>CM077573.1:56393134-56678241 GCA_039657325.1 Stephania cephalantha
TTCATACAATTATGTGTTTGTGTACCCGCTTTCACTTCTCCAAAGAAAATGACGTTTGAAAGACGAAGAAACTGAATTAACGTTGATAAGCTAGTTCCTGATGCAGGGCTTTCATATGATGCCAATATTCCTTTTTTTCATTAATATTTCACAATTCAGAGATGGAATGACATCAATTATTTTATTTTTATTTATTTTTTAGTTTCTCGTCCATATGAACATGACATGAGTATATACTTGTTTCCTTATTAAGAGGGTACAACTTATTCGATAACGGTTTATTTTCTGCAAAGGGTCTTCTTTCTTTTGCTAAAAAGGGATTGTCTCACTTCTTCCTTTTTTTCTTTTTATGTTCTGCATGGTTCTTATTGTGGAAGCGTTTTCACTTCAAGTTCAATACTTTCACATTGTAGGTGCTTCAGTGTAGAAAGTGCTTTTTTTGAAGCTTTATAAAAAGTGTATTGGAATACCTTCACAAAATATTTTACGCTTAGAGTGTTTAATTACTTTGAAAAATTGTGGATAGTATAGAAAGGGATAATAGGATATATTTATAATTCATTCATTTTAATATGTTCTTTTATTACATGTAACTTCATTTTTTCATTATTTCATTCATCATGAAAGTCTCTTTTTAATCTGTTGTGCAAATTTTAGATTTGCATTGACTGGTCACCTCATCTAATGAGGTAAATCACCCACAAAAGGCCTTATGCCTCAATAGCACTGGTTTTATTGATTTGCTATTGTGTTCTTTAGATAGGTTGTGTGTCTCATGTGGTATTGCTTTGTATGGGATTTGATATTGGCTTATAGAGTTTTTGCTTATATTGGTTCTGTTATTTTTTCAGTAGTTCTCAAGATGGATACGTACCAAAGGAGCTTTACAGGTTTGGAGAAAATCTCTTTGAATAATGCCGTGGGTTGTGAACCTGATATAAAAAGAAGAGAGCGGGAAGTTGTTCAGCCACCAGCAAGTCCAATGGGAGTTATTTGCCCTGCACCTCGAAGGGTTGCCAGGTCCCCGCTGATGGTTGAAAATTTGAACAGATTGTGCTGCAGGCCGAAGAGGTAAATAGCATGTCAAGCTAAGTTGTTGACAAGGAATGATCTTACATGTTATGGATATTCTAGAGATTATGTTTGCATGTTTGAGTCTGGATGGTGTTTCTGTTGCGTGCACTTCTAGTTACATTGTTTGCGAAGTGCTCTACAGTCTACACTCCTTGCTGCTAGGATATCTTCTCCCACACATGAAACATCTTATTAGATTATCAGAGCATTATGCAGAACATTCACACCATCACTCCCATAATTGTATGATATGACAACAAAGCCTCATCCCAAATTAGCTGGGGTTGGTTACTTGGATCAAAATTTTCCACTTTGCAAATGTGTGATACACATTTCTAAACTTTATTGCATTGCTCTTTGCACAATAGGGAGATGAAGCCTTGTACAGTTGTACTACTTTATATTTCATTGGAACACGCACTGATCCATTCATTACTTTGATCCACTCTGGAAGTGTTAACATCTGGCATGTGGACATCTCTTCATTTGTCATGATTCATATAATTATAATCTATGATGGAATGATAGAGCACACTTTAGGGAGTTGGTTGACTGCCAAGTTGGTATTGTTTTTTGGTGCATGTAACATAAACACGCTGATGTTGTTTCTACCTCTTCCTGCCTGCTATGGATTGTCTGGGCTTGTGCCGTCTTTTGTAATCGATCATCTGTTATTATTAGGCTTATTGTGATGTTTCATTTTCTAAACATGGTTCACAAGTCTAATGGTTTGAACTACATCTTAGATTCAAGTGTATTAACTGATGCTCTTTTCTTACTATATACAGTGACTTGCCTGCAAGTGGAGACCCTAGTGCTGAAATATTGAGCATAATTTTGACTAAGGTATTGCATATCGTCAGCATGCATTCAAAATTTTTTATGTGGATGTCATTTTGATTCTAAGACTCCTTAATCTTCTTAACCTTGCAGAATGATCCAGAAAATGATTTGGATGCCGGCCACAGGCAGAGGGGCTTCTTTTTTGGCTCACCCCCCATGCGTGCAAACAATCCTCTGATTCACGATAGACAATTTGTTCAGGAAACCTCGTCAGTCGCTTCTCCTTTGGGGCCTTCTCATGGAGGGAAGGCTGCATCAACATGGGCAGATAGACAAACTCCCTGCAGCGCATCTTCTGCATTTGGGTCAAAGCCCATGGTGAGAATTGAGGGGTTCGCTTGCAGGAGTTCCAAGTCTCAGTGTGTCGTACCTGCCCTTGCTTGATGAATCCTCCTTTGGAAGCAGATTTTTCATTTTAATCGGTATTGGTTAACTACTACTTCCATTCTCTTCCTTCTTTGATCCCTTTGGGGTCTGACCTCTGATCTGCAATCGTCGTGGCTTCCTGTAAATAATCCTTTCAAGAAAGTGGAGTGAGCGTAAAGATTCCTTGAAGTATGGTTGGTTGGTGCGTTGTAAATGTACTACTAAGTAGGGTGGTGTTAAACTAGGGAGTTTTTGGGGAGCAAATGAACGTTCTCTGTCACCTCTCCTATAGAATGTCGAAAAGAGAATGTACAGGAAATGTAGGGTCTTGTAAAAAGTTGTAGTACTAGCATGTGTCATGGAAGATAGAAGGTTGTCTTTCTTATCTTCTTTTGCGTTGATATTTAGTTGTTTTGTAGTATAAAATTCTCCTTGTACCCTTTTAAACTGTAGTATAATGTGTTGTGTTTCATTAATGATTATTGGTGCCGGTATATATCACTTTGTAGATTTATAACTTTGCTACTATATTTTAACATTTGAAGCTTTTTTGTTGTAAAGCAGGTTGTTGGGCCTCGGTGTTTAAATCGGTAATGTTTATAGTCACCATGTTCTTGTGCTGTTGTGCGAGTATGCAACAACTTTTGCAGACTTTGTGAACAAAAATGTTTTATTGCCTCGATTTTAGATGTCATTTTCAGAAGCACTTAATAGTCGCTGTATTTTTGCATCGTACAGGGATGGGGATGGGGATGAGACTCCTAATGAGTGCGTGCAAAATTAGCATGGAGAAACTGGAACACTCAATTTTTGGAGGTGAGCAGCCAAACTGGTGGAAGAAAAAAGAGCATTTAATTGAAGTCATTGCAAGGCTGATCAACAGTAAGGATTTATAATAACAGTTATACATAGAAATAGAAGGATAGGATATGATGGATTAAAAAAGAGAAGTGATAGAAGATAACAATATATTACACCGTAAGATAAATTGACTCACATAAGCCATATATGCAGTAGAAGTACTATAAGGAGTTTCGGGGTTTAGGAGGGGCGATCGTATAAAAAACTAAAGCATAACGAAAACAATTTTTATTGACAATACGCAGAGGTACTATATAGGGTCTCGAGGCTTAGGACGCGGTGGTACTATAAAGGGTTTCGAGGTTTAGGAGGGACGACTTTATGAAAAACTAAGCACAACGAAAAATAATAATTTGACAATACATAGGAGTATTATAAAGGGTCTCGGGGGTTAAGGGGGTGATCGCTTCCTGCTCTTAGATCCGCCACTGCATCTATGTGCGCCTCAAGATGTAGGTATAAACAGATCTTAATGCATAACATGCGAGTTGATGTCGCATAGAAGACTTTTGATCCAATGTGTTTTGAGGTGTGAGATTGTTATTGTCCTTCTAGTATTTTATTTTATTTTATTTTTTCTTTAAGAAAATGCAATTAGCAAATATGATTTGAGGTGCGATGGATTCATTTCATCGAGATTGAAAGTTAGCGGTGACGAACAGTACTACTTAGAGTTGATGAAGCTACAAGCTTCCGGAAGTGGCGTTTTGATTCCCGATGGTTCTGATGAGACAGCATACAGTTAGTGTGGTGGACCTCCCCTCCTTTGCCACGTCGCATAAACCTTCTACTTGCCGACACGTGTCAATGTTGGAGCTTACTCCCTTAGTATAATAAAGAGGGAGACATCCAAGTCGAAGCAAATCACGAATCACAATTATCTGACACTTTGATCATTCTAGCTCGCTCTATTAATTGTCCGACTAATTAGTTTTAATTAGCTACTGTTGCTCCAATTCATCATGGCGTACAGGGCAACTGTAAGTCTTACATCATCGCTTAATTAGTTTGTTCATCTCTACATATACATATATATATAGGTAGCTACTGATTAGTTAATTAATCAAATTGTTTGGTGTGTTTGGCGTTTGGTTTATCTTGAAATCAGAATTGCTTGAGATCAATGTTGGCGAATCGAATTGTGGGCGCGAACCGTACGATGGCAACATCCACGATTTCAAAGATGAAACCCTACGCAGGGTTTCACGAGGCCGCTCATGAATCCAAGTGAGTAATCAATTAATACTCAAATTAATCATCCATGCGTATATGTTTTTGGTTTTGTATTATCTTTTTTTTTTATTATTTTTTTTCATTTTTATAACAGTTGTCTAGAGTTCGATTATTCACCCCAACATCGAGCTACTAATGGCCAGCGGTGTTTTTCAAAAAATAGCATTTTCAAAAGGCGCTATCTGTGTAAGGCCGTCCACGTGGACCGTCCACGTCAGCAACAAAATTCACCCACTTTGATAGCGCATTTTGAAAAGGCGTTATCGCCTATTCTGGAGAAAAAAAAAATACCACCCTATTTTTCGGATTTAAACTAAAAACATTAGTACTTTTGTAAAAAATTCAACGGCGAGCTATGGCCTCTTTTTTCAATCTCAATGTTATATGAGTCTAATCAGATAAAGGGTTTAGACACAGTTGAATAATATATAGTAATACAACAACAACATAGCCTCATCCCAAATTAATTGGAGTCGCTACATGGATCAAACTTTTCCATTGTGCTCGATTAAGTGCAATTGATTGTGAGCTTTTCAAACCATTCGAATCCCTCATAATTAATGCATCTCATGTTAACTTTGGTCCGCTCCATACCTCGTCGAATTTCTACATGTTCTATTGAGTCAAGTTTTATAGTTGGGGCATTTGTAAGCCGTTTTTGCAGGTGATCAAACCACCGCAACCGCCATTCCCTAATCTTTGTATCAATTGGTGCTACTCCTACTTGTCTTTGAATTTATATTTCTTATTCTATCTTTACGAGTCACCTAATCATCATCATTTCTGCTACGTTCGTTTTATGTAATTGTTGTTGCTTTACCGCCCAACATTCACTTCCATAGAGTATAGCTGGCCTAATTGCGGTCCTATAAAATTTTCCTTTTAACTTAGTAGGAACATTTCGATCACAAATCACCCTGTTGCACTCCGCCATTTCTTCCATCCAGGCATCCAGCTTGAATTCTATATGTGACACATCATTCTCAATGTTACCATCATTTTGTATGATTGATCATATGTATCTAAAGTAAGAACTTCTACTTCCCCTAATTTTACCACTCCGTTATCTCGATGTCTAGTGTTTCTAAACTCACAAAGTGTATGTATTCGGTTTTCGTCCTAATCAACTTAAAACCTTTAAATTCTAATGTATTCCTCCGTAGTTTTAATTTCCTATTCACTCCATCATTAGTTTCATCCACTAAGACAATATCATCTCGCAAATAGCATACACCATGATATATCCTTTTGAATATGTCTAGTTAGTTCATCCATAATTAAAGTAAATAGATATGGGCTTAAAGCCGATCCTTGATGTAGTCCTATCGTAATGGGAAATTCTTTTGTAGCTCCTCCAAATGTCTTTATACTCGTTACTACTTCATCATACATATCCTTAATAGTGTCTATGTATATCTAGCATGCACTTTTTTTCTTTCTAGAACCCACCAAAGAACATCTATAGGGATCCTATCATATGCTTTTTCTAAATCTACGAATACCATATGAATATCTTTTTTCTTTTCTCTATATTTTTCTAACAATCGTCTTACAAGAAAAATTACCTCCATAGTTGACCTCCCAGGCATGAAACCAAATTGGTTCTCTGATATTGTTGTTTCTCTCCTTAGCCTTTTGTCAATTATCCTCTCCTAAAGTTTCATAGTGTGACTCGTAAGTTTAATTCCCCGATAGTTTGAGCAACTTTGAATGTCTCCTTTGTTTTTGAAGATTGATATAAGCGTGCTTCTTCTCCAACCCATTGACATCCTTTTTGATTTTAAAATTTTATTGAAAAATTTTGTTAACCAAGTCAATCCAATTTCTCCTAAATATTTCCAAACTTCTATGGGTATTTCATATGGGCCACATGCTTTACCTATTTTCATTCTTTTCAATGCCTCTTTAACTTCTACAATTCTAATATTGCGTGTATAGTTTACATTTCTTTCTTGGTGTGGGTTTTCATCTATGATAGTATCAACTTGGCCATCATTAAATAAACTATCGTAGTAACTTCTCCATCTCTCCTTAATATCCTCCTCGCGCGTTAAAACATTTTGATTTTCGTCCTTAATACATCTTATATGACTTAAGTCTTGTTTCTTTTTATGTCTTAATTTGGTTAGCCTATATATATATATATATTTCGTCATCTTTATTACCTAGTCTTGTATATAGATCTTCCATGAAATTTGTTTTAGCTTGACTAACTACTTTTTTAGCTTCTCTATATTGATTGTACACATATTTATCTTGACCCTTAGGTATTTTTCCAAGTATTGTGTCTTCAATATTGTGTCCCAAGTATTTTTAAGCTCTCCTTAATAATTGCTTTGTTTAAATTAGAGTGATTAAAAGAATATATATAATGTAGCTTATGACTTCACAAAACTGATGAGGGGATCGATGGATACCAACAAATAATTAATGGTGAGTTGGAAGTCGATCGGAGTTGATGGATGAGTAATGTATTTATTTATAATTAAATGCATGTTGTTGATGAATGATCGGATGCAGGGGAGGGGGGTTGGTGAAGACGAAGATGAAGATGATGAAGATGAAGGGAGAGTTCATTCCGGTGTACGTGGCGCTGGGTATGATCCTGGTATCGACTTCGCTGGGGTTGGTGACGGCGAAGCAGCAGCTGGCGTACAATCCAAACGTTAGACCGAACAAGAAGAGGAGGAAGAGGGTGGTGGAGGTGGATGAACCAGATCGAGCGGTGGAGGAAGCTCACAAGTTCATAGACAAGTCGCTTTTCAGGAAGGTCGCGCACGTGCAGCAGCCATTACCGGATAATTCCATCAGAGGCCAGGATGTCTTCCATAGGAAACCCAGGGCCGAGACCTTGAAGTCTGTTGGACTCGATCCCACCATATAATAATCACCACCTATATGCTATATATGCTATATATATGCTATATATGTTTGTTGTGCCTTCCCACTTGTTTGTAAATACATACTAACCTACCAGTATTTACTTTTACAAATTACACCTCGTTTTGTTTGTTGACTTTAAATTAATAATATCAAATATTCAAGTTATCAAGCAAGCGGGGATAGCTCAGTTGGGAGAGCGTCAGACTGAAGATCTGAAGGTCGCGTGTTCGATCCACGCTCACCGCAACATTGATTTGTTATGTTTTTGGTCGGTCCGCTACGTGAGGAGCTTCTAACGTCTAACGTGTTGGCATGCATTTTTATTTTTACGGTTTTTTATTTTTTTTCAAACTTTTTTTTATTTTTATTTTTAAGGTTCAAACTCAAAGATCATCGGCTAAGAAATAATAATTTGGTTTTTGATTTAAGTTTGATTATGTTTTCTTTCATTCATTTGACAAATCGGAGAGCCTGCGTTGTTCTTTTCACTTTTAACACATCTAATAATCTTGTTTCACTACAACAACAACATAAACATAGCCTCAGTCCTAAATTAATAATCTTGTTTTATTCTTTTTTTTTTTTTTTTTTCAGAGGCATGTTCATTCATTTTCTACGAGGTATAATACAAGTTACATCCGTTGCTTGTTGATCTTCCATTTAAGTAACCTCCAGCATTTAAATTGCACTTGTGAAACTGCTTTCGTCAACAATTTTAAATAGAAAAAATAGCGAGGAAACGAGAAATGTAAGTCAGAGAAGTTTTTCACCCCTATAACCAAATATAGATTGAAGTAGAGAAAAAGCTTACCTTGCATCACTGGGACGCTTGGCCTACAACACCACCACACGATTGCTCCTAGCTCACCCGGATAGGATCCCAACATGCTTATATCTTTTAAACACCGAGATTGAAAGTTCAAACTACCACAGAAGATAATGTGATAGACCTAACTCTAATAAATTGCTATTACTCTAAACGTGCATCTGCAATTGAACTCAATTTGAAAGCTTGGAAGTATTTCACATGATAGCAAGGAAGTAAACAATTGCAAGCCTCTCCAGAAATTTTGCACATGAAAAGTACAGATTCAAAGGAAAACCTAGCAAAAAATATCGGTTCTGAACTTCCATAGACTAAATAGGCAAATACTTGAAACTTTGCAATGCTAAAAGAAAAAGGAAAACTGTGAGTATGTGGTTAACATAGTAGACGACACAAGGGATCAAAAATAGATTTAATTAATCTAAATTCGACTGAATCAGCTTTTTCACAATTTAAGTCTGGAAATAACGATTAGCTGTAACTTATAAGCAAAATTTGTGATCCTTTAAAACTAAGAGAGCACATCTACCATTCTTCAAAAAACAAAAAAAAAGAGAGCACATCTACCGACCATCCTCAGTCGATACAATAGAAGAACCAATAAAGCAAAAGTAAAGATAAGGGACAAACCAAAAAAAGGCAAGGTAAGGGAGGGACAAACCAAGAAAAAAAAAAATAGCAGGATTCAAAACCTGAGTGGATCCGAAAATACGAATAAGAAAAGGTGCTGCTGACTGCTGATACAATTTTTTTCATTTTAGTTCATCGTAGAGGAGGACTTACAAACACATACCAATGGCCTTACAAGATACCTCAAAATTTTGTCAATGACATAATCAACAGATTTGTCAGTGACACTTGTTAACTTCAGTACATTCACGATAAACAACTCTCAATCAAGGGTTTCCCTAAGAATAATGAACATCCCTTCTCCATGGAAACCAAAGGAAAGCCCCTTCTCAAGCAATCATCAAAGATATTGGGATAAAAAGCTTATGCAACCTATCTGTAGTCTGTACGCCTGAAGGGAGATAACAAATCATGAACATAGGATCTCTGGGTTTTAGTTTATAAGCAATAAAAATGCCATACCAGTTTCACTCAAAGAACATATAGCATTCCAGTACTTAGTTCTTACACAGCTACGCTTGTTATACAAAATAATGGAGCTATTAGGAACTTAACCTAGAGACGTGTTTCTATAAAATTTGTCAAGCATTCATGAAATGTCTTTTCTTTGGATAGGAAACTGCTTTTGTGGAGCAATTTACAGCAAAAAGAAAAAACTGTCCCCCCGCCGCCCAGGAATCAACAATAGAATGAATTCATGTCTCATTAAGGCCCTAGGTTATAATTGGCCAATGACCCATCAATTTATGTGCAACCACAATTGCTAGTAATTTGAACATAAAGATCAAGTACAATAATATGAGCTAACAACAAATGGTCCTGTTATGCCTAATATGGCAAGAGTAACTAGAAACAAACTACAAGATAAACAAGAACGTAATGAATGAAAAGTTATCGAAATATTTCATCCAGATATATAAAGGTCTTGTAAGTTGAAATTGGAAAATGCATAAGAGATATCAAGCTAATAGTGTTTCAACTATGAGATACCAACTTTTCAATGCGTAAGAAGATATAGATGGTCTCTCAAGTCGCAGTACTGCCCTGAGAAGGACAAAGTAGTCATCTAATAACAATGGAAAAGAAATAATACCACCTTGAAATACTTGTCTAATTGTCTTTCATTGAAGAGATCCTCTCAACTAGTTGCAGCAATGTAAAAGGAGCTTCACATCTAGATTGACATACACCATGCATGACATGACATTCCACACTCAACAGCATACAAGAACCGGAAATCATCAGTGAGCAAAAACTGTGTCATTGCGTCTAGGGGGTCTATCAGGAATTGTTCCGGGCTTAAACTTTGATGCCTCATGCCTGGCCAACTCAGGAGGCACTGGACTGTTGCTTTGGATAAGCATTTGTTTGAGATCATAGAACACGTCTGTGTCATGCATAGTCAAGAATGTCGTAGCAACACCAGTCTTACCCGCACGTCCTGTTCTTCCTATTCGATGCGTGTACATTTCAATTTGATTTGGCATGTCGTGGTTTATCACATGTGCAACGTCAGGTATATCAATACCACGACCGGCTACATCTGTTGCAACAAGAACATTAAATCTTTTGGTTCTAAACCCCTCTAGACTGATCTCGCGCTGCTCCTGTGACTTCCCTCCGTGCAACGTTGTCACTCGGTAACCAGCCTTATCCAAGGCCTTGGAAACATTGTCTGCATTCTTCTTGGTATTGACAAACACAATGGCAGTCTTATCTCCCAACTCATTCAGCAACTTGTGCAACCTGGACATCTTCTCTGTTTCCTTCATCATGATCACATGTTGGGTGATGAGATCGGTTGCTTTACCGGCAGTACCAATTGTGACAACCACCGGATTCCGTAAGTATTTTCTTGCAAGTCTCTCCACGGCAGGGGGCATAGTGGCACTGAACATATATGTGGTGCGATAAATCCTTTTCTCGTCAAGCTCCTCATCTTCATTCTCCGGTTTCAAATTACTAGAGGGCATTGCATCTAAGACCCCCACAACCTGTGGCTCGAAACCCATATCAATCATCCGGTCGGCCTCGTCAAGAACAACATAATTACACTGATTCAAAACAGCATATCGCCTCTCCAAACAATCAATGAGACGCCCAGGCGTGGCAATCACAACCTCACACCCTTGCCTAATCTTAAACCCCTGCTCCTCAATTGACTGGCCTCCCACAATAGAAACCACTTTGATGCCCAAATAATGAGCAAACTTGACAGTCTCATCTTCAATCTGCTGGGCAAGCTCCCTAGTAGGAGCCATAACGACTGCGTAAGGGCCCTCGGCCTCATTCTCCTCGCTCATTGGCGGTAATTTGGTAATGTAAGTCAACATAGGAAGAACAAAAGCAGCGGTCTTACCAGAACCAGTCTCGGCGATACCAATAACGTCGCGCTGCTGCAATCCAAGCGGTATGGCGGCCATTTGAATGGGCGAGGGAGTCTTGTACCCGGCCTTGTCGACGGCCTTGAGAAGCTCCCCGCTCAACCTACTCTCGGGCCAACTCCTCATCGGCCGGGGAATCCTGGATCCCTTGTAAGATATATTGAAATCCTCTCTGAAAATCCTCCAATCCCTCTCAGTCATCTCTTCGAGCTTCTTGTCGGACCAATGCCTGTCGACTCGCATGTCAAAGGTGTCGTAGAGATCAGCGGCCTCTTCCTTCTGGCGCTGGGCCAGGGCCTCCTCGGGGCGCTCCTCGACGCCTTCCTTCTTCCTAATCTCCTCCCGCATCTCCTTCTCGTTCTTGGCGGCGAGCTTCTTCTGCTCGCGGCGGTCCATACCGGCGCGAAAGCCTCGGCCGAACAAGAGCTGGGCCTCGTGAGGGTTCTGGTAGAGAAGGTTCATGTCTCGGGAGGTGTCCTCGGTGTTCTCCCAATCGAAGGAGAATCGAAACTTCTCGCTAGGTTTGATGACTCGCTTCTTAGGTTTCTTGGACCCTAGGTACTGCTCCTTGATGGATTCCAATTCCTTCTCTTTCTCTCGCTCGGCTTGCTTCTCAGTCCGCACCCGCTCCCTGCTCTCCTCCTCGCGCTCGCGGTTCCGCCTCTCGGAGTCGCGGGAGCGGTGGCGGTCGCGGTCGCGGTCGCGGGGGCGGGATGAGTCGGAGGGTTGGGCGGATGAGGAAGGGAGTTGGAGTAGGTCGGAGCGGCGTTTGTTGTCGTCGGAAACCTCTTGTTGGCGGCGGAGGAGGGCTAAATGCTCGCGCTGGGCTTTGGTGAGAAAGACGGGCTTCTTGGTGGAGGCCGTGGCGGTGGGGTCTTCGACGGAGCGCTTCATGGCGTGATGGATGGATGGCAGTGAGGGATCGCTTGGTTGGTCGCAGGTGGGAGGGGAAAGTGGGAGAGGGAAGCCCCGACCTACTCACAAATTAACAATGCTCTTCTTCCTTTGCACACTCTTTTTATTTTTCTTCTTTTTTTTTTAATAAAATCATTTTTTAACCAATCAGAAAAAAAAACAAAAAAAAATTGAAAGTAATTGTGAAATGGGGGTAAAGTTGGCCTTAATATATATATATATATATATATTAGAGGGGATACTCTCCGTAATTACGGCCTCACTCAAAATCAAACTCATATTACCATGATGACTTTGTTTCAAGCAAATGTGTTCCACGATCCAAGGTCATCATTATGGATGTTAGCCGATTTTGCCGCAGGGTCACATTCTCTGTAGTTGTAAATTACCTATTTTCATTTGTCATTATTGATTTATCATTTGTAGAACTCGAGAGAATAAATAAATGTTAATAATTACAAACAATGTTGTCTCTTTTGTTGATAATTTTTACCACTCTCTTATTGTCACTCTACCATAAAAAAAAAAAATTGGTACCCATTGTCCAATTCTCGACAAAGGCCTAAATATGCACCCCATAAATGAATCCTTAAAAGAGTCTAATATTTATAAAAGAAACTTATATTTGTCAAAAATAGATGAAAGCTTAAAAAAGAAAAGAAAAAGGCGCTTAGAAATTAGATCACGTGCAACGCACGAAGCGCCATGTCCGTCCGTTAACTTCCGAAGCCTGAAAATCTTTTTTTTTCCTTTCCAAAAATATCTTTCACATCTTCTTCTTCTTCTATCGCAATTCGCAATTCGCAATTCGCAATTCGCAAGCAAGCTTTTTGTACACCGAAGCTCCAAACTGGTCGTCAATGGCTGCATGCCTTTCTGCTCTCCATCGCAATCTGATTTCAGTCTGACTTGTCATCAACGTTGATGGCCGCTGTTAAATCTTGCGCACTTCAACCCATAGTGCCCGACCTCGACTCTCCGCATTCGTTCCCTTTCAAGCTCAGTTTCTCTCCTAGGGTTTGGGGACTCTTCTCAGTCCCCTGTCCGTGCCAGAAACCCAAGAAGAGAGTCTCCGCGCGCACCAATGCCGTCTACACCGAAGGCCTATCCATCATTGGAGCTGCCAAACCGAAGCTATGGGGAGAGAAGGTGGAGACGGAGCCCGATTCCATAGCGATGTTGAACGAGAGGATTCGTCGCGACTTCGGCAAGAGAGAGGCTTCTTCGAGGACTCCCATGGATTCAGAAGAAGCAGAGAAGTACATTAGGTTGGTGAAGGAGCAGCAGCAGAGGGGGTTGCAGAAGCTTAAAGGGGATAGAGAAAGAAAGGCTGATAGTTTTAGTTACAAGGTTGATCCTTACTCACTGAGTTCTGGGGATTATGTTGTGCATAAGAAAGTTGGGATTGGGCGTTTTGTTAGCATTAAGTTTGATTTGCCTAACAACTCTACTAAGCCTACTGAGTATGTTTTCATTGAGTATGCCGACGGAATGGCAAAGCTTCCTGTAAATCAAGCGTCTCGAATGCTCTACCGCTATAGTCTGTGAGTTATTTGCCTTACTTTTAAATGTTCAAGGTTCTATCTTTTAAACTAGTTTTGATGAATTTGTGGAAGAACTGAAAATGGATAGTATTGAAGAAGAGTCCAAGTATCAAAGTAGATAATAAATGAAAGGATAAACAAATGGGAGGTTGGCAAATGCTCAACAGATACAAATATCTTATACTTATATTGATGGATTGGTTTATCGATTGCCTATTTCGATATCACGCCCAAATGATTACTCTTCTTAGTCGATTTTGGGATAGAGGCCATTTTCGATATCAGCTATCAACTAGATACAAGAATACAACAACAAAGCCTCACTCCCAATTTGTTGGGGTTGGCTAGATGGATCAAAGTTTTCCACTTTGCTTGATTTAATTCTCTTGATGGTGCGATTTCATGAGCTATCACTAGATACAATGTGCTAACTATGTAAGCCTTCAACTGGATCCGTATATTTGAATTTGAAGAAAGTTCTTTATCATGCCATTTCCTTGGGTATGTCGAATTGCATATATAGTTAGCGGATGGTATACTTCTTTTTCCCAACCATTTGTGGGGTATATATTTTGTTAATGAACATTTTTGGGAATATTTGTGATATATATTTATATAATGTGGAGTAAGTTCTGAGACTTGGCTACAATTTAGTTTTTCATTTCCCTTATAATATTTAGCATTCTATTTTCAGTCCCAATGAAACCAAAAAGCCACGAGCACTGAGCAAGTTAAATGACACTAGCGCATGGGAGAAGAGAAGAATAAAGGGAAAGATTGCTATTCAGAAAATGGTTGTGGACTTGATGGAGCTGTATTTACATCGGCTAAAACAAAAGAGGCCTCCATACCCAAAACCCTCAGGCATGGTTGAATTTGCTGCTCAATTTCCTTATGAACCGACACCAGATCAAAAACAGGTTTTGCTTATTTTCTTTGCATTTTTTGGGATTTACTTTTCAAATCATAATTATAGAGGATCATATCGGTATAGGGATGCTTATCATCTGGTTAAGCAATTGGACCTAACAATTATGTTCCGGCCAATTACATTCATTTTCAAGGCTGTTTCTCTTCAACCAAACTTCACTTTATAAATTAATATTCCATCTTTTAAAACATGTATTCCCTGAATCTTTTCCTTCAATAATCAGATGCAGATTAGTTGTTACACTCCAGACCTTTATTTTCAGGATTTAAATCTCTTCATCTTTATCACCTTAAAATGCGTCTCTTTTTACCAATTTGGATTAGTCCCTTTGAGTTATCCTCCACAATGAAGCTCAATAGATGGTCTCTCATCTATATATGCGTGTTTCTCTTGTCATTACATTTCAGGCTTTCATTGATGTTCAGAAGGACCTTACTGAGAGAGGAACCCCAATGGATAGATTGATTTGTGGAGATGTTGGGTTTGGTAAAACTGAAGTTGCTCTCCGCGCCATTTTTACTGCTGTCTCAGCAGGGAAACAGGCAATGGTTCTCGCACCAACTATTGTTCTAGCAAAACAGCATTTTGAAGTCATTTCTGAGCGGTTTTCTCGGTACCCTCACTTGAAAGTTGGACTTTTGAGCAGGTTTCAGGTACAAGATTTCTCTTCTTAACTTGAGCGCATGGATCATATAAACTAATGTGGATGAACCTTTTTGTTTTTTCACTGGAGTTCTTAACCTAAGATCTATTGGCATTCTTTTTCCTTCCATTCTTGCTAAATTGTTTGTGATTTTGCTTGTGCTGGAAAAAAAAAGGGAACCGAAAAGTGATGAAGAGGATTTTGTTTGGTTTTCATTTCTTCTGATCTCTGAAGGAAACTGATGGATTGATTATAATATGATATTTGTGCAAATGGTTTTATTTCTGAACTTAATAGTTCTATAATATTATGGTCAAGCATTCTTTTTAGTTTCGTAGTAGGGCTCTTGTTGTTACCAGATTTTACTTTGCCAGTTTGCCTGAAGAACCATTGATATGCAACCATGGGACAGGAAATGAGGAATATGGTCTTGCTTTCATCTTTATTGTTATGTTCAAAGAATACGTTATGATAAAAAAAAAAAGATAAAAAAAAACGTATTTTTGGTTATGGTCAAAGCTGATATTGCTTTTTCCATGGTCTTGCTTTCATGCTTGTGATAATTTCTAAATGTTCTTTCGGAGACAAAAACTGAGTGCTCTTTCATATGCAGACCAAGGCAGAGAAAGAAGAATATATCTCAATGATTAAAAATGGGGATCTTGATATCATTGTTGGAACTCATGCGCTTCTTGGGAGTCGAGTGGTTTATAACAATCTTGGTCTGCTGGTGGTTGATGAGGAACAGGTTTGCGTCTTTTTCTGTCATTTCTCATACTATGAACCACTTCCTATTGCAGTCAATTTTTACTTTGTTTCATGGTCAATAAAGGCAAAGACACACGTATATTAATGTATATATTTAAATATTTGAAACAAAGAATCCTATGGGATAACTGATATGTAATGTATCAACCAAGTGTTAGCTCAACCATCTATGCATGAGGTTGCGGGTTTTAGTCACCATATGTTCAGGTTTGAGGGGTTATAAGGTGGTTTCTTATGAAAAAAATGGGATTAACTGATTTGTCTTCAAGTTTGTTGTTCACAATATTTGTCTTCATGGCTATGTGAATCTCTTAAATGTTCATTCTGGTGCATTGGTTCTTTGCAGAGGTTTGGTGTTAAGCAGAAGGAAAAGATAGCTTCATTCAAAACTTCAGTTGATGTTCTGACCCTTTCTGCCACACCTATACCACGGACACTTTACTTGGCTCTGACTGGGTTTCGTGACGCTAGGTAATGATTTTGGGTAGCTCTGTGTTCAAGAATATCGTTGTTATTCCTTTACTGTATGCTATTGCTCGTGGTGCAATTCACAGTAGAATTTTCTCCAATTTGGGACATGCACAATAGTAACTTTGCTATCAAAATACGTTCAAAAGATTTATTCCACAGTAACGAACAGCGTTGTAACTTTATTTGTACTTGTTGCAAAATTTTCTGTCAATGGAAGAATGTCGCAGTCTTAATTGGAGACATAATCATGCATACACACCACAGGAAAACCCAATAACTTTTTTGATATTTGGATTCAGCTTGAAGCTTCCAGATATTTCTGGGATTTATAGTTGTTAGTTAAGTTGTTCCAAGTTACTGTACAACTTTGAATTGTTTTATAAGTATTGTGGAAGGCCTGAGTTTACATCACCCTTGTTTAAGTGAGAGAAAATTGTCAGCTGTAGTAGCGAATGAGATAGAAATTCCGTTGATCAATGTTATTTGATTAAAATGCCTTAGCTGAAAGATTTTTTCTTTTTTCAAAAAAAATTATGTTTTCTGTGCGGATTTACCAAACAGTTCATGTTTCTTTTTTCCAGTTTGATTTCAACTCCGCCTCCAGAAAGAGTTCCAATAAAAACTAATCTTTCTGCGTACAGTGAGGGAAAGGTCTTGTCAGCTCTAAAGTTTGAGCTTGATCGTGGTGGTCAAGTGTTCTATGTTCTACCTCGTATTAAAGGTATCGTTGTAAGCTTTCATTTTTGTGCCTTTTGGTAGATCAAGACAAACTAACCTCCTTGGCTTAATATAGCAGATTACACATCTAGATTCCTGATGCTTTGCTAAGTTATAGCACGACACATTATAACCCACTAGCTTCCCGTCATGAGTGAAAAATAAAGCGTTAATGATTGTCATATTCCTGAGAGTATGAGACTCGTATCAATGCTTCACTTTGCTTCAGCATTTTGCATCTTACATTCAAATCCCTAAAAGGCGGTAACTCAATATTTTCTCTTGCACTAATGTATTAAAAACTTGAACGAGTGAAAGAACTATCATCATATTCCTGGAAACTATAAACTACTTCGTTGTCTTTTGGGCAACTGCTAAATGATTTAGTAATATTTTCTCCTGCAATCACCAACCAAGTGGGTAGCTCACTGGTCATTTGCTGGTTTGGTACAGGGTCATTTGTGTAAGAGGTTGGGGGGTTCGAATCTCAATGGAGGCTAGTCTGTTTCATTCTTATCAGAAATAAATATTTTCTCCTGCTATCCTGTATTAACAACTTTGAGAAGTGAGAGAACCGTCCCAATATACCGTATACCTATAAGCAATAATTTACTTTGTCATCTTTCATGCAAATGCTTAATGATTTAGTCGGATTTTGCAATTGATAACTTGCTGTTTTCTCCTTTATAATTGTGGGCAGGACTTGAAGAAGTGAAGGAATTTCTCGAGCAGTCATTTCCTGATGTTGAAATAGCAATTGCTCATGGAAAGGTGCCATCTCTCTCTCTCTCTCTCTCTCATGCAAGATATGAGAGTACATTGATGACTTAGTGGGATAACTGTTAAATAAATTAGTATCTTTTTATGTTGATATTTGGGATTGATTTATCTTAAATGGTTAAAAAAATATTTTGCTTCAGCAATGCTGCAAGATGTGGATGCTAACCAAAGTTCAATCTGATTATATTCACTTGAAATTTTCACATAATCCCACTCTCATCTTATTTCCTGCAATCAGTATTGTTGTAACATGAGTGTTAGTGATGAGGAAAAATCTGGCGAAAAAACACTCAGATTAAAGTTCATTCTTTTGTCTCCGTTGTCTAACAAATCCTTAGTGTTATTTGTAATTGCACACTTGAGAGATTTGTTTGTTTGAGAACTTGGGCACCTTAAGTATTTTTTTTTTTAATTTTAGATTTTCAATGCATCTTTTCTGTTCTGGTCAGCTAATTTATCTTAAATGTTGTTGCTATTACCTGTTTTTAAATGCTAACCACAAAACT
Organism: Stephania cephalantha; assembly: GCA_039657325.1. Taxonomy (NCBI): domain Eukaryota; kingdom Viridiplantae; phylum Streptophyta; class Magnoliopsida; order Ranunculales; family Menispermaceae; genus Stephania; species Stephania cephalantha. The sequence goes on from CM077573.1 coordinate 56,411,510, forward strand.
GTATATGATTTTCTTGTTAGCACGTTATTTTGTCTTCTTTGGATTCAAAAAACTTGGTCCTGGATTGAAAATACTGTTTTTGGTTTGCAGCAATACTCCAAGCAGCTTGAGGGAACAATGGAGAAGTTTGCACAAGGAGAAATTAAGATCCTTATATGCACAAATATAGTTGAAAGTGGGCTTGACATTCAAAATGCTAACACCATAATAATACATGATGTTCATCTATTTGGTTTGGCACAGTTGTATCAGGTTTGGTGCTTTTTGTTAATTCTGGTCTTTACTCTTGACTACTTGTTCTCTGAAGATTAATGTAATTTTGGTATAACCTGAAGTTTGATGCTGCGTTGAAAATAAATAGGATGTAGAAAGCTGAATTTCTGTTAAACAGTTTCTAAAGTGAAGACAATGAAATTAATATTTTGGAGGTTGTTTATGGACTTAAGTTTATTGTTTCCCTTACCAAACGCATCAAAGAGTAGGTATTTTAGAAATCTTAGGAGGATAATCATACGCAATAATTCAAAATTACCAAAAGCAATATTTAACAAATTTTAAAAGAGGGCTGGGAGAGTAATATGTGTAAGAGAAACAGGACTCACTGCCTCTAGTATTCAAAGCTCTACACTGTTGTTCCAGAGTCAAAACCAAATTTCTTTTTCAGCATAAAAAAGGGAAAGCTAAGCCTCGGTCCCAAATTATTTGATTCGATTGCATGGATCCAATATTTCCATTCTAGTCGATTTATGCCATAATCCCGTTAGTCCTCCTAAAAGTTTGGAAGAAACTTCATATTGAATCCCTCTAGATGTGAGCTTTATGCCCTCCTGTATTTCTTAACACAGCCTCAGAATTTTCATCTGCTCTTAGTTGATGCGTCCATTTTCCTGTCTTTCCTATTATGTTAATTGACTCATTGCATAGTATGCAATTTATGGAGATCTGATTTCTGTACGCACTACTTGTTTTTATCCTCTTTTTTATATGGATGAAATTACCAAGAAGGTTTTTGTTAATTTTGCTATTTGCACTTTCATTACATGAATAGCTACGCGGAAGAGTGGGTCGAGCTGATAAGGAAGCTTATGCACACCTATTTTATCCAGACAAATCTCTGCTTTCTGATCAAGCGTTGGTGCGTTCTCTATGCCCTCTTACCTCTGTTCATTGTTCATACAGTCAAGAGACCATTTCAACGTACCTAATATGATTTTATTTTATCCTTAAAATCTCATTTATTTGAAATTTTATAACATGGCTGTTTATTTTCTTAAACCAATCTAGGAGAGACTTGCTGCTCTCGAAGAATGCTGTAATCTTGGCCAAGGTTTCAAACTTGCAGAGAGAGATATGGGTATTAGAGGATTTGGGAATATCTTTGGTGAACAACAAACGGGTGATGTTGGAAATGTTGGCATTGACCTTTTCTTTGAAATGCTCTTTGAGAGCTTGTCAAAGGTGAGTATGTTGTGATTCACAATTCTACAGGTCTTGATCTATTATTTTAATTGTTAGACATTTCACTCACAATGATACGTAAAATGTTTGAAATGTTTTTCGATGACTTTTATATTTACAAGTTATTTTCCCCAAAATGTTAATTATGCCTCTGGGTTGGGTTTTATCTTCACAAGCACTGTCGCAAGAGTCAATGATGCTGTGTAATTTTTATTTTTTATTTTTCTTTTCAAAATCGCCATTTGTGCATGCACACAACTCTCTCTTTTCATGAATTAGGCAATTGGAAAATATCAACTTATTTGTTCTATTTTTTATTTTTTGGTGGGTGTGTTTTATCTTTGTAAGCAGTATATATATAATACTAATATGCGCATATGTTTTGATACGAAGTTTCTCTATTTTGTGAACGGGATTCATTATTCTATCCCTCATTGGGTAATTTGTGCCCTTCTGCAAATATACTACCAGATTTCTCAACTTTGAAAGTTTTTTGGTCTAGTACTCTTGTACTGAATTATCCCTGTAACCCATTTAATGAATTTCTGTCTTCTCGTATTTTTGATGCTTGAATTATTGTCAGTCCTTGTTTGCCTCTCTTTTGAGTTCCTAATTTGTTTCAAGATTCTTATATTCCTTTCTTGTTCTTCCAGCATAGAAGTCTCATGCATGGTACATTAATGTACAATCTATGCTCCTCCAATGTTGTGCTTGAACAAGGCAAACTCAGAAACTCTTTTGTGATGAAATGACTGGAATTTAGTCGTCTTCCAATCTATGCTACCTTTTACTTTTCCTTTTCTTGGATGACCGTGGGTGTCCAACATTTGACTGGGCTGATCTCGAGGGAACATGACCCATGAGAAAACATAGTTTCTTGTTTAATTCCCTAGGTTTGAACCTGGAACTTTTGCCTAAGATGATGTATTGATGCCTTCACCTTTCACCATTAGTGACTAGAGCAATCCCCTTGGGTGCTACTACCGTTTTACTTTTGAAGCTACAACTTTCTTTCTTTTTTGGTGATGAAGCTACAACTCTCATTTGTTTGATCAGAAGTGGCTGCGCTTGATGCAAATAATCTGATTCATGTTACTTTCAGAAGTCCTGATGTCTATTTGTTTGATTACCAGGTTGAAGATCATCGGCTTATCTCAGTCCCTTATCAGAATGTACAGGTATGCTGCTGGGCTGAGAAATAGTTTACAGTAGTCTAAACGTTTATGATGTGCTATTGTTGTGTAGATCTCATTTTATCTAGTAACAGATTCTTTTAGTAGTAATGAACCCAAACTAACCACCCAAAAATAATGGCAACTGAAATTCGTCTTTTGTTAATCTATCGTGGTTCCTTAAAAATGTTGAATTACCTGGCATTCATCATTCATCATTCATAGTATCTGTTGGTTGGTTCCCTGCAATTAGGTCATACCGCATCCTGATGCATGTTTTAAAGTTGATAGCAATATGCCTTTAGAGTTTAGATCTAGACTTCTACAGTTACCTAAAGTGTTTGATGGGTATTTAGGGTTCATTTCTCTCTTTGAACATAATTTCATTCTTATAAGTTCTAACTATATTGGAAGAGTTTGTTGACGCATTCTACATCCTTTTCTTTTACCAGCTTGATATAAATATTACACCTCGTCTCCCTTCTGATTATATTAACTACCTGGAAAACCCATTGGAGATAATCAACAATGCTGAAAAAGCTGCTGAAGAAGACATATGGGCTCTAATACAATTTACGGAGAGTCTCCGTCGGCAATATGGAAAAGAACCGCGGTCTATGGAGGTACTGCTAAAGAAGCTTTATGTGCGGAGGATGGCAGCTGATCTTGGAATCACTAGGATATATACTTCAGGCAAGATGGTTGGTATGATGGCAAGCATGAGTAAGAAGGTATTCAAGGTTATGTTGGAGTCTATGACATCTGATGTTCATCGAAATTCATTGGTTTTCGAGGAGAACCAAATAAAGGTAGCTGTTTGCATTGCTCCATTGCAGTGTCATTCTAAATAATTTAAAAATGCAATCTTAGTTGTGGCATATGAGGGAGAGAGAGCTTCTGATTCATTTGTTTTTCTCCTTCCCTTTCTTGCAGGCTGAACTTCTTCTGGATCTACCGAAAGAACAACTTCTAAATTGGATCTTTCAGTGCCTGGCTGAACTTTATTCTTCTTTGCCGGCATTGGTGAAGTACTGATGGCAGAAAAGCTGGCCTTACTATCCGTTTATTAAACTTCCTAGTCTCGGTAACATATGTTGTATTCAGTTGGTCTGGGGCACTTGGCATGAACTCTTGAAGATGTCAATTGGCTTTAAGAGCTAGTTTCATCAGATTGATGGATCGCGCATGCTAACCCATTGGCAGAAGCTCAAACCCGACGACGACTTTTAGATTCGAAGTTATTTATAAAGCACAAATCTTGTTCAAGGTACGTACGATAATATTACAGCAGGTTTAAATTTTCTACTTTCTTCTGGCTAAACTGTTTGGACAATTCTTGTCACATAGGGGTCCTCTCTCCTCTATACATGGCGTGGATACGGCATTTGACTGCTGTTTCCCATTCTACACAATGTGAGCGAGCACCCTGGATTAACATAGAACAATGACAATGCTCGTCATCACTTGGTCTCTGAAAGTGTTTTGTTCAACATCTCATCCTGGTCAGTTGAAAATATATGAAAATTTGTTGCAATCAAATGAAAAGCAGGTATATCCAATAAAAATTACTTACACATCCCTGGAGTTCAAGGGGCTCTGACATTTGGGTTTTGCTCATAGTTAGGTCACTGGCGATTTCTTTCTGTCAACTCTCTCCATCTTAATTTCTTTAGGGAATGTATATCCATAAAAATGATTCATGTCAATTTTGTGAAGCCCATGTACTAATTGTATGACTTGTACTTTTAATGTTGATGCTCAAATTAAAGTAGAACAAAAAACCTCGTCAATCCGTGGGAATTAGTAATACACAGTCACTCAATATTGCCTCGAATTAAGCAAGTCTTAAATTCTTCACAGCATGAGTTAATACCTGCGTTACAGTCAAGTACATTTTATAACAAGAGGCAAAGCTATTCAACTGTAACACACACCAGGGATTGATTACTCGGCTACCATCTCCCAACTCCAACCATACAATAGAGCTATAATTGTTGAACGAAATTGTCCAACTGTAAACAATGGTAATTGGTCTGTCATTATGGGGGCGCAGTTGTGGCTTGGACAGCCTAATCATTATGGGCAATCTTTAGCATTTATTTTTATTACTTGCGTGGTTCACCTAATGCATCGATCATTATAGTCATAACATTGTATTCTTATTCATATGCCAAAGAAATGTCTTACATGCACCCACACTCATGAGTCATGAGTCACTCGGTCATATATGCATTATGTACGTATGTTTGCATGGTTATCTAGAGAAGAAAGAAGTTTTGAAGGATGCGCTGAACAAATTGAAGAATATATATACCTGGCTGTGCAAACGAAACATATCTTTTTGAACCCACTTCTCGACTATGACTATGAGATAAGCTCTCTTTGTTTCTCCCGCAAAGGCCCAACAAACACTTGTGAATCTAGATTCATAGATGATTCTTCTTGTGTCAGTTGGAGGCCTTTGAGGGAGATAAAGAGGATCTATCTCAGGTTGTTTGCCATTTTTGTGGCATTAGTTTTCATGCTTGATGATAGAAATATTAGTATCTGAAACTGTAGTCCTCCTTTGGCTCCAATGTGACATTCAGTCCTAATTAAAAGCTGAGATATTGGTTGTGAAACTCTGTCCTCTCTGCTATCACTCATGGGTTTATATAGTGGTTAATTGTAGCTTGATGCATGTTGTATATGTGCTGGTCCTAATGGATTCTTTTAATCTTATTCTGTAATTCGCGGTCATCTAGTACCCCATGCATTCCAAGTGGAATAGGCAGGTTTCCTGTTGATAATATGATTCGAGGAGATCAGGAAATCTGTAAAGGTGGATTTGATGCAAACTTAGGTGCTAACCCCCTTGAAAAATAAAGTGCGAGAATATCTGTTGACTCTTTTCTAGCTCAATGAATTGAAAAGAGTGGATATGGATAGTGAATTGTTATATTTACTCTCTTCCTATTGTCAAAATTTAGCAAATATGCAAGTTGTGGAAGATTCTCAAGTAGCCTGCTAGCTTGTCTTGGCAAACTGAAGTTTTTGAGCAGTATCTATCTTTCTATCTTTGATATTTGAAAACTTTTTGTATCCAGTGCTGCAATTCAGCCGGTTTGAAGGGATGACTTATTGATGTGAATATTGACTCTACCAAGAAAATCAGTGGGCAGTTCCAGTGCAATACATACGTTTGCTGGCATGGGAGCTTTATCTTGATATCATCCTCATAAAAGGAAAAGGTAAGAATCTATGCCTGACTCCTCTCAAGTCCAAAGGTCAAGGATTTATATATCATATGCTCTGAGAACTCAATCCCATTCCTTGTTGAGGTTCAATCAAATTCCTTCTTTTTAATTTTATTTGAAAAGCATTGACAAATTTGAAGCTCGGCATCTTCCTTTTCAGGAACAGGACTACCACCACCGTCACCAGCAGCAGCACTGTCGTCAACAAACGGGTCTAATTAGCAGGTTTTCTTTAGAAAGAAAGAAAGCAGCAATCTTGGGAGATTCTTGGTTTCCATTTCTGTTAAAGTCCCAGGTTTTGCTCATCCCTCTGCATTGTCTATTTGTATTGTCCATACACTCAAGGACATGCATACCCTTTTTCATTTATTAGAGTCAGACACGGCCATAGTTTTACCTAATTATTTATTACTTCACTGCTTGTTTTAGTGATTCTGTCATTGTCCTTATTCTCTGTTGGTTCCTAAATTTGCCTTGATCATGTATGGAGCTCAGCTGTTGATACCTGCGTGTGAACTTTAAATTACAAACTAGCTAGGAGATGCCTCTGCCTACCTTCAACTGTCATAAAACCCAAGTATCGCATGCATGTGAATCACATGTTAGAATTGTAAAAGCCCGATCGAGTTGCATTATAATAAAAAGTTTGGTGATTCTCGTTCACTTTTATAATGGCTGAGCTCCATCATTAATTAAGTTGAGTTATGCCCCAATTGTAGAGCACCAGTAGATGCATGATCTATTAATGGACCACATGTTACTTAGAATATTGCTTTACATAATATATAGGTGAGGACGCACCGTTTCCAACTAGTACATAAAGCCTACAATATAATGTTCCTTCATTTGTGGTGTCTATTAGTTTTTGACACTACTTATCGTTATAGCTAGAGAAGATTTAATCAGAAAGATTTATAATAGTTTTCTGATTATTATTGTTATTATTATTATTATTATTATTGGAGAATTGTATCTAAATCGATCTCACAGTACTTACAATTAATAAATGTGGTCCATTAATTATAGAATTGACTAGTGTGTAATCATGTTCCATCTAAAATGATTCTCCCCATAATCTCAAAGAGTCATATGCATGCATGTCTATGTTTAAGGGGGGAGATATATACAAGAAGGATGAAAGGCCCTGTGACGGCCCCAATTCCACAACTTAAACTAGTCCCCGCCCGGCTTAGACTTACGTGGATCCCGAGTCAATCCTCGCGTCGTCAACGCAAGCCTAGTCAGCCTTCCTAACCATTTATCATTACATTTTTAGTGAATTATTCAAATTTATAAGTTATCAAAGTTTATGCGGAAGCGATTTCAACTTAAACAAATCTAAACAACTCTACACAAATCAGTCAGGACAACCTAGAGTGTGGAAACCCCGTATATACTCCATGTAAATATCTCACAAAACCCATATATCCCATGTGTCAAAAAAAAATCAATATACATAAGTAATACAAAACCTACAAAAATGCGAGGGACAAAGCCGCTCCAAAGTCCTCAAAGTAGATCTCCCAGTGCTGGCCCATTTCTCTTACTCGATTGCGGATCTGTACTCAGTCAAACACAAGAATGACGAACCCAGGTAAATAACGCCAGTAGAACACTAAACAACATTTCGAAATAAATAAATCGAGTCCATATTCATGCGAGATAACAAGAAAGATATAAGGGCGCATGAATAAATAAAAGATCAGTAAATAAATTAAAAAGCAATCGATACATGAGTGTCCAAAGATGCAAATAGAGAGGCGCAAGTAGTCCCGACCAATAGGTCGTTTAGTCTTGGCAAAACATCAAGACTCGGGTTCTAGGACTTGGTACACTCACGAGCCTTAAACCCACGAGATAGTGAGACTTCCTGGAACAGCCACGCTAAGAACTCACACCCCGTCAAAATCAGTAACCAGTGCAGTGCATCCCGAGGTCATGACGCTGATATGTTACCTCATCCTGCCACTCCTTCCAAGGACCACCGTTGACTCACTTGCCCTCGGATAACTCGATTAGAATGGAATTCCAAGGATAGATATCAAAGCAATGAACAACAATATTCAATAGCTTAAAATGAAATTATTGTACAATTTCCTAGCTGGTTTACTTACCTCGATCCACACGCTTATTCCTAGCATATCCGGCCTCTCGACACTCCAAAACGCGTTCTCAAACCTCCGTATCTCTTCCTTAGATTTCCTGATATCATTTAGTATCAATTCAAGTCCAATATCCTTGGTTTAGAACTCTTAAACCATACAAATATTGCGACCAAAGTACACTCGAGAGCTAATTCTAAAAATAATACTTTATAATAATTTCAAAGTATTCGCAACTACCCACTAGAGTTACGGTTTTAACACAATCTAAACACAATCTCAACCTCGACTACTGCCAACTGAAACGAAACTCAAAGTAAGATCTTACCTACACATTTTCAAAATTAATTATTTTAAATTGTTCAATCTTTTAGTATAATACAAGCATCACACAAAAATAGCATACCTCGGTGTCTACACCCGAGATTTGGACATACAGATTACGACGAGTGGGTCTCACATACGACCCTGACATGACACGTGGCATGAGTTAGATTTTTAGGGTCGTTACAGGCCCAACTTGTAAAAGTTGAATTATGGAATAGAATAGTGAGGACAGAGCACTATTCATATTGCATAGCATGCAGATGTGGTTTGGTTTGGTTTGATTTGATTTGGTTGGAGTCACTTAATTGGAGCCATCTTCTATGTGTTTAACAGTAGTTAAAATTAAGTGTGGTTTTGTTTAAGGTTTTATATATGGAGTAGCCAGGGAGGAGTCGAAGGTGGGGTCATCATATATGATTAAAAATGCTGATCTTCACTAAGATAGCATACAACTGTTTTTTAATGTGCCCCTACAAGGCGTTGAAACTCTAGAGTATCTTCAACTTTGGGTATTTTGATTCGCATGGTGGATTTTATTGTTTATTTAAGTTGATCGATAGAGGAGGGCGAATCATTTGTTACGTTTAATTAAACGTAACAAATGTTGGATTCTCCGTTGGGTGTTGCTGTTGCAGCTTAATAGTAGGAGGCTTAGTTAAGAAGCGTGTTTGGACAATTGCTGGGAAAGAGAGAGAGAGAGAGAGAGAGTGTGTGTGTGTGTGTGAGTTCCGTGGGCAGGCCCATATGATATGAGGGTGAGGTGAGGGTGAGGTGAGGTGAGGTCTGTGGCGGCAGCGTGGGGTGGGCGGCGAAACCAAGCACAGTGGTGTGTTGGGGGATTAGGTTTGTCAGGCGTCGTGAGTATTAATAAAGCAATTGAAATTGTAGTGAAATTTTCAGTCCACCACAACCACACCTAATATTAATTTGTCGCCTCCTAATACTTACTACTCCATATTAGCTTAGGCATTGGACTAATATATAAGCTTATTTTCTTTCTTTTGTGAGTCCCGCCACAACCTGCTCAACCATTTTGGCATTATCAATACATCTCCTTCACAATCACTTTATAAATGCCACTCTCGCTCCCTGTCTGTCTCTCCATTCATCTACATCTATACTATATTTCTCTCTTTCTCGCTCGACATTCATACGCTAGAGATTCGGTTTCCTGTGAACTCCCTTCCTCAGGGACTTGCCTTGCCAGTTCCACTTTGACAAGTCCTGAGTGAGGGACTTCACAGAACATCCCTTCTCTATCTCTCTTTCTCTCTCCTCTGTCTTCGCCGCATTGGCCTAATGGCATTGTCTTCGGCTTCTTTTTTCTCTTTCTTTGACAAAAGTAAGTAATTCTTCGACTACCTTGGTCGTTATTTATCTTAATTACTTCAACTTTTCCGTTAACAACATTAATTAGAGAAAGTGAGTACGTATTTTTCCACTTGCATGCGAGAAACACACAATTTCCCATTTGGATCCTTAATTGCGTTTTGTTCCCGTTTCATTACTTTCTCTTCCATGTCTTTCATGGGCCATTCCTTTTTTTTTCTTTTTATGTGCTATTGGTGCAATGCTACGTACAAACCACTACTTATATTTGAGTGAAGCCTTGTTTCATTTGAAGCTCCTAGCCTTCGATCAAGAGGAAGCCTTTAAGGTGGCGGCTACGCTTCTTTGTTTTACATCATTAGAATGATCACGGAGAATTCTGATGCATCATTCCAATTTGTTTCGATACAGCAACAAAGATTCATTGTAGGACTTTACATTAATTCCATCATTCAAAATTAGCAATACTGTCCTATCCAAAAAAATAAAAATAAAAATAGCAGCACTGTTGGATTTTTACAAGACAAATGCGAAGTTCCCGTAAAGAAGCCAGAGATTACAAGAACTTAAAAACAAATGTCAGAAAATCACCTTGTCACCAGACTCACCAGACTCACCGCGGAGGTTTACCTGGATCAGAAAAACCAATTTTACTTTTATAACAGCAGATGTTAACTCTAATTTAGGATCAACCATTCGCCAAACTGGTATGTAGCAAGGAACTAGAGAGTTACTGAGCAGTTAAAAAAAACTTGTGCAGGTTAGTTCTCAGTTTTCCTCACTCAGAAATCTTCCCACATAATAGATAAGACCTTTGTTCTGCAGATTATAATAAAGCACCAACCGCCCAAATTGAACACCAAATTAAGAAACAAGCCATAACTCAACCTTCACTCCCTGCACCTATAAAAAGTAGGTATATCTTACAGCACCTTCTTTTCTTTTTTGGAGTCTGGAGTAACTAATTTGGAGGCCTTCAAACAGTAGGATCACACTTCCGGTTAGAAGATTCCACATATTTCTTCTTCTTCTTCTTCATGCCGCGTTAATTAGCTATTCTCTCCAACATTAAAGTTATCAAAGTTGTATCATTCACTTCAAAGTATTCCAGCAATCTTTTCTCTTTCAGTAAATCCTTGCTGCATCCTAAACTCTGCAGCCAACTCATGTATATCAGGTGTGATCTCCCAGTTGCTTTTGTGATTCCAGTTTGTGCGTCTTGGTTCTGTACCACATCTTTCCAAATCCAAACCAGCTACACTATCTATATGATTTTGTATATCCTCAAGCTCCTCCTCAGCCACAGCCTGGCGTTTCGCACCCATTTCTACATCGAAGCTTCTCTTTGGCAGCTCCGGGCTCATGACGCGACCCATGGACAGCGAACTAGGGAAGGCTGAAATAGAGTTTTCCTTCACATTACCTCTAAACTTGTTCTTAGAAGGGGTATTTTAGAGAATATAGTCTCCCCAATATTGCGGACCAATCCAAGGTTGTAGGGATTCATCTTTCCATCATATCGATAACGGAAGTTTTCATATGTCGTCTGCAGAACAACAGGAACAACAGGATGGCATGCTGCGCATGAGAAAAATGAGTCATACAAGTAACTGAAACTGAGGGGATACGAAGCTTACCTGGTTAGTGCAAATTAAATAGACATGAAATGCTGTAAGTCCCCCAACAAACCAAGCAGCAATAAATGTGTACAATATTAGAACACCAGATACAGGTGATTTCAGTAGAGCCTTCCAGAGATTGCAGTGATAAGATTCCATTATTTTCCTTATATTTACCCAGCAGAAGGAGAAGACATAAAGACACAGAACGGTTGTGGAGGAGATGAACATAAAGAAGAACCGGTAATTCCTCTGCATGTGTTAGTAACTAAAAAAATAGTTAGCCGCATCAAGAAAAGGAGTTAAAAACATTTACCACCAGTAAAGCCCAAAACTACATCATAATTAACCCCTAAATTACAGGTTATCAAAGTGAAATGATGACCATGAAAACCAGGGCTTGTCCTACCCCAAGCTGAAAACTCACATGCAGATTTTTTCACCATATATTATGCAAATTTCTTTCCTACTTCAAAACTGAACACGTCCAAGCAAGGATTGTATGAATGTTATCACGCAGAAGAGAAAACTGTATGGTTATACCATTCAATTAGAGGATGGGCACTAAATTAACTGTCAAAGCTAGCTCCAACATAAAAGTAGCTTATAATTAATGCTGCCATTCATACAAGAGTGATTGGTTAATATGCATATACAACAATATGCATATGCATCAATAAAATTTCCACAATGTCCAATTTACTCAAATCAGCTGATCTTGCAGGTATTATTCAACACGGTGATATCAAGAGCCAAACACTAATCAAAGGCAATAGGATACTACATATAGTAAGTATTCAAATCCCATCAACAGTTAAAAAAATATTTCATTCCATTGCTCTCGATCAGGTTCCATAGTTAAGAGAGATTTTTCTTTATAACAAATGCACTTACATCCAATCTCATTTCCACAAGCATTCTAAAGATAAATACCATCATATACATCATAAAGCTAACACACAAGACTCTAGCTGAAATCAAATAATATTCTATATGATATGTTTTGCATTAGATAGCACTTGTTGCCATTTATAGAATTTGATAAGCTAGAAAATTAAGTGAATAGAATGAGAGCTTGCCTTTCCAATACACTGGCCAACCCAAGGACAATGATGATCAAAGCGTTCGACGCAGTTATTGCAGATAGAGCAATGAGAGCATCTAGGCGGACGATACAACATACAAGTGTGACAATATTTGACTTTGACTATGGTACCATTGACAGATACATCTTTTGTTGGGGGTACATTTGCAGCAACGCCACCACGAATATTAGCTAACCACGCAGAAGTCATGCTAGAAGAATTCCCTTCATCTTCTGGCTCTGGTGGGTGAAGATTACGTGGAATAATGCCGGGGTCTCTTCCAGAAGTAAGAAAGAGAATAATAATAATCTGCAAATGTTGGAGTTTCATCAGAGTTCACAAGGCATGCAGATTTGTTAGTCAGGGAAGGAAAATTAACGTGAAGTTGTAAAATATGTTCATATATATATATGTTTCCTAAATTGCTGTAATCAAGCTTTCCAACTTCTTAATCGCTCGTGGAAAATACTAGTTTTTATTTTGGTATTTCACTCTTTGTGCATGGGAAGATGGTATAAATGTTATGCTCCGAGCGATGTTGTCACACAAGGGAATCGATCGAACCCGGGTCGTGTGTTTTAACTCACACAACCCAGTGGTCCAATTAAGTTAGGTTCTCTTTAATTTAAAATGTACAAGAGTAGTAGGTGATTATTTATAGGACAACGGAGTACATGCAAGTATAGAAATGGGGCAGAAACTCACAAATACAGTGAAGAGAGCAGGAAAAGCTACAATGAGATCGCCAATCTGGTGGAATTGATTGATGAGGCGTTGAGACACAAAGATGCAAAAGAATAGAACCGGAGTGGTGATGAGAAAGATTGTGAACACCAAAGACCTCACATCTGGACCAAATACAAGTCTTCCTTCCAGAAAGAACTTCTGCAAGATATATGTTAATTTGAAACAAAATTAGTAATTAATTATATATGATTCACAAAAGCAATCAATCCTAATTATCTAGATCTTGCAAATAATATATAATAGTAGCAATTACTCTATCAAGCACCCAGCTAGCCCAGCAGGCAACATGCAATTAATTAATTAATTAATGATACTTGTTGTTAATAGATGTAGTTCTTTCTTGATTTTTTTTGTCAGTCTAGATTTACAAGACCAGAATTTAATCTTCTTGGCATGCATGCATGGTAGACATTTGTCAAATTAATGATTCGAACTACTCAAAAAAAGAAAAAAAGAAAAAAAGAGGAGAACAATAAGTTAATTAAACTCCTTACATTATTTCCTTTCCAGACTTGATAAACTCGGTTGTTATAAGGGGTGGTGTTGTGACTAATAATAATCCGGCGATTGGAATCGGAGAGGTGAGCTGCAGGCGCTGAACCACCATTACTAATACTACTACTGCTGTACATCTTTCCTTGCATATCATCAAACCCGCCCGCCCCTCTCCATTTTCATTCTTTCATACAAATCTAATTATACTAACAGACACCTACCTACTTTATTATTTAAGAAAGTAAGAAAGAAAGAATCGCGCGGATACAATAAGGAAACAAATGTTAAAACAGCTCATTCACCAGATATTTTCTTTCCTAATTAATTGTACTTGAGGAGAGATTTTTGACAACTCGATCATCACCTCGCTCTCTTTAATTTCTCATCAGTCTTTCGTCCATGACGGAAACTAGCTAGCTACCTACCTAGTACCTACCCACTTCATTCATGTATATGGACCAGATGGAATCACTTTTCCTGGTAATGCCGCCCAACTTCAAACTTGAGCAAACGCAGCAGCAGCAGCAGCAGCAGTGTTTGTGTAGTCTCCTTAAAAGTGAGAAAGAAGGAAAGAAATAAAGAAAAAGAATTGAAAAGAAGAATATTTTCCTGCCTATTAAATAAATGAATTCCCCAAAACAACCTTGAAATTCTTGTCCCCGCTTTCTCTCTTTAAATGACAATTTCACCCCCCACTTTGCCGCTATATCTCTTTATTCAAACCCTTTTTTTTTCGTCGCAGTTTCCTTTCTGTTAACCTAACAATAAACAAAAGCATGTAACCAAGTGCAAGTGTATATAATTGAGTGCAGTCGAGTCTTCACCTCAAAGACTGCACTTCTTTTGGTGGGAGATGGAGACACAACCCATCAAGTTTGTTAACAAGGTAGTTTACTGTCCATTTCATCAAAAAAAAAAAAAAAACACAAGGTAGTTTACTGCGTGGAGAGCTATATATATAAATTGTTCAGTATAATTTGTTTGAATCATTATATATAAATGTCATTGATGGCAATGGTCCCATGACTAATACAAAACAAGCATCATCAATTAAGTGACACACGACGACGACATGGATTTCCTAATCCTGTTGAGACCTCTAATTAATTGAAGAGAGCGGGTGAGCAATCAAATTATCAAAGACAGTGTGGCCCCTAACAGACTGTTGCTGCCACCACATTCTTTTGTGAAGATTTTCTTTATCAAATCGAATCATCATGGTGCGCTTCAGCTTTTATTTTCCTTACGGGCGAGGAATCATTAGTTGTGGTGAAAGCGTAATTTCCTAGGTGTGCAGCCTACTAGGGGCACTACGGTAAAATCTCCGAGCCCAAAAATGGATAACCAAACAGCGGTTCCAAGAGAGAAATGTTAGAAACTTATAATGACAACTGGTTTGTTATAGACACATCAATGTCAATCATCTATGTAAGTCAAAATTATAAGAATGGGTCAATATGTCATACAGTATAACAAATCCATTGTGATTCTTGCATTTTCCGAAAAGAAAAAGAAAAAGAGTGAGCAAAGAATCTGCTGATGTGGCAATCAAAGTAAGACGGTCAAGCGACAAAGAGCCGTCCCATGTACACAGAGAGAAGATTAGAAAGCATTACTTTAATCTTTAGCAATATGTAGGCCACGCTACACGTAGCTGGGTCTAATGGATGGACGAATTCTCGAGATCAACAAAAGAAGATTTCAATACTATCGACGATGAGAAGCTAGGGACGACACTAACTCTAGCTGACGCGCGGTCAATGAACAGCGAAAAAGGTCACGATAGGCAACATCACTATTCACTAACATGTCTTGGATTCTTTATTGTGAGGCAGAAATGGAGCATAATCACATTCCTTTTTTATCTGCAACTCATCACGCCTTTCCATGTTCAAAGGCGTGGGTGAGGAGGCCTCATGCATTGCTTTATGCTCTCATGGTTCACACTCACTGAAACAGAGGCTTGGTCTGAACCTGATTCAGTGATCACTTGCGGTCCAACGGCTCTGATTTTTCTTCATCTACGGTTGACATCTACCTATCAATTGATTCTGGCACGGGTTGATAACAAAACAAGGCCTAAAGTATTTAACTTCATTGGCGGCATCGCATCTAATAACAACATCACGTACGTTTGTCTTTACGTGCTCAAAGAGAAAGCTGGGTGAGCGATACGGATAGCAGTGTTGATATACTAAAGAGAGAGCCAAGTGTCACACCCCCAATAACGAGACCCGAGTAGGCTGGGCTGGGCAGCCGGTAACCTAGCAAATGACCGAGTTCTGGAGGATTCGGTTAGTTCCATGAAGGTTAGATGCTTTGGACTTCGGAGGGTTGCAAAGACATGGCCTACGGTGATGCGCGCGTGTAGTTGGGAAATTGCATGCGCGAGTGATGGGCGGCGTGTGGTGCGCGCCTAGGCGTGGCACGCAAAGGCACTTAGGCGCGGGGCCTAAGTGTGGAGCACAAGTGGCGCACGGTGCGCCTAGGCGCGGGGCCTAGCGCGCAGGGCATAGCGGCGCCTTAGCGAGTGCGGGGCGCCAGGCGCGGGCCGGGCGCAACGCCAAAGAGGAGCACGGCACGTCTAAGCGTGGGCTTAGGCGCGCGCCCGAGCGGTGCACAGAGACGTGATAGCGCCGTGCCTTAGCGCGAGGCGCATTGGCGCGGAGCGCGGCACGAGCGCGAGATGCGGGAATGCGCGCGTGGAGCGCGGCACGCAGGAGCGCGTGATGGGGGCGAGCACTTGGCGTATAATGCGGTCACGACTGGGCGTATGGGCACGCGCGGACGGACGCGCGCGCGCTTGGACGAGCGCGCGTGGACGCATAGACGAGCGCGCATGGGCGCGCGCACTTGGATGAGCGCGAGGCGTGTTTTTCCTTGGCACGGCGCCTTGGCACGACTTGGCACATCTAGGCACGAGGCTCGGGCAGACTTAGGCGCGAGGCACGGGCGGACTTAGGTACATTCCTTGGCACGAACCTTGGCACGGGCACGGGCAAGGCTCGGGCATATTTCCTCGGGCACGGTTGTGCCTTAGCACGAGCAAGGCTTGGGCAAGGCATGCCTTAGCCAGTGTTGACAAATCTTGACCTGGGCGTTGACCCTGGTCAAAGTATGTTTGGTCTCACTTTGGGATGTTTTCTATTGGAGCGGAGGAAACGGCTTAACATCTACTATAAGGGGAGGTGGTCTCTCCTGGGGTGGTGTGTGCACGGTAGCAAGGTGGACCTTCGAGCATGCCTTGGGCACCATGCCAAGGTAAGTCCCTCGAGCCCATGCTCCGACCACCCCGAGCCGGCGGGACTCGACCGAGCCACCGGCTAGCACCGATGCGTCCGGGTGGACCCAGACGGTTGCGCGATCCCCGTCCCTTCGAGAAACATGGACCACGAGGCGTGGGGAGACCAAGTGGGTAGCGGTTACAAGGAGTAGCGGTTACAAGTGAGAGCGGTTACGGAATCGCTCATTAAGCACCTTGATCATGGGCATGATCAAGGCCGTCTCGAAATTGTGGGGGGTTGAGGCTAGGTGGCGGCATTGAAGCAAGGCAGTTACGGAATTGCCTTGGCCATTAAGGATGTGGCGGTTTAATTAGTCTTAATTGGGTTTTTGTAACTGCCGATTGGCTAGGCTATAAAGCCATAGGTAGGGATGCTTGAGAGGGGCATCTGAAATCCGGTGGGAGAACTTGAATCTGGAGTATCCGGGAGAGGCTTGTAATTCCATAGAGAGCTAATAAACATTTCCTTGCTGTCATTGCCTTGTTGTTATTGCTTGTTGTGTTTATCTTCCGCATTGTGTATTGGTTGTGCTGAACTAAGGCGGTCCCTAGGCACCACAGGGTTGGGTTGAGTGCGAAAAATTCCTTAGGATAAACCCTCACTCGACGGCCCCGTGACGCGACTTCAAAAAATCGAATGCGCATTACAAAAGCTCAACCGCTAACACGTTGAGTACCCTAAATCAGGCATCACCAGACTTGCCTGATACAAATTTATAGACCCCGAAAAAACTGTCACTGTAACAATAGACAAACCATAGCTTTTCACTTTAATCAGATGATTAAATACAAATGAAATGGTGAAGAAGGCTCAATACACAAGAGGATGAGACTCAGTAATGCACGTCATTTTCAGAGGGGATTTATAAGAATATAAACTAGAATGTCTAGTTCACCAGATAATTAAATAGGTAGACAATGGTGGTATCTTAGCGAGTGTGCTATGCAAGCGACAAGTCTCCAACTCCCAACTCAAGAATAAACTGGAGTTGCCGGAAACCAAGTGGGCGCTTAACAGTTAACACCCATAATTTGAGTTTATCTTAAGTCGCATTCACGGTAAATTTCCCCAAGAATTTATGTACTTGTGGTTTGTTTCGTCCGCGCAACTAGAGCTTTAAAGTATGCACTATGCACCCCTTAGCAAAGAATTAATTAGTTACGAATCTTTCGGTTGTAGCCACTCCTGAAAGTAGGATTGCATCTTATCTCTGTTAGCAGAAGTGCCAATGTTTACCGTTGGAATGATTTTATCAGGTCTCAAGAACTGGAAATGAAAAGCAATGTCTTAGCTAAAAGTTGCAAGGGGGAAAATATATTCAGGCACATGAAGAAAAACAACAATAAAAGCAAACCTGAACAAATTCTCTGAGTTCCAAGAAGCTTGAGTGCTCACTGTAGGGAACACCTGTACAAAATCACAGCCCAAGAATGAAAACCTCATCGAACAACTAAAAATCACTATGGTTCGATCAGCGAATATTATAGCAGCAAGTACTGTTAAAAGAGATCCGTCTGAGCCTTTTTTTTTTTTTTTTTTTTTTTTTTTTATAAGAAAGAAACTACAACTTGCCTACAATGAGGTTCGAACTCCCCACCCCTTACCCATATCCCATACCAAACCAGTGAGCCATCCATAAGTCTTTTTTTTAATCAAGTTAAAGCGGATAAGATAGTGAACTTACCGTAGATAGTAATATTGCCTCTGGAATTGGGTTTGATTAGGTCCAAGTGATTTCCAGTAGTCTCAGAGTATGTCCAACCTTAAGAACAAAGTTAATTACAAAACAATATGTATAGAAAATTCAATCAAGTTAGAGGATGCAAAAACAGAACTGAAAGTCCAATTGAACCCAACCAAAGTTACCTGTTGGACGAAAAGCCAAAACTGCTGTATATTGCCGCTTGTAGGTTTCTGAATATTTCTTTAGTGTCTACAATGTCAATATAAAATATATAGAATTAAAATGATTTCAATGAAAACTAATCCTTCATTAAATTGATGTGATGAAGATTTTCGAGTTTAAACCTCATGCCTCAAGGAAGATATAGGTATAACATGAAGTGGTGTATCTTCCCCTCGTGAACAGAGTCCGCCAGACAATTCGGGCCAACCAAAAGAATGCAGAACTCGCCGCCTAGATGCATTTGCATATATCTTAACCTGAAGTAGTCATGCAATCAACTGATAATCAATGTGCCTTTATGATGCATAAAAAGTTGGAAATTCCAACCCGAGAATAAATAAATAAATAATGACAAGATCTAGAAATTCAGAAAGTAACAATTTAGTTAGGTTTAACATTCCCGACTAAAATCAATATCAAGTTATGAAATTATGTCAAGGCCCTAAAAGAAACTTAGCCTGAACTATGAACAACCTGTAGCAATCCCATATGGTTCTTTAACATAAAAAGCTAAAGACCGTTGATTAGCAAAAATTCTGTTATTTCCAACAGTAGCCTGTTTCTCTAGAAAAAAACATATGTCGAATAGAAAAGTACACCCATAGCAATGCAGATAACATACCCCCAAAGCCTTGGAAATAGCAAGATACACGCATTCTTTCCCAATGCTGTATGCTCCAACAACAATCAGGGTCTTTGGCTGATTTTTAATATAGTTCCTAGTCATCTTCACAACAAACTCAAGGACATCTTCTTTGGAAGGGAACCTTGAGCATAAAACACTGGACCCATTAAGTTTGAAAAAAAAAAAAAAAAAAAAAAGGGTTACATCCAAATTACTGTATAGAAGCTTCTCACTTGTACTTGGGGTTGCAGTAAGTTGTATCCAGGTAAAGTAGGTTAACGCGTTGGTTTGCAAGAAGTGGGTGAGACTGCATCATTTTAGTAGCTCTAAAATCCCCAGTGTGCAAATAGCATCTTCCATGAGCAAGATGAAAGAGAATCAGAGTTGCACCTGGACAGTGATTGGCTTCTAGCAATACCACCTTTACTCCTTCAATAACATATGCATTGTCTAGTTCCAATGGTCGGATGTATCTGCAAGCATACATCCATAAGCAACCTCAGAAGATGGAGAAAAGAAATATGAAACGGTCATATATATCTAAGGCTTAGCACATAATTAAAACTTAGAGACGCGCTGAGTATAGCAGCATATAAACAATGAAAAAATGAGTAAAGAAACTGAGTATAACACCTTTTGGCTTTTGCAAAGAGAAGTCTCCTAAAGATAGAAAACTCACGATGGGTTTACCAAGAGGGACATCCTGACCAAGCGAGCAGTTATGGGGCTGCAATATATAGGTCCATGTGACCATCCTTTGCTCAATCCGCCATAGTGATCGTAGTGAAAGTGACTAAGAAAATATGAAGAGCACCCTTCAATAAGACCATAGCGGAATGCATCTACAGTGAAGGTTGTTCCTGCAATAATTACAACTTACATCAGATGAAGTAGTGTGATAATAAAAATGTTGCATGGACAAGAGATGGTAAATTGGCCTTGTGGTTCATCTACCTAAAAGAGTGTCCACATTTGAATATTGCTACAATGACAAATAATCATATTGGTTTCCAAGTGAACAAAAGCGTGGGATAATTAAAATTGAAATTCACCTGGGATTTTCTTATAAAATGGACAGGCACGTGGCTTACTATCCCCAACCCCAATTCTAGGGTTCTTCGGAAACCCCGGACGAGGCGCCTTATCATTCTTCTTCTGCTGAATGCTCCCAAGCACAGGCCGCTTACTATTATTATTATTATTATTATCCTCCTTGTTCGTGTTATAAATCGCACTGGCCTCGTTGGGAGACCGCGAAGCACTTGAAGAATCAACGTTGGTGTCTTCGACCTTGTTGACCCCCACATCTGGAAAAGATTGGTTTGTTTGAGCTTCTTCTTCTGATGATGATGACTGTGATCTAATTTTGTGTGATTCTCTGTGGAATTCTTCGCGGTCTCCACCAAGCACGACCAATCCGTTCCGCATCGATAGAAATCAGAAGCAAAGCTGCCATCTGCCACATCGATTGATCCATCTTCCTCTGATGGAAGTGGAAGAGATGGAAATCCCTCCTCATCGACCCACATAGTTTCCTCATCCCTGAAAATTTCCATTTGGGGATCCTACGCGAGTTGCCCTCAAATCTCAATCCGCCCCCTTTGAAATGGACCGCGGGAAATCAAAACCAAATATTTACCCGCTTGGCCTGGATATATATTTTTAAGTAAAATGCAAAAGTAATCCAGGACTCCAATTTTAGGCATCCAATTTTAGGCATTTTGCCTGAAATACACGCGCACACATCTGGATGTGTAGTGCACAACATCCAACTTGATTACTTTAGCAGCTCTCGTCTATTAAAGGCAATTCATTAGTGAACCGAGAAAATTAGATCGGAGGAGTCGCTCCAAATGTGCTCAACATTGCCCGAACGTAAAATGAGTAGGTGCATTTTGTAAAAGCCCAGGCCCGCTCGCAAGCCCACTTGGTGCCCACCTGGGTCCCACAGGCAGTGTGGGCCCTACAGCCCACACCATCCGCATCCCCATGTTAGTTTTTCATGGGCGTGGTCTTTTGCCTCCCACGACTCGAACCCGGGCCTTGGAGGTTTAAGACCACATATTTAACTGAGTCGTGTACCACACGAGCTACGCTTTTTATGTAAAGGCTCGGGCCCGCCCAAGCCCGCTCGCAAGCCCACTTGGTGCCACCTGGTCCCACAAGCGGTGTGGGCCCTACCGCCCACATCGTCCACGTCCCCCATGTTAGTTTTCCATAGGCGTGGTATTTCGCCTCCCACGACTCGAACATGGGTCTGGAGGCTTAAGACCACGTATTTAACGAGTCGTGTACCATTGAGATACGTTAAATTTGTGGTCTTAAGCCTTCAGACCCAGTTCGAGTCGTGGAG
Source organism: Stephania cephalantha (assembly GCA_039657325.1). Classification (NCBI taxonomy): domain Eukaryota; kingdom Viridiplantae; phylum Streptophyta; class Magnoliopsida; order Ranunculales; family Menispermaceae; genus Stephania; species Stephania cephalantha. The sequence continues at coordinate 56,433,248 of CM077573.1, forward strand.
GCGAAAGACCACGCCCATGGAAAACTAACATGGGGGGTGGGCGGTAGGGCCCACACTCGCTTGTGGGACCCAAGTGGCACCAAGTGGGCTTGCGGGCTGGGCTTTGGAGCGGACTGGCCTTTACACATTTGGTGTAAGACACCATGTGGAAATCAATTAATTGTGGTAGCTACATTTATATCTCATATAAGTATTTAATTATAATCCATGTAACTAAGGATTTTCAACATCAATAAATCTACTTGGACTCATGAGTCTAGACTCATAGAGAGGTTTTTAAGATTTTTGTAAATATTTAAGGGTATCAAATGAATTTTATAAGTGATTGTGGTTGCTTCGTTAATTGCTTCAATTATATATTTGAAATAAAAAAGTTTTAAGTCCGACTCATGTTCAAATAAGACTACTCTTTCAACATTTAGACATCCACAAAGTTGAAGGGCAATTAAAAAAAAACATTGAAGCACCAATCAATCGGGTTGCAAGTGTTCATCAAAACGGTAACCTTACTATATCACCCTCACACTTATTATAAAAAAATTGCAGGAAAAATATAGAATAATGTGTAGCAAAAGAAACACCCGACGGGTGTGGCGCAGTAAGATTAAAGGAGCGCTAAAGGTTATAACTAAGGGAAAGATCTCGTGTTTTAGTTTTGATAGGTGCAAAATTCATTGAGATCTACTTTGCGACTATTTAGCCATGTGAGACTAGTCGTACAAGTAATCACCCACGTATATAAATAAATAAAATAAAAATGAAATTGTACAACGGAGGTGACGGAGCTCGTTCATCTAGGTTTTTGGCGACGTCAGATGCAAGTTGTGAGTTTGTAAGTTAAAAATAGACGGTCGAGATGGCTCAATTTGGTGTGGTTGAATCAGATGATTGGGAAAGAAAGGAAGTTAAGGGAGTGCATCGTGCTCGTATGTTACGGTTGAGTGCGGGCGGGAGAAGCGTGCGGTCGGTGACTCTTTTACGTCTTCGAGATTGACCCTTGAACCTTCAACCTTCTACCATCAACTTGCCAAATCCGAATCTTTTCCTCCCTCTCTCAAATTCTCAATTCTTCTCTGAATCTCTCTCTCTCTCTCTCACGTAGTCGCAGCAGACGAAATCACGCTTCAATAGCTGGGGCTAGGGCTTCTCTTGGTTTTTCTCTTCGATCTACTGCTCTCTTCGCCTCCGATTCTCCATCAAACAATCGACTCATTGAGGTAATCCCAGTAGATAACTTCGTCTCTCGATTTTTGTAATTCGATCTTTCATTTGCATTGAAGAAAGATTAGGAATTATTTGGAGATTCTTGTCCAGTTGTTTTTTCTTCATCTTTGCGGAGTAATTATTTGGATCTGGGAATGTATGTCACGGTTCATGGCCCGGTGCGTTTTAATGCCGATTTGATGGAATTCTCATCAAATGAAGAGTTGAAATCGCGCATTTGAGCACTCTACTCTTGGTGTTCATACTTCTTAGTCAATCTTCTTCAATGTTAATCTATGTTTTCAAGGCTAGGAATAACAAACACATTTAGAGTCTGAATGTCGTTCTCTGGTTGTTAGTCAGAAGTTGCAGTATGTAGTATAGCTGAATTTTTCAAATGCAGTTCCAATTTGTTGTTTTAATTCCTTTTCATCTATTCGTTGTATAATGAAGTGATTTAAGTTTCCTTACCAAGATCTGCTGATCCATTGGTTCAGTCGCTTCGGCAGAAAATTTATGTGTGGTAAGTAACAGCCAAAGGAACGACGAGATTTGGAATTGTTAGATATGTTGCTTATGACGATGAAGTTTGATTGAATTCATCTGTAGGGAACTGAAATCGCCGTCGACAATCAAGTCCATCTGAGCTGAACACATAGATGGTACTGAGAGCTAAAATCTCTTGCTTTTTTTGGATCCACAAGACTGATCGTTTGATGGACCAAAGAGAGCGCCATTAGTTCTTCTAAAGTTTTTATCACTGTTCCGGTATCAAGAAACGAGATAACTGATTCATTAATGCACCTTCAGTTTGCTACAACACCGGGCATCTTTGTAGTTTATGATTCATGGGGGAGTGGGTCATTGGAGCAATCATCAACTTGATTGGTAGCATTGCTATAAATTTTGGTACAAACCTCCTTAAACTGGGTCATGATCAGGTAGTTTACTTTAGATTTTTTTTTGTTCTTCATTTATGATTAATTACTAATTTTTCATTGACAAATATTCCACAGTATCTGTTGGCTTTCATTTTGATATTTTAATTCACACTTCAGCTTGCTTAAAATCAATCTATTATTTGAGGATGGGTTGATGTTTCTGTCATTTATCAACAACTTAAGTATCACGTGGGTTATTCATTTGCACTTGGTGTCTCATTTGTTGGGCATCACTGGATTATTACTGTTTTTTTAGATCTATTATACATTGACTTGAATAATTTTTGTGGTTCTCAAGAACATGTTTTCCAATGGTTCAAGCGCACCTAAAATGCAAGTGAAGATGGTCAATTCACTATTTGTAGTGAGAAAGCCGTATGTAGTCAATAGGTAGAGGCAGGCTCTTCTCTTCCCCTCAATGTGAAATGCAGCTTCAATGATTATCCTTGGTCTCCAAATGAGCGCATGTAGTTGCATTAGGATACTTATTACCAAAACTGCATTGGTGATTGCGTGATCAATTTGCCATTTGGGCGCTAGTGACAGTTGCTTTATGTCTTCGCCATTGTGCCACTTACTCGAGATGGATGGTTTTAGCAGCTTGACAACCATTTATGCCCCTTCAAATGGATATTCTCTTTTGATATGAACATGAACTTCTTGGAATATAAATATACCATTCCTATTTTATATGTTTTTTAATTAGGTTCACTTGATTTTATTACCATATTAATCATTAAGTACTCTGTAATGTGTTTTACGAAAGAATATGTTTATGAAACTGAAAGCATTATACCATTTGAAACAAGCCGACAAATCCATTATTGTGCACTCGAAATATTTCTGAGTGCATCTGGTTACGTATTTTGTAATAGGAAGTGTTTATGAAACTGAAAGCATTAAAATATTTGAAACAAGAAAGCAAATCCATTATTGTGCACTCAAATTATCTCTTAGTGCCTTGTGCTTATACTGGCATCAAGTGGTGGCGGAAAACTCATCAGTTGCAAGTAATGAAGTTGTAGCATGTCTTATCACTTTGTTAGCTGCAGTGGTGGCACTTGCCCTCTTCAGTTGCGTTTATATCATTTCACTTTTCTTTTTTCTTTTTTTTTGTTGAACACCTTCAAATAACCAGTGTTCCAAAATCTCCTCTCACGTGACTTCTTTTTGGCTTGCGTTCCTCTCAAAAGGTTTGCACATTATTGTTCCACTTCTTTCAAGTCAAATCTTGTTAACTGATTGTTTTTAAGGTCTATATGCTCAGAGCTGTTAGGCAGTTGACAATTGCAATAGTTATTAGGCAGTCGACAATTGCAATAGTTATTAGGCAGTTGACAATTGCAATAGTTAGTGCTGCTGTGTCGACATTGTTTCCTAATATTGAGCCGGTACTTAGGGTTTTAAAGCTTGGCTTATTTTTTATTATTATTTTTGGGCAGAGAGAAAGACTTTCTATACTAGATGCTGAGGCAAACAATGGAAAGATTATTGCGAAGCCTATAATATACTTCCAAACTTGGAGATTTGGTATATATTCTTCTGTATAACTGTCTCATTTCACCAATACCAAAAACCTTTGTTTTGCATATAATTTATGATCGTTTATTTCTAATCTTTGCACCATTGAATTTTTTCAACGCAGGTGTTCTCTTATTCTCTCTTGGGAATTGCTTGAACTTTATTTCCTTTGGATATGCTGCTCAGGTCAGATATTCGTTCCTGTCCTTGTTAATGATTGTAGCGCCATCATCAATTTAATCAGTCAAGCCTTGCCTTAGTAAAGTTTTACTCTTAATGTATATTTTGAGTATTGACTAAACTTCTGTTTTGCTTTCACTTTTTGCAGTCATTGCTTGCGGCTCTTGGATCAATCCAATTTGTATCAAACATTGCCTTTTCACACTTTATACTGAACAAGAGGGTGACTGTCAAGTGTGTTACTAATAAATTCTGATGAGTGTTATAAGTCTTACTATTCTCGTTTGTTTTTGAAATTGAAATGATGGAGGATATCTACTTCATCGTGCAGGGTTCTTGTTGCCACCACTTTTATTGTTCTTGGAAATGTTTTTCTTGTTGCTTTTGGCAATCACCAATCGCCAGGTAACTTTAGATTGTACTTATCACTGATGACCATAATACAATTTGATAGGTATCCCTCAACAATGCAAGGCAATTGTTTTTTAGTGCTTGCTGTTGAATTTTCTGCATGCCACTAAAGAAAAGTAGTCCAATTGCTATTTCCGAGTGAAGAATCTGAAGATAATGCAAACATTTGCAAAGGAGATCTTCTGCATTGTGTTTTTAGCTTGTGAGGTGGTGGAATAGATGGATTCATGCAGAGGAATTCTTCAGCTTGAGCATTAATTAAGTTGGAAAACCATCTCTCATCTGCATAATTTGGATACATTTTTTCCCTTTTTCTGGGAGCATGGATGGATGCTTATGATTAGCTGACTAGGTCATTTGACTTGAACTAGGACCTACTAATGATGGCTTCCCTCTTTACAAAAAAACACCTGGTGTAATTTTTTTTGTAATTGCAATGGTTGAATGTCGTCTCTGTATTCTTCAGTTTATACTCCAGAGCAGCTGGCAGAAAAGTACAGCAACATTGTTTTCCTTCTTTACTGCCTGGTGTTGATCTTGATTGTCTTTCTGCATCACTACATATACCGGTGAGTAATTTCTCTCTTTGAGTGGGTGTAACCATACTTGCATTTTAAAATTGTAAACATCATACTCGCTATCGCCACTTTGCTAACTGCAAAAATGATAACTTTCTATTCTCTGCTTGTAGTTCTTCTTCTTCTTCTTTCTGCTGTAGATGATGCATCATTCTTGAATCGATTGACATTCTACAAAGTGAAAATGCAGGAAGGGGGAACTGCTGCTTGCTTTCTCTGGGCATGAACTTAGCCCCTATTGGCACCTGGTACTACCATTTTCATATGCCATAGTTTCTGGTGCTGTAGGATCATGCTCGGTGTTATTTGCCAAATCTTTGTAAGTTGGTTTGAATAATGTGGCCCATTTCTAGATTTTTGAGTTAGATTTTTTCCATTCCTTAATGTATGCTTAACTTTTCTTCATGTAATTTTCCAGGTCTAACCTGCTGCGTTTGACCATGTCCAGTAGTTACCAGCTAAATAGTTTGTTCACATACTCTATGCTTCTATTGTTTCTTAGTACTGCTGGGTTTTGGGTAATGTCAATTACTACCTTTTGATTTTGGTGGCTTTATATGTTCTTTCGACGGCGCATACAAATAGAAGATGAACATAAAAATTTTATTGTTTTCCTTCTTTCCAGATGGCAAGATTGAACGAGGGATTGTCAATGTTTGATGCAATCCTTATTGTCCCCATGTTTCAGATTGCTTGGACTTTTTTTTCTATCTTCACAGGATTCGTGTACTTCCAGGAGTATCAGGTTCACAGGCCTGTATTTTTTATGTTCAATTTGTTTCTACTTCTTTATAAACTCAACCTGTAATCTCGTTCTTGGTTCTTGAATCAGGTCTTCGATGCCCTAAGGACTACAATGTTTATTCTTGGCATGTTGTCTGTGTTTGTTGGCATTTCTTTATTGGCTCCTGATGAGTCAAAAGGTACTTCCACTGAGGCTGTTGGCTACTTTTCTTCTGGTTTACATGGGAATTAATGATCTGATGTAATAATTGAAAATTGTCCAGGTGCTGAAGGAAAAGATTTGGCTGGAGCTTCCTCGATGTCATCAAGTATTGCGACTGATGTAGATAGGTAAGGATGTATTTCTGGACACAAGTGGGCAGTTGGACTCATCTTAGTAGTAAAGTGTTAAACCGAGCATATTGTCCCCATTACTCTCATTCCATTTCTGAACTTTGATAGCAAAGACAAGCTCAGGGTTAAATTGTATCTATTTATATTTCGTACTTTTGACGGGGTGTGGGCTTTTCCTTGTGCTTGTGAGCATTTGCTTATCCATTTACTCTACGCGCTTATGCTGACTAGATCATCCAATTTGGGAATTAAAGGATTTGAAATAATGTGATTACTCGAATGATCTATTAAATACTTGAAAAGGAAATTCATGATGTTGGGGCCCGTAAAACTCTGTAGATAACTCCAAGATGGAATAATTTTGTTGGAGGAAACATGGTTTTGTGACGTTTATACAAATTCTATCATACTAACGTGATGGAGAGAATTATTAAGGGCTGACAAGCATGTTTATGGGATTTTGAGGTCTTATGAATCATATACTTCTTTTCTCTTGCCCTATTGGCTCATAATATATTATTGTTTTCTGAATATTTAAAATGATTGTGCTGTGCTGCAGGCTGGTTAAATTGCCTTCCGAAGTTGCCGAAACTGAAGATCCGAGATCGTTTGGACAAGCCTTGCTTACAAAGTTCTCATATTTATTAATCAAGGCAAAGGTGCCGCTTTGACGGATTTTATTTTTTCTAGTCCTTCGTAGATTTCTTAAAGATTATTTTTTTATTTGACCCAGCAACTATGGTTTCCTTGCAGATGGCTTGTATAATGATGTTAGGTGTAGGTGAGGACTCAATTAGTGCGTCATCAGTTCTGGTTATGCCTATGGTCTCCTCAAGGATGACTGGATTTAGAGGAACGGGTCTCAACAGGTCTAAGTTGTTCTCCAGAAACCCTGGTTGGAATGAAGATGATGCAGAACTGGAGACAACCTCTATGCTATCTCATAATGATGATTAAAGTAACTGTACAACACTATTTTTCTCAAGGACCATTTTTTTACTCGTTCATTTTCATTGCTATGATGGCTGACCCCAATATGGGGGAGCACTAGCAAATATTGATTTCTTGTACTATATATGTTTAGAAGGGCTAAAAAAAAAAAAAAAAACTTTTTGGTAAAGAGGAAGGTATGAGTCACCATTGTTTTCTCAGAGGGTTAATTGTAATTTATTAGATTTTCCTTGAGATACTCTTTTATACCAATTACTTCATTGTTGATAACTTCTTGTTTGTCCATCTTGAAGTTTGTGTTGGTCTGAGAAAAATTTACAGAAGTGAACTATATCGTGGATGACTTGTATGGATGTCAACTTTGTTTATTGCATTTTGGTCTTTATTGATGGCCTGATTTAATGGAAGAGGTAATTGTTTCTCCAAAAGGGATTGTCATATCCTGGCATGGAAACCCTCTGAATGCCTACATTTCTATTTTCTACATAATCAGATCACTTTTTGGCGCAGCTGATGATTCTGGAGTCATTCAAGCTGTTCCATCCACAATTTGGACAAAGTATCCTTTATAGTTCGATACTGAATGGATCACTCGACATGGTAACTTAGTAAGTTTTCTCCAAGTTACTTGCCTATTACTAACTGTTACAGTTTTCATTTTCATTGCTTCCTTTTTTTTGGACATGATTGCATGTTACTGAAAGGTCTCATTTAGTTTGAAGACGGGTCATTGTAGTTTTTACAAAGAAAAGCAGGACTATGGGTTTGGGATATTTGCTGGTTGGTTTTGGCCCAGTATTGAACAAAATCCCGTCCAGCCTGACATTATTGGATGAAGAAATATTCACGACAACAACAACAACAACAACAACATAGCCTCAGTCCCAAATTAACTGGGGTCGGCTACATGGATCAAATTTTTTCATTGTGCTCGATTAAGTGCAATTGATGGTGAGCTTTCCAAACCATTCAAATCCCTCATAATTAATGCATCCCATGTTAACTTTGGTCTACTCCTACCTCGTCGAATTTCTACGGTTTCTATTGAGTCAAGTTTTCTAATGGGGGCATTTGTAGGCCCTTTTTGCAGGTGACCAAACCACCGCAACCGCCCTTCCCTAATCTTTGTATCAATTGGTGCTACTCCTACTTGTCTTTGAATTTCGATATTTCTTATTCCATCTTTACGAGTTTTACCACACATCCACCTAATCATCTTCATTTCTGCTACGTTCATTTTATGTAATTGTTGTTGCTTTACCGCCCAACATTCACTTCCATAGAGCATAGCTGGCCTAATTGAGGTCCTATAAAATTTTCCTTTTAACTTAGTAGGAACATTTCGATCACAAATCACCCCCCGTTGCACTCCGCCATTTCTTCCATCCAGCTTGAATTCTATGTGTAACATCATTCTCAATGTTACGATCATTTTGTATGATTGATCATAGGTATCTAAAGTGGTTTACCTTAGGAACTTCTACTTCCCCTAATTTTACCACTCCGTCATCTCGATGTCTAGTGTTTCTAAACTCACAAAGCATGTATTCGGTTTTCGTCCTACTCAACTTAAAGCCTTTAGATTCTAATGTATTCATCCGAGTTCTAATTTCCTATTCACTCCATCTTTAGTTTCATCCACTAAGACAATATCATCTCGCAAATAGCATACACCATGGTATATCCTCTTGAATATGTCTAGTTAGTTCATCCATAACTAAAGTAAATAGATATGGGCTTAAAGTCGATCCTTGATGTAGTCCTATCGTAATGGGAAATTCTTTTGTAACTCCTCCAAATGTTTTTATACTCGTTACTACTTCATCATACATATCTCTAATGGTGTCTATGTATCTAGCATGCACTCTTTTTCTTTCTAGAACCCACCAAAGAACATCTCTAGGGACCCTATAATATGCTTTTTCTAAATCTACAAATACCATATGAAGATCTTTTTTCTTCTCTCTATATTTTTCTAACAATCGTCTTACGAGGAAAATCGCCTCCATAGTTGACCTCCCGAGGCATGAAACCAAATTGGTTCTCTCGATATTGTTGTTTCTCTCCTTAGCCTATTGTCGATTATCCTCGCCCAAAGTTTCATAGTGTGACTCATAAGTTTAATTCTCCTAGTTTGAGCAACTTTGAATGTCTCCATTGTTTTTGAAGATTGACACAAGCGTGCTTCTTCTCCAATCCATTGGCATCCGTTTTGATTTTAAAATTTTATTGAAAAATTTTTGTTAACCAAGTCAATCCAATTTCTCCTAAACATTTCCAAACCTCTATGGGTATTTCATCGGGCCACATGCTTTCCCTATTTTCATTCTTTTCAATGCCTCTTTAACTTCTACAATTCTAATATTGCGTGTATAGTTTACATTTCTTTCTTGGTGTGGGTTTTCATCTATGATAGTATCAACTTGACCATCATTAAATAAACTATCGAAGTAACTTCTCCATCTCTCCTTAATATCCTCCTCGCGCGTTAAAGCATTTTGATTTTCGTCCTTAATACATCGTACATAACTTAGGTCTTGTTTCTTTTTATCACTTAATTTGGCTAGCTCATATATATATTTTTCGCCATCTCTATTACCTAACCTTGTATATAGATCTTTCATGAAATTTGTTTTAGCTTGACTAACTACTTTTTTAGCTTGTTTTCTAGCTTCTCTATATTGATTGTACGCATCTTCATCTTGACACATGGAAGCATCACATGTATGCTAAAGATCAGGGGTTTTGATCTGATTGAACAGTTTGCATTAATGTCAAATGAAATTATGCCTGCGGTCACATGGAAGCATCACATGTATGCTAAAGATCAGGGGTTTGTATATGATGCATGTTTTTGTGTTCATCTGTTCGGAATTTGCTCGTCTCTGTGCATGCTTCCCTTGGGATTGTTATAGTTGCTCATCTTGCCAGGTGCATCTTGCCCTCGTCTTTCCTCTTGCTCGAAGTTGTGGGTTAAAGAAAACATTCCGACTCTGAATACAAAGTCTATTTAGTAGAATGTGTCAACTGGGTTGATCTTTGGGAATCCAGATGGTGTGTGGAAAAATATTGGGCAGGCCTAAATGGAATGTCAGGTAATTAAAAACTCACCTGATGATCTGTGCTTGCATTATTTGAGAAGTTATTTTCTGTCTTTATTGATTACTTTTTTGGACATCCTTGTATGCATCCTTGTACCGTATGTAATGTGGAAAGACCACCAAAAAAAAAAAAAAAAGTAAAGTTTAGAATAACTTCTCAACTTCCTTTATTCCCTAACTTTAACTTATTCCGAGTATTGAGAGATCCTTATCAGATTATCCTCGCCTCAGAATTCCTTTATATTAGTGTTTTCTATTTCGAAGCGAAGAAATGATTCAGTTTGATGATCAATTTAGAGCGTGTGGACATGGATCTGACCATACTGGTGCTTGGACTTTCTCCCAATGTGACACTAAATGACCTGATCATCTTCTTCTCGTATTGTGGTACCGTTGAAAAGGTCGTGCTAGAGAGGTTGAACATTTCCTGATTTGTACTTCTTGTTTATGATATTTCTTTGTATAGCTCTGATCTAATGCTTTAATTTGTTGGTGAGGAGCAGTGAAGAAGACCAGTCACAGTTGGGCATTGTAACTTTCAGGCAACCTTATGCCCTGAAAACTGCTCTTCTGCTGGATGTGAGTTAGAGCTGATTCATATTTTAACATCATTCATATCATCTTTGTGTTCTGTTTCTGATTTTTATATACACACGGGAGAAAATATGTCACATATATGCATTTGTATACATCGTTTCTTAGCGGAGATGGAGAAGAAGCTGTATAAGTTTCTCATCTTCTTTGATTAAGGACCATGCTATATACACACACCTGTCTGGGCTTCCTTTGTATTCATGTATATTTTCTAGCTATCAAGAAAACTCGGATTTATGAATGCCTGAAATACCTTCATTGTCTCTTTTAATTGATTCTGCAACAACCGTTATTGATTTTATTTTATCTTATTTTGTTTTATTTTTTTTGATGACCTTGGGGGTGTCCGAGCTTCACCCGACTAATTCCCCCAAGGGGCGCTGTAGCCTCCACCCATAGTAGTTTGGCCAGGTGGCCTGTCGAAGCTTGGCACAAGCGGGGAATCGAACCCGAGACCGTGCGCCTAACCCACACAATCCTGAGTGCGCCCTTACCGCTAGGCCAACCCGATCGGGTTGCATAAAGTAGTTGTTAGGCAGGTTATGATTTTAATTAGTTAGGAACTTGAATTCGTGAAATCAATGTTTCACTTTTTTGGGTCGCATAAAGTAGTTGTTTTATGATGTATAATTATATGTGAACTTTTTAAAATTTTAATTTATCACGATATCCTTGTTTTCACTTTTCAGGATGCTATCATTGTTGATAGGCATGTTAAAATACTGCCTTCAAATAAATTGAGATCTTCCGGCGTTTCAGGGACCATGGATCACAAGTCCAATGTAAGTTTTCTATCCTTTTTCTTCTTTACAAGTAATGTTTTTTCTGTGAATTGTATTCTACCGTGGAATTTACCTGTTACTTTTTCATGGCAATTTTGATTCTTCGAGCGCTACAGTACTAACCATGCTTTTCGTTTACTGAAATTGCCAGTCTTTAACCGGTATATAGTTGAGCTTCAAACTAATGGTTGTCCAGTAGAATTTAAATTATATCCAATGTGTGACTTGATCTTTTTGGTACTCGAAACAGAATAATGAGAAGGTAGAACTTATTCCAGCAGCACAGCGTCTGATGTGGGCAGCGGCGGCAAAAGGATATGAAACATTAAACAGGACCAAACAGAAGATAGACGAGAAGTACAACTTGTCAGAGAAGAGTAGACACTTGACTCAACGAGCATGGATAGCGATCTCTGCAGCAGAAGAGGCTGTTCGGAGTCATCTTGCTAGAAGGGCTGGCCAAGAAAAATGAGTATTTGACAAAGGTGCTTCTCGGGTATCAGCGCGTTCGACAAAGCACGCAAACTCGCAATCCAGGTTGGTCCCTGTAGCCATATACAAGACCAATAACTCCAGAAAGCAGAAATGAAAGTACTGTTAGCTGTCGATCCCCGAGAATGCATTCAGTGGAAGATTGTGTGAGTTACAATGGAAGTTATGTCGAAGTTAAGAAGTCTTTTTAAGATTGCCATTCTATTATATTATATTTGTTGCTCATCCTTATTTCCCATGCAATTCATTACAATCTCGAGTGCTAATTAGCATCTATTGGTTTTTTTTTTTTTTCTTCACTGCATCCACATTTGACTGACTATTCATTAGAGGTGGTGGCGTTGTTGACAATTTTTGGTTCTTTTATTTTTTCCTGTCAAAAGTGACAATTGTAGGTTGGAAATTGTAACGCATTTTCCTTTGATTTTGACTCCTGATGCTGAGTAAGATCTGCATTTCTGTGATCAAGCAATGTGGGACGCTCAAAGGTCTGAAAACTGTTCATGCTGCAATGATTCGATCGCACCTCCATCTCAATCTCTACTTCTCCACCAATCTCATCACCCGGTACGCTTCCTTAGGTTCCATCTCTCATGCTTATCTTCTCTTCTCTTCATCTCCAACCTCAGATTTGTTCTTGTGGAATGTAATGATTCGAGGGTTTGTCGAGAATGGCCTCTACGAGCGCTCCATCCTTTTATACCGTAACATGCGACAACTAGGCATTAAACCTGATAATTTCACGCTCCCCTTTGTTCTCAAGGCCTGTGGGTGTCTTGGGGACGTGAAGTTTGGGAAAATGGTGCACAGAGATGCGGTTGAATTTGGGTTAGAATCGGACGTTTTTGTGGGCAACTCTCTCATTACCGTGTATGGGAAATTCGAGGAAGTTGGTTATTGTAGGAAGGTGTTTGATGAAATGCCCGAAAGAAATGTGATTTCGTGGAGTGCAATGATTGGCGCCTGCGCGGGAAATCTCTGTTGGGAGGAAGGGTTATCTCTGTTTGAGGAGATGTTGGATGCAAAGATTGCGCCTAGTAGAAGTGTAGTGTTGAATGTGATTCAATGTGTTGGTAGAGAGATTGAAGCCCATAAAATTTATAAAATCATTGTAGAGAAGAAGCTTATTGATTCGGATGGAATGGTGAGGAGTGCCGCAATTGGGATGTATTCGAGGTGCGGAAGGATTGATATCTGTAGGAGGATTTTCGATGAAACAGTTGATAAAGATTTAGTGTGTTGGAGTTCAATGATGGAAGCTTATGCTGAGGCAGATTTGGGTCATGAAGCTCTAGAGCTTTTCAGAGGGATGAAAGTGCAAGGAATCATCAGTCCGGACTTCGTTACGGTCCTCAGCGCCATCCGTGCCTGTTCGAATTTAGCTTCCTTTCGTGTAGCCCGCTTCATTCATGGCTACATCTTTCGGAGCTTATCATTGTTACATCATGAATTAATGGTAGGAACTGCACTGATTGATCTGTATAGTAAGTGCGGGAACATTGAATATGGGCGCAGAGTTTTCGATGCAATGCAAGAGAAAAACGAAGTTTCATGGAGCAGCATGATATCAGGGTATGGAATGCACGGGCGAGGAAGAGAAGCACTTGAAGTGTTTGATGAAATGAAGGGTGCGATGAAACCGGACGGCATGACATTGGCGTCGGTGTTGTCAGCTTGTAGCCATTCAGGTTTGGTGGAGGAAGGGTGGAGGTGCTTCAATTCGATGAGTAGAGATTTTGAGGTGATTCCAAGAGCAGAACACTACGGGTGCATGGTGGACCTATTGGGACGAGCTGGGCAGCTAAACAAAGCCAAAGAGTTGATCGATAATATGGGGGCGAGGGCGGATTCAGGCGCGTGGGGTGCTCTTCTTGGAGCATGTAGAATCCATGGTAATGTAGAATTGGCGGAGTTGGCAGCGAAGCAAGTAATGGAATTGGATTCAAAGAACCCCGGTCGGTACGTTGTGTTGTCCAACATTTACAAGTCCTCAGGAAAGACGGAAGAAGTTAATGAGGTGAGAGGTGTAATGAAAAAAAGAGGAGTAAGGAAAAGTCCAGGTCATTCTATTGTAGACTTGTAGTGTGGTAAGAAGAGATTAATGGAATGTTGACTAGAGAAGCAGTCATGGGTGGAAAATGAGGCGCGAATTAGTAGAAAGTAGCAATTAGGGTCATCGTGGACTGAATTCTGGAAGAAACACAAGAATAGATTAATACAAGAGAGATTTGATTGTTGATGATAATGGCGATAGAGGTGAAAGTGAAGAGTTGCAGAGGTCTTAAAGCATTTAATTTCTTTCAGAAGCTATCGGTGTACGCTGTGGTCTCGGTGGTGAGTGTAGACCCGGAGACGAAGCGAAAGACGGTTCACGCGCATCGTAAAACCCCAATTGATCGTGAAGGAGATGGAAACCCTGAGTGGAACCACCAGATTCTGTTAGATCTGAAAGACTACTCCACGAATTTAGATCTGTTCCTGGAATTTCAAATGCTCTGCGAGGTCATGGTATTCGCAGATAAAACAATTGGGGAAGTTCGAGTTCCGATCAGAGATCTGGTTGAGGAATCAAGAGGAGGAGGCGGATGCGTCAGATTCATGAGTTATCAGATTAGGAGTGGGAATGGTAAGCCTAATGGAGTCTTGGATTTCTCTTACAAGGTCGACATTCATGATGATGATGATGAGAAGAATGAGAAGAAGAAAATCGTATACCCAAAGATTGAGAGCAGCACTGAGTTTGAGGCTTCGCTTTATCCTTCATTATCAAAGATTGAAGCTTGGTGTCCGGAATTGGAGTATCCACCACCACCACCACCACCACTACAGCCACCGGGAATCCACTATCCCCCAACAGAGCAGATTCATTATGAGTTGGCGCCATGTGGGTTGTTTGGGTCTGACTCTGGGTCAGGCCGCGGGCTTCATCATGATCATAACTGGATGTCTGCAACTGCATATCCGACCAAGAATGACTACTTTTCTGAGTTTGGGAGTTGGCAACATAATAGAGGATACTACCATATTGCAGGTCCAGGTTATGGGGAACGTTTGGCGATCACCAGTGTTTCTAAGATCAATGTTTTTCCCTAAAATTTTCGACTTTACAGATTTAGTTTGTTTTTGGTCTTTCTTAACAATATAATAATATGTTGTTGACATACTAAATTCATTTGATGTTGGTGTTGTGTTTGATTGGAAAAGATTAAGCATTTACAAAATTACGCCAAGTTGGTGTTCAAGTTCAACCACCCGCTTCTTCACTACAAGTTTAAGTTATTGCTGGTTTTCTTGCTGATCGTAGTAATTTGCACTGCGAAGATGCGTGTTATGATCATCAAAACAAATTCAGTGTTTATTCCCTTTTGGTGGTTGTCTTCTTTCTTGTCATTCATTTGGATAATAATAATAAGGAAATTGATGCAACACATAAATACGTACGTACTTCACCGGCAGTCACCATACAAAAATGATTTATGCAGGACTTTTCTTAGCAACAACGTAACAACACAACTGCCTTCTTTTCTTTTAGACTGGACCCAAAAAAAAACGTAAAGAGCGGTTGGTTGGTGACAAGTACAATGTGGCCCTTCACCCTTATGACTTG
Source organism: Stephania cephalantha (assembly GCA_039657325.1). NCBI lineage: Eukaryota > Viridiplantae > Streptophyta > Magnoliopsida > Ranunculales > Menispermaceae > Stephania > Stephania cephalantha. Next base: position 56,448,686 of record CM077573.1, read on the forward strand.
ATGGGCCCTTAAAGCAACTATGTGCCTAATTAAAAAGCAATCCAAAAAATAAAAAACGAAAAAGTGGAGCTTAAAGCCCAAAGGTCTACACAAAACTGATTTGAAAACCCAAAGAAAGTGTTGGGCACAGCCTAGCTTTTTTTCTGTAAAAAAAAAAGAAAACGGCCCGTGTTCAACTTACTTAATAATTGACCCAACACATCCATCAAGAGAAATGAAAAACGACAACCCCAACTTTCCAAACTCAAACCACATCACATAATAATCACATAGAAATCAAATACAGAGAGATGAAAGAAAACAAATGGAATCAGTACAAATATTCATCATAAAAAACCATACGTACGTATAGATAATTAAGCAACTTCCATAATAAAAACAAATGGAAGTTTCACTAAATATATACTAATAATAATAAGCTAGCCCAACTTATTAACAACAACAAGTAATATTAATTAATTGATCATTCTTGATACTCCAACAAGTGTGTTCGACTCTGCATTCTCAATTGCTCGTAAAATCTTCTGATGAACTCTTCTGCATCGTCATCAACTTGCGAATTGCCCACTATTTCATTATTCTCATCGTCCTCTGAGGAGTAATTGGAGATCCTAACAGAGAATGGAGAGAGCAGAGGACTCACTACTACTTTCTCTCCGGCGCCAATACCCATGACTTTGGGCGTACCACCAAATCGAAAGTTGACATTAACAACAGCTGATGATTTGTGATGGTGATGATCAATCTCTGATGACACATCGAAAGGATGAAGATGGTTGAGAGGAGGGTTGATGCAAGGGAAGTAGCTGTGGTGGTGGTGGTGTTTGCTGCGCTTGGAGGACGACGACATGTGGAAAAAAACAGGGTTGGGGCTGTTGCTGCAAGAGAACTCGTACTCTTGTAGGCCGCCACGCGTCGTCGTTGAGTTTGATCTGCCGTGGAAAATGAGATTGGTCACTGTCTTTCTGAGGAGCTTTCCTGTCTTCATCATCAGATTGATGTCCATGATGATCAGCTTCCTCTTTGATATGAGACCCTTTCGCATCATCAAGTAGGCGATCCTCAAGAAATTCCATAGCTTCTTTGCTACCACGGAGTTCACACGCGAATGTACCTCCATGCATGACAATATTATATTATACACAACAATAACTCAATCATCAATCATCAAACACTCACTCACTAGCTACCTGATCGATCGATGATGGGTACTGAAGTGGAAATTAATGGGTGTTCTAGCTAGTTCTGCGAGGTTGATTTAGCAACCTCGCAGAAAAAGGAACCCCTGTGAGAGGAATGGAGAGATGGGTGGGATGGATTTATAGAGGAATAGAGAGTAAGAGGTGATCAAGAAAAAAAAACATAAAAAAATAAAAAGCTATAAGCTCCACCCAACCTTTTTCAAAAAGGGTTCCAACAACCGCTCTCCAACTCCATTTGCTTTATTTGTATGTTATACAATTAATTATAACCAAAACAAAAAAGAAAAACTATTCTTAATTAATTAATTTCTTGTTGTTCCTTGATTTTGAAAGAAGAAACTGATTTTGTTAATTCCTTGTAAGGGTGTATGATCAAGTTCAACACAGCTAAGCAAAGCTAGCTACCTAGCTACTAATTTCTTTTTCTTTGGTGAACCAAGTCGTAGTCGATGAGATTAATTTAAGTGTGCTTTTAAACGGTCATACGTTCTATTTGAATTAGTGGGACAATCCAACAATTCATGTAATGATTCTCTCTTCTCATATATACACATAAATACTTTTTCAAAACTTCTAAAGTTTGCTGCAGAATTTTTGTACATATTTTAAGCCCGTGACTGAGAATTAGAAATGTTTAAGTGCAATACACCAATATATATACATCAACAAAAAGAATCATAATTCAACAACAATTTGTTAGTAATACATTAATAATTCAACATATTCGATCTATATATATATATATATATATATATTTGTCGCCAAAGTAGGTCAAGGAGGTTCATTAATTGGGGCATTTCCATGAGATGTGCATGTAAATAAATTAAAAGGACTATTTTATAATTAATATAGTCAAGATGTTGCTGTCTGATTTCATAAAAAATGATAATTAACAGAAAGGACAGATGGGGAACTTTAAATAGTAGAATACATGTGACTATATATATATATATATACCTGCTGTACGTTTCCATTCAAATATGTAGAGCTGAAAATATAGGTTCCTTAGCGGGTGATGAGGTCGATAATTAAATAAACTAATTAAAGCGTGTTACTTGCAGGACAATTTTAGTTAACTTGTTGTCTCCTACAACTCACAAGTAATGCGCCTAGGGACTAAGTAACGTGTATGACATGATTAATTAACAACTAATAAAATACGTACATATACACACGGGAAGAATTAAAAAAAAATATTACTTCTCGGATCACCATGAATTACATGTTTCACCTTTTGTTATTGTAGTTCTTACAGTAGTAATCGTACTACCTGGCCACTATGGAGTATGATCTATATCCACATCTTAGAAGCAGAAGAAGAAGAGAGAATTCACACACTCTGTTATCTAAAAACTCAATCAACAAGCAAGTTTTTTTTTTTTTTTCTTTTTTTATCTCCCTATGAGATATTTACAGAATTTGAAAAGGGATAATCCACAGCATAGAAAATTCAATGGACGACGTGTCCCTACACATACAAAAATAAAGAGTGCGACTCTTCATATTATGTCTCTACAAATATGAAAAATGAAGAGATACGACTCTTTATATAAACACGTGACTCTACTCGTGTTATGAGGCTAAAACTCTAACAGGCTACATGAAATGCCATTTTTTTTTACCAATGTAAGTGTAACGGCGCCCGAATCGCCCAAAGGCCTCATGGTACCGTCAAGACTATCCAGAACCGCCCATAGGACCTCGTGGATATTTCCCCCTCCCACACCCCCGGGATTCGAACTCGCGCCCCCTAGGGTACAAGTACTGTGTTCTTGAGGGTGTGTACCACCGAGCCAAGATCGGCGCGGTTGGTACACAACTCGATGAGCCCGAGTACTTGTGTCCCTAGGGGCTCCTGGTTCGAGTTGTGGGAGGGGGAATGGCCCGATTTCTCGCCAAAAATGCAATGACGTGGTCGCCTTCCGCCTTAGCGGGCCTTTCGGGCGAGCGGGCGTTACGAAGTAAGCCCTTTTGTCACTAAGTTAATGATACATTTTTTTTTTGTGAATAACTTAATACATCTTTAATTCCTAAACTCAATGTATTAAATCGATTAATGCTAGCTTTAATAAAATAATATGTTACTCGCTAATTAAGGGGTAGCTAGGTAAATGAATTTGTATGTAATATTGGTTAGGTAAGAGGTTGAGCATCAAAGAATTTCATGAAGGGTGCTAATTATAAAGTTTGTTTCTTATAAAAAAATATAAAGAAAAAGATAAAAATGAAGTTTTATTTTCCCGATACTTATGTATGGTTCCGAAATGTGCATATTCTTCTCATACTAAAGCTCATAAAACTTGTATCGATTGAAATATAAGTGATATATATATATATATATATATATATATATATATATATATATATATATATATATATGTGGAGACACATTCGACATATATAGGGAATTAATTGATTGGATAAATTAAGTTATGGATATAAAGCAAATTAAGAACAAAAACGAAATGTCTCCTTGGTAATAATGCACGAGAGGAATGTGTGAAATGTGAGGAACAACACATGCATATATGTAAGAATTGCCTTTTCCTGTTCTTTTTCTTTGTTTTATGTATATATATGCATTGTGATTGGAACCTGCTTTTTTAATTTTCTTCTCTCTACTTACCCTTTCCCTGCCTTAGGTACGTGTTATGCGTGATTGTGTCACCTTAATTAGATGACAACAATTTGTTAGTAATACATTAATAATTCAACATATTCGATCTATATATATATATATATATATATATATATATATATATATATATATATATATATATTTGTCGCCAAAGTAGGTCAAGGAGGTTCATTAATTGGGGCATTTCCATGAGATGTGCATGTAAATAAATTAAAAGGACTATTTTATAATTAATATAGTCAAGATGTTGCTATCTGATTTCATAAAAATGATAATTAACAGAAAGGACAGATGGGGAACTGTATATAGGAGAGTACACGTGACTATATTGTTATGAAATGGATGGACACTTGTGCATGTATGTGACCACATTGTGAAGCATGGTTCTCACATTGAATTGTAACATCAAGCGTGACTCTCACACTTCATGTAACTTGTAATCATCTCCAATGTACATCAACTCTTCCATGTATTGGATATGTTGTTTGTGATGTGTCGTATGACTTGTGGTGTATGTATAACTTGTACACATTTATAAGTATAATTATCATCATCACCAAATGGCCTATAAAAAGGGTGTCAACCTCATTGTAATTCACACACTAATGTTGGAATGGAAATCTCTACATTTCTCAACTCTAGCTCTCTTCTCTCTTGTCTCCTCTTCTCTATTTGTTCTAGTAGTTCTTAGTTTATGTCTTCTATGTTTAAGTCTCTAGCAAGTCCAACTTAAGTTCTAGTTGGCTTACAACTTAGTTTACAACACGTTATCAGCACGAAATTGCTCTACAAGAGGAGGTCTTGAAGATCAAGAATCTTTTCAAAGATATAAAGCTAAGAAGGTATAATTTTTATTAATTTAAATAAGTTCAATTTATTTCCATGTTGTCATTGTTAATTTCTCTTTTTGTTACATGCATATTTAATTATGTAAATGTATTTTATTCATATATTATGCATTGTAACGTCACCGACTACGAAAGTATGCTCTGTATCTGCGTCTTGTATGATCTTCTACATCATAAATCAAAAGTCAATGTGTGACATATAGTTTTTCTCTTAAAACTACAAACGATTAGTTATTGTTCTATTCTTGATTTTATAATACAAATAATGTTATAAGTTTGAGTTGATAGTGGGTAAACCTTGTCCCCGGTAAACCTAAACATTGAAAGGGAGACGGGTTATCCCGTTCGAGGAGGCATGGTATTAAGTAGACTATGTCTCGCTACCCAACCTGGAGGTTGTCCCACCAACTCATACGAATAATACATTTTGTTGATTAATGAATCAAGTTGTGAACATATATTTAATCATATATTATGTTTTTACATAAGAAAGAGAAAATTATTTTATATTAATTTTATTTTCAAAATATTATTCAATCATAGTTGAACTTGTTGCCTTATTATATTACCGACAAGAATTACTTGTCATTACAATTAGATACTATAATTTGTGAATAAAACATCTATGCAAGACTATATTGTGTTATACAAAATTTAAATCATTTGTCAATATCTCTTTAGATATTTGAAAAGTGAATATTTCACTTTATATATATTCACTCTATGAAGTTATAAATATATAAATACCAAAAAAGGTATCGCTCTCAAAAGCTCAAAATGAGCGGTTGAGTCTCAAGCTACAAAATTTAATCAGTCAAATATTAATTATAATTCCGCAATTTTAATTACCTCTATGTTGAGGCTACGTGGAAATATGACTGATGAGACAATAAAAACAAGGTCACATGGTCCGCTTCGATTTATTGTTTGCAACAAATATCGAGTGCGCACGTCAATCGAATAAATATTAAGGATTGATTTCTTGTCTCATGGTAGTTGAGTAAAATAATGAGATATTATAACTCTCGTCCAATTAGTTTAGCTTCAAATTAAGAAGCATGTGTTGCATATAATGATCATGATCGCAATAATAAATTTATGGACGTGGAAAATGTGAAAATATCGAGGTAAATATCGTATCGACAATTCCACAAAAAATTGGAACAAAAGTGGTGCACCACTACAAAGGGCAAATAATTATTGACAATGAGCGCTCATAATTGTAACATTTTTTGGTCATATATGAAAGGCTATTTTGCCTAAATATTGTCATATATATACCCGAATATTTTTGTGACATTTACCATGCCTTCAAAATCAAAGGCAAAATATTATGAATTTTATCATTGAAAATGGTTCGATAAAGCAGCACATCGAGATGTGTTTAAATCGTGACCTAAATATGGGCGATGAGTTTATGTCTTGTGTATAGTGCTACATGCATGTACAAGTTGGGTTTTAGGGTTCATACGCAAATAAAACTACAAAACAATTTTGACAAAAACCCCAACAGATCCGAATCTAATTCCATTAAAAACGTTTAAACCATGAAAATTTAATCATACCTCTGTCGCAATATACGTTTACGAAGGTTGATCGATTTCTAAGGCGCGCCAACGACGAACGACTTCTACCAAGAAATCCACACACGAACGACGACCGAGATTCAAAGTGCTAGCTTCGAGAGAATACCAAACCTTTTTGTTTCTCTCCAAAACGATCCGAGCGTACTGTAAAAAACCTAATTCGTTTCGAAACGAAAATAGAGTTTTGGCCCTTAATCTTTTTTATGTGTTCTAACTTAAAGCGTCTATTTATACAACCCTTGTATATAGACGGTTAAGTAAATTACACATATACCCTTACTTAAAAAAGTATAAGTGTTATACACCACAAGGACGTTTAAATGTCATGAGTTTTATCATATAAAATTCATTTTTCCAACCATCTTAAAATCTCGCAAAATCATTCTTAGTGTGCGACCCAATATGCTCATACAACGTTGGCGGTGTACCAAAACACATTTTGGTATACGAGTCATAAGCGACCTCTAGCAAGACATTATGACTACCCAAGTTGTACGAATATCAAATCGATACAACCTAATCAATAGTATATATAACATCATTTTGTCACACGATATCCTTTTGATCAAACATGAGGCATGGAATTGTCATCCAACATGTTCAATCGTACTAGTCTCGATCTCTAGGTAGACTGAAAACATCCAAGTGACATTGATCAATATCAATTCACTTAGACTAGGCCTTTTAACATCCTAACACATCGAGGATCCACTGGATATCTCTCTTTATATGAGAGGGACAAATTCTATCTCGATTACACAACTTCATCACATTGCTCACACAAGAACCAATCACAACCTTTATAATCGTCCTGTTAAAAACAACGTTTGATTGTGTCAAATCACCATTCCTAATGTTGAAGTCTCTGGTAATATCAAGTCGATGATCGAAAAATATACCTATCATGAGAAACAACTATGACTTAATCCATGTGATGTTCTCATAACGGGTTGGCCCAATCGATTTTGTTCCCTAACAAGTACTCGTGATCTTGATTCGTATCCTTATACGTATAATCATCATATGATCATCAATCAAGACTCACACTAGTCTTAATTCATTATAAGTCCCGATATAATAATCGACTATGAACATTTATGATATTTACAGTAAATACCTATGGATCTTATTATAATGTAAACATGCAAATTAATTATAATAAACAACAAATGAAATCCTCTATTTTATTAACTAAAAGTATTCATAAAGACAGTTAATGGATTAACCTATGACACATGCCCCAACAATACATTATAATATAAAAGTGAATATTTCTCGAATTTGAACTTAGCGGAGGCTAATGTTCATGCAATATTTGGTACAATAATTTTATTGTTAATGTCCTGTTCGGAAAAGTCTACTCGAATAATAAAAAATTTATTTATATGAATATGATTTAATCTCGAGTATAATATTCCCGGCTTTAACTTCTGTAATATATATGGCACATTAAAACGAATGTTGTCATAAATCAAATGACATTCATAATGTGGAAAGATCTATTTGATTATCCATAATCATCAATAATGCGAAAAATATTGTAAATTCGCACGGACACATCCTTTATCGAATCAATTTTTTATCACCGAGATTATCTCTAGACAAATCAATAGGAGACTTATATTGATTTAACTCTCAATTAATCATATTATAAGATGTCTTGGATCCCTAATAGGGAATTTATTTATAGCAAGTTTTGCTCATTGCCATTTTGATGAAGCAGTTTTCCCACCATTAGGGGAAGATATAAGCCAATTCAAAAGGAATGACGTGAAATTGCTTGAAACACATCAAATTGCATTAAATTTGTTGTATTATGATCCATGTATAAATTAATATGAACTCGAAGTTCAAATGATCATTCAAAGAGCAACAAGTTATGAATCAATTACTTGATGCAAATACTATATACAAAAAGAGTGGCAATTATATGTTTTTAACATAAAATGGTTCATATAGAAAACGATGCCTATGTGCAACAAGATGCACAAGATGTCTCACCCATGCAAACATGTGGGGGAGAATCAAAATGAGTTATTGGTTAGTGTATTGCATTTTTTTTCCTTTGCTATGGTTTTATCTCACTTTGGTTTTCTTTGCAAAAGTTTTTAATGAGACAATTCTAACAATATTAAAACTCCGTATCTAGATTGATTAGTGTATTGCACTCTTTTCCTTTCACTATGGTTTTATCCCACTGAGTTTTCCTAGCAAGATTTTTAATGGAGCAATCCTAACATTATTATACTTCATATAAAATAAAATAAAATTATGAGAGCAATTAATGTACTCTTTCTCCTATACTAGATTTTTCTAGTAGAGGTTTTAATGAGACATTTATATTATCTATAAGTGTATCAATGTGTTGCACTCTTTTCCTTAGCTATGGTTTTGTCCTACTGGGTTTTCCTAGCAAGGTTTTTAATAATGCAATCAACAAATATTATACTACAAAGCAATATTGTGACGACCTCAGTTCCCCACGCCCGGTCTAAATCCACGTGGACCACATGACACGTGACACACATACTTTACGGGTCGTTACAAATATTATTCTCTTTTTCATGTACTAGATTTTTTCCGACAGGTTTTTCTAGTATAAGTTTAACGAGACACATTCTTTCAACAAGTGTCATCTAAGGGGAGTGTTATGAAATGGATGGACACTTGTGCATGTATGTGACCACATTGTGAAACATGATTAATTCTCACATTGAATTGTAACATCAAACATGACTCTTACACTTCATGTAACTTTTAATCATCTCCAATGTACATCAACTCTTCCATGTATTGTCTATGTTGCTTGTGATGTGTTGTATGACTTGTGGTGTATGTATAACTTGTACACATTTATAAGTACAATTATGATCATCACCAAATGACCTATAAAAAGGGTGTCAACCCCATTGTAATTCACACACTAATGTTGGAATGAAAATCTCTACATTTCTCAACTCTAGCTCTCTTCTCTCTTGTCTCATTTTCTCTATTTGTTATAGTAGTTCTTAGTTTATGTCTTTTATGCTTAAGTCTCTAGCAAGTCCAACTTAAGTTCTAATTGGCTTACAACTTAGTTTACAATATATATATATATATATTGATATATTTCAAAGAAGAGACTAAGAATTGTATTAATGTGTGCTGATTGAGTACAATAGAGTGTTCTTATTTATATAGCTGAACAAATCATAAAATAATGAAAGTTACCGAACTACCTAAATATCAAAATATAGAAACTTCATAAATACCTAAACTACGAAATATAACAACTACTATAATTTCCTTAATATATATATACCTGCTGTACGTTTCCATTCAAATATGTAGAGCTGAAAATATAGGTTCCTTAGCGGGTGATGAGGTCGATAATTAAATAAACTAATTAAAGCGTGTTACTTTGCAAGACAATTTTAGTTAATTTGTTGTCTCCTACAACTCACAAGTAATGCGCCTAAGGACTAAGTAACATGTATGACATGATTAATTAACAACTAATAAAATACGTACATATACACACGGGAAGAATTAAACAAAAATATTACCTCTCGGATCACCATGAATTAATTACATGTTTCACCTTCGTTATTGTAGTTCTTACGGTACGTAGTAATCGTACTACCTGGCCACTATGGAGTATGATCTATATCTGCATCTTAGAAGCAGATGAAGAAGAGAGAATGCACACACTCTGTTATCTAAAAACTCAATCAACAAGCAAGTTTTTTTTTTTTTTTTTTTTTTTTTTTTTTTTTTTTTTTTTTTTTTTTTTTTTTTTTTTTTTATCTCCCTATGAGATATTTACAGAATTTGAAAAGGGATAATCCACAGCATAGAAAATTCAATGGACGACGTGTCCCTACACATACAAAAATAAAGAGTGCGACTCTTCATATTATGTCTCTACAAATATGAAAAATGAAGAGATACAACTCTTTATATAAACACGTGACTCTACTCGTGTTATGAGGCTAAAACTCGAAAAAATTACAAAAGTACTAATGTTTTAAGTTTAAATAAGGAAAATGAGGTTGTGTTTTTTTTTTCAAAAAATAGGCAATATCGGCAATCCAAAAGGAGTTATCAAGGTGGGTGCATCGTTTGCTTATGTGGACACATAGATAGCGTCTTTTCAAAATGCGCTATCTGTGTAAGGCCGTCTTACTGGACAGTGAGGTGGACAGTGAGGTGGAAGGCAATTATATAGATAACTCATTTTCAAAAGAAACTATCTATACAAAATTATACACTCTATGAATGACTCATTTTGAAAATGAGCTATCAATACAAATCTTTTTCCCCATTAACGACACGTGCATATGGAGATGGACGACCCGCACCACTCGCGTATCTCGAGGTAGACAACCAATGTAAACAACGCGCACGCATATCGACGCGACAACTCATGCAAATGTCACCCATGTATGCCGAGGTGGAGATTTCATGCAAATGTCGAGCACGTCTCCGTCGAGGTGGTCGACCCATGCAACCTCGTGCAACTCATGCAAACGTCACGCACGTGTCTCGAGGTGGTAAAACCAATGTCAACGTCACACACGTATCTCCTGGTTGACAACACATGGAAACGCCGCACACGTATGTCGAGGTGGGCGAGCCATGCATATCCACTACGAGACCATGGACCTCATGCAAACGTCACACACGTATCGCGAGGCGGACAACCCGGTGAGTTGCATGCTTACTATGGATATGCATGGTCGGCCCACCTCGACACATGTGCGTGGCGTTTCCATGTGTTGTATACGTGTGTGACGTTGGCATTGACTTTATCACCTCGAGACACGTGCGTAACGTTTGCATGAGTTGCACGAGGTTGCATGAGTCGCCCACCTCGACATACGTGCCTGACATTTGCAAGAAATCTCCACCTCGACATACATGGGTGAAGTTTACATGGGTTATCCACGTCGATATGCGTGCGCGTTGTTTACATTGATTGTCTTCCTCGAGATACGCAAGTGACGCGGGTCCACGCTGAGTCGTCCATCTCCATATGCACGTGTCGTTCATATGGCAAAAAAAATTTTTATAGATAGCTCATTTTCAAAATGAGTCATTCATAGAATTATAGTTTTGTATACAATTCATTAATCCACCTCACCACCACCTCACCACCTTGTCGCCACCTCATCGGTGATAACTCTTTTTCAAAAGGCGTTATCACCTACTTTTGGAATTAAAAAGTAAACTTCCATATTTTGAGAATTAAATTGTATCTCCACCCCACTTTTGGAAAAACTCCCTAAAACTCTAACAGGCTACATGAAATGCCATTTTTTTTTACCAATGTAAGCCCTTCTGTCACTAAGTTAATGATACATTTTTTTTTGTGAAGAACTTAATACATCTTTAATTCCTAAACTCAATGTATTAAATCGATTAATGCTAGCTTTAATAAAATAATATGTTACTCGCTAATTAAGGGCTAGCTAGGTAAATGATTTTGTATGTAATATTGGTTTGGTAAGAGGTTGACAATTCGAGTATTCTCATCAAAGAGTTTCATGTAGGGTGCTAATTATAAAGTTTGTTTCTTATAAAAAAATATAAAGAAAAAAAATAAAATAAAGTTTTATTTTCCCGATACTTATGTATGGTTCCGAAATGTGCATATTCTTCTCATACTAAAGCTCATAAAACTTGTATCGATTGAAATATAAGTGATATATATACTAGTTTCAGGACGTGCTACGCACGATTGACCCTCGCTTCGCTCGCAGGAATTAATTTTTAAGAATTTATTAATAAAATTCAAAATTGTAATTAAAATTTAAAAATTAGAAATACAAGTACCTTTTTTAGCTTATCAATATTCTCTAATGTGATTGAGATAAGATGTGAATGAAAAAACAAGTTAGTCATGCTATGACATTACTTCCTAAAAAAAAAAAAAAAAAAAAAGGAAACAAGGAAAAAAAACACAAATGGTTTGACCCATCAATTTGTAAACACTTGCTTGTGGAGATTCTGTAGAATTGTACATAAAGTTCAATCTTTACATCAAACTCTATAGATAGAAATGATAACTTTGAAATTATGAATGTAAATAATTGAATTAGTTGGGATTAAAGCTTTAGACACCTTCTTCTTTTTCACATGATTAATCATAATTTTTTTCATTCAAATTTCTTCTAGGTTTTGGGTTTGTTCCCTCCCCCAACACCTTCTTCAAACCACCTTCTTCTTCTCCCTCTCGGATTCTCTCTTCTTCACTGTTTATATATATATATATATATATATATATATATATATATATATATATATATAACTGAATCTTCTCCTCTATTCATCACACAATCAACAACCAACCACAACAACCCCTCCCAATTCCAATTTCAAATTCATAGGCAAAACCAGTCTCACAATCACTAAAATCAAAAATTGAAATATTATCTCACCTTCAACTGTTCTTCAACAACGCCACCAACACTCACGACTCTCCTTGAATTTGATCTCCAACCGAGAGAGAGAGAGAGAGAGAGAGAGAGAGAGAGAGAGAGAGAGAGAGAGAGAGAACAATGAGGGTTTGGGTGAGAATGATGAAGATGATGACCAGTTGTATGCACCCCCTTAAAACGTATCAAATGGTAGCATGCAATTCAAGCTTTCAACAGATACAATGTTCATATAAACCAATTTGCCCCATAAACAAGTGTACACCCAATTTAGAAGTATCCTTCAATTTATCAACCTCTCCGTCTCCGTGTATTGGATTGATGACAAGGAGTTTGTGTATTGGATTAATGAGAAGAAGTTCGTTCGAAACACGAGAGTGATTGATTGAAGACTGAGAGAAAGAGAAAACCGTGTATTGGATTGATGAGAAGGAGTTTGAGATTGATTTGGAGATAAAGAAAAAAAAAAATGTTTGGTGGATTGATAAGGAGTTAGAGTTTGATTTGGAGACAAAAGAAAATGTTGATTTGAAGATGAAAAAAAGAAATATGAGCAAATAGGTAAATTTTATTGTCACTCAAAAATTTGTGATTCGTGCTTTTATAGATATGATAGATATATGTGGAGACCCCTACGACATATATAGGAAATTAATTGATTGGATAAATTAAGTTATGGATATAAAGCAAATTAAGAACAAAAACGAAATGTCTCCTTGGTAATAATGCACGAGAGGAATGTGTGAAATGTGAGGAACAACACATGCATATATGTAAGAATTGCCTTTTCCTTTTCTTTTTCTTTGTTTTATGTATGTATATATGCATTGTGATTGGAACCTGCTTTTTTAATTTTCTTCTCTCTACTTACCCTTTCCCTGCTTTAGGTACGTGTTATGCGTAATTGTGTCACCTTAATTAGGTTTAGCATCAATTTTATGTGTGGGGGGAGCGGTCGCTTTTAATTTCTTCTTTTCTTTGTCGTCGCTTCAAAGCCCCAAAAATCAGCTACTTTTATAAGTTTATCCTCCTTTTTTTTCTCACTTTATATAACGTACGTTAGTCCAGAAAAGCAGCCAATGAACCGGAAGTGGTTCTGCAAACGTGAATTATAAGGTATTTACAGGCTTTATTAATCTATCCTAATAGCTTGATAAAATTTAGTACTGAAAGGTGTCTCAAATTAATTTGTTGGACACTGTGAATGGCTTAGCTAGCTAGCCACAGGGGTCGATTAATGACTTCCTATTATTCTGATAAAGTAAGATTATGTTATTTTTTTATAAGAAACCAAATAACTTTGATTTCATCGTGAGTCAATCCAACCCACATGCAACAGGATATATCATAATTGCTTTTGAGAAGTAAAGTCTTTTTCATATTATGAGGTAGAGATGTCTTTAAGAAGATAATTCATATGAAGTTAAAAATTAATTTTATTTAGTTGTCTAATTTACATACAAATTATCTTTTAACTTACACTTTATGGTTGAAAAATATCTCTCAACCACCTCCTTTAAGGAGTTATCTCTCAACAGGAGTTGTGGACAAAATTATCTCCTCGTTAATGTCTCTTTTATTACTCATCTCTCTTTATTTGAAGCTTTATTTTTTGTCAATTCATATTTTTTTTATTGTTTAACAACTTGCAATTTTCCAGTAAGTTTAAAGTTGGATCAAATATGAAAATATCAACTTTACGGAGATAACTTTTAACTAACACGGTAAGTTATAAAAAATAAACCAAAGCCATAATTGATATTATCTGAATTACTTTAAAAATTAATTAAACACTGATATTTGCATAAACATAATGCAAGTTAGTTGGTGACTTGGAGCTTTCAAGTTTTGGACTCCTGAACGGTACAGTATTGACAAATTGAGGAGCGCGTTTATTACAAAGTTCTTTATCCGACGCCAGCGCGCGTCGCATAAAAATAATGCAAGTAGTAGGAGCGTGACAAGCTGGTTTTTGGTCCTCAAACACAAAAATCTTGTAATTCAAATTTGAATCTGATAAAGTAAAGGTAGATATAGTTATCGAATAATTAAAATGTAGGTGGGTCATGTCTTGTGAGTGGAGTCTCATGCCTACTTTATCAGAGTTGCACTTAAGTCCAAAAGACGGTCTCTCGTTGAACATCTTAAATGGATACGTCTAGAGTCCAATCCATTAAGAAATTAAGCCCAATTCTTAACACAATACCCGGCCCAGTTCCTACCTAGTTTTTACTAATTAATGACGGACGAGGGCGGCCCACTCCTTGCATAGGTCCACTATCTTTTTCCAAAATATAAATGTTGGTGTCTTCCAGTTCAATTAATTTTATGAGGGTTAATTAGATGCACCTTGGCTGTCAATAGATCCACAATCCATACAAATTTATGTCTGATAGTATGTATCTTGGTTTTGATATATACTAGTGACTAGTGACAACAATAACTTACAAGTAGGAAAAAAAAAAAAAAAAAAAGAAGGTTCACCGAATCCCAACTTTCACGCTTAAACTATTCCTTCCAAGAAATGCACTAATCACTTCTGAATTCTATGTACACGTACGTAAATATGCACCAATATTAATTAAGATAACACTTGCGAGCTAGCTAGTTAGTTAGCTTAGTGGCTTAGTGCGTGCCATGTTACTTTTATAGATCGATGGAGATGTGTATACAAATACAATTATGTACTATTTATATTGTGAATTGGTAACATCAAAAGCAATTCCCAACTGGATCCATCTTTTTTCTAAAAACAAGGGCTCACCTTTATGGATGCTTTAGTTGTATGGATCCTAACGTCATTTTTATGGATGCGAACCTTCTTAGACATATACTATTATAGGTTTACAAGAACAAAAACACGTGCTTTCAATAATCCTAGTCCGGCCGGCCACTATTGTACTTCCTCTCTAAGTTATCTGGTGAGAGTACTAGTAAGATTCAATGTTTTCTGAAAATAAAGTAAAGTATTCCTATGATCCAACTTCAAAGATGTAGGTTGGGGTGCATGACTGGTTCATGCAGGAATAAAGTAAGTTGGGAAGGGCCAAAAAAGGGCTACACAGCCTACACCTACACCCACTATTATTTTAAAAAAAAATAAAAAAATAAATTTAAGTATGGAAATAAAAGGTGTTACCAATAAGGCTTATGGGCCATCTCAACGGTCCGCTTTATGGAGAAGTAAGCCCAAGCCCAGTTCCAACTGTCCGTATTTTCCTTATGAAAAGGTGAACCCAATACGAACAGGACCTTTGAGGCCCACGAAATCGTCGTCAAAATTTTCTCGCGATACAAGGTGAAAAGAAGATCCAATGGTCTTAAATAAGGAAGTGAAGATTTAACTTTAGAAAGTGAGTTTAGGTGGGATCTGACGCCACGTATCCACATTAACCGCCTTTTGATTTCTCGATGCTTGTGTTTTTGGTCTGCTTTTAGTACCTTTTCTTCTGTTTTTTCAACTTTCACTTTCACTTTTGTAGAGTTTGTTCTCCTTCGTATCACCCTCCACTACTCGGGTCGATCTTGTGCTTTAATTCTTTGATAACATGCCCGAGCCCAATTAATTAAGTTCACCAATTAATATCTTCGATCTCTATATAAACCCATCAACCTTCTTGTAATCCCTTCATGTCAAATACACTTGACAACCTACCTATCTATTTACGACATCGTAATTTCCATCCCCATATACATGCATCTGTAGCTTCATCAACTAATCTTTGTTTGTTTTTGCACGTACTAATTCATTCCCATCTACATACATACAATTCGTTTGACTCTAATTAATAACAGCTAGCTATAGCTATATATATAGCTTCATTATTAATATAATATATAAATAAAGATCATCGATCGATATATATATATATATATATATATATATATATATATATATATATATAGATGACAACGAAGAGCAAAGCTTCGGCGTTTTTGAAGCAGATTATGTCTGTAGTGAGGTCTATAGTGAAGGCCAAGTCCATGGCTCTAAAAAGCAAAACCAGCGCCATCAAGACTCGCCTCATAATCTTGTCTCTCTTGAAGAACAAGAAAGTCCAGCTGACGGCCGCCATCTCTCACAAACTTCACGCTTTGATCGGAAACAACAATGATCAAGACAAGATCATCAATGATGATGATGATCGCGAGGACCAAATCAGCAACAGCAAGGCAATTGTTGTGTACAATTACGAGGATGAGAATAGTAGTGCCAGCATCGAATTGGTGGCGATGGGCGGGACGGATGATGTCGACGACAAGTATCCAGATCTGACCCACTCGCTGTTCGACTCGGACGCAGAGGAGGAGGAGGAGAGCGGGACGTCTGTCATAGATCTGGTAAGGAATTCCAAAGAGAACGCCCAGGACTTCAGCCTTGAAGACGACATTGACGAGGTTGCTGATCTCTTTATAAAGAGGTTTCATCGACGAATCAAATTGCAGAAGTTGGAGTCGTTCAAGAGCTACCAACAAATGCTCCAAAGAGGCTTGTAATTTATTAATAACTAATTAAGTAACGCGCGCCTTCCTTTTGATTCATACGACCCACCCCGCCGCGATCGATTCATTAATTTCCCTCACTTTATTAATTTGGATGCCTAATTAAGACATATATATTATTTGCAACCAATATTTTTCTCGGTCCTTCTGATTTTTTTTTTTTTGGTTGTATCATGTAGATCTGGATAACCGGCTTTCATTATAATTTCAAGCCCCAGATATGGAATTGTTACTTAATGTATGTAATTTAATTATATGCTATTGCTTTTTAATTAAGAGTAGCATACATATGCATTTTAATTATTAGGTTGAATGCCTAAAGGATACAAGATTACTTCCAAGAAGATAAATACCCAAAAACGGGCTGAACGTACATAGGGGATCTGAAAATCCGGCCCAAACCCTTCTTTGGTTGTTGTTGTTGTTGTTGTTTAATTATGCTTCTTTTCTAGTTGGATCCTTAGTCCGTTTGGAGCCCAATGGTCACGTACGAGGAAGCCCAAGCCTTCAAATCAAAAGCCATACTAAATTGATCTTTTAACTATCTAATAAGGAAAATGTCACTTCAAATAACACACTCAGTGACACCCGACGTGGCAAGTGGGTCATATGTTAAAATGACTGCGCGCATGTGTATCTCGAAGCACGCACAACGACTTATATAAATGTGGGTGTGGTGACGCCACGTCACATTTTAACGTGGGACCGTTAAATGACGTAATAGGAGTGTACTTGAGGTGTCATCTCTATGCAGGGTGTCATTCTAAAGATTTTCCATCTAATAATTGAACATTTATTATATAGTCGCAGTACGCACTATGAAATTCGATTTCCTATATATTTCGAAGAGGATGCTATATAATATAAATATACGGAAAAAAAAGAAAGAAAGTCCTATGAATGAATATCTCATATATATATATATTATATATGGTATTATTTGGTTACGTAGGATTTAATGGAGTAAAGGGCCTGAATGACGGTGAGCAGGAGCAGAACCGCAGCAGCCAAAAGCGATATGGTACTCCAGGGAGTTCTGAAGTAAGTCTGGTGCAGGTTGGAGAGCCATTCAAGCATTTGCCTCCTCAACTCGTTCTCCCATTGTCTCATGCTCTCCTTGTAGAAGTCACACATGTGGTGTTGCGCCACAAACGAAGGGCACATCTCGTCCACCACTGTGTCCTCGGCTAGTTGCTTCACCAGCTTTAACACTTCCTCATCCTCCCTCCTCAACAAGTTCACTACAATCCCCTCCGACATCAACACCCTCACGTCACTCGCCGACTTCATCAAAGCGCGCATCATGCTTATGTAGGAGTTGAAGTGCCTATCCGCGGTCCCCCTCAGCTCGAACATTTTCAGGTTCATCAAAGTAGAGATGGTGTAGTCGTCGATGTTGAGCTGTGGGAGGTACAATGTGCGTGTTTGCTTGTTGAAGCTGATTTCGTCAAAGCTCCGTGCTCTCTTGAATGTGATACCAGCCTTGCTCAGCTGGGTGGCTGTGGGAGGAATCACTACTTGTAGCACTGCTTGTGACGATGATGATCCATTGTTGTTGTTAGTCGTGGTAGTACCCCTTTTGTACCCTTTAAACATGCCTCTCATGTACGTGTCTAGCATGTGAGCTCCCGGACCTGCGTCTCGTGGGAACATCATCATTTGTGACAAAATTGCTTCGGCGTTCTGCATGCATGCGCGCAACATGACACTCTACATTAATTTAATTAACCAAATATCGATATGTACATTTAATTACTATCAAATTAATGTTAACGTACCGCCTTTGTTAATCTTATTCTCATCAATTGAGAATATATTAATGATATTCATTATCATTAATGAACAAAAAACTAATGTCAAATTAATGTCAATTAATTAATTACTAGCTAGAGTAATTCATTAGTTAGTAGTTATGAATAATTAACTAAATTGATCGATCGATATAAGTACCTCTTCCGTTAATTCAGGGCTCCTATCTGCAATAACGAGCAACTTTTTGAGGACAAGATAAGGCAATTGGTTCTCCAAGAGCAGCAAATCTCGCATCACGACGTTGTAGTGGGCGATGGATCCGTAATAGCTGAAAACGGGGTCATTTGATGCGTAGTCTTTGGGTGCACCGGATAGGATCTCCATGAACTCGAGAATAAAACAACCGTCGGTTATGATCATCTGAAGAAATAATTGGTTTGATGATGATGATGATGAGTAGTAGTGTCCCCATTTCTTCTCGTCCAAATGTTCATACGCTTCCCTCACTTCCTTTTCCACGCTCCTCATCTCTTTCAGATAGAACTCGATGGATTTATTGGATCTTTTGATGAAGTGTCGAACAGCTCTGCGCTTGTGGACTTCCATTGATGCCAAGTGAGACCTCCCGTGATGGTATGGACCGATTGAGACTATAAGTGGCTCGTACTCCTCCTTCTTGTCGTGCTTGTTGAACCAGTAAATCCCATGAATCGACTGTTTGTTCCAATTTTTTTCTTCATCGTTGTAGACGGAGCTCATGGCAACATCGATGCTCATCCTCTCCGAATTATTACTCGTCATCATCATTGCTTCTTCCCCGCCGCCAATGTGGATCTCATCATCATCATCATCCCTATTATTCATCTTCGATCGATTATGGTTGCGTGCCTAATTGCAATTTCCAAGATGTGGAGATGGCGGATGCATGGCCAGCTGCTTATTCCTTGCTTCCAAACAAATTATCCTTGCATGTTAATTTTGCACATATATCAAGTTTTGCTTCTGCTTGCTTCAACGAATATCCTTTACTCAGTAACTAGCTAATTTTGATGATAACTTTTTCGATAATATCTTTTTAATTTGTTGTATGATCTGAAGGTAAATCTTATATTGATGATAACATTTTTTTTTTTACCTGGTCTACTAGCTAATTAGTGATACTTCTTTATAACAAATTATCCTTGTAAGTTTTGCACATGTATGAAGTTTTTATAATTTATTTGTTGACTAGATCCATGTGTCAGAATATCGACGGGTTCGCTAATTAATCTATGACACCCGTCCCTAAAAAAATAGCGACGAGCAGATTAGCGACGGATTATCCCGTCGCTAAGCCCGTCGCTATTCTGGTACATTTTTGTAGTAACTAACTAACTAGCACATTTACGCGGAGTGGTTATATTACCCTGCTTCCTAAATTAGAATTAAGTGGCCATGTATCAATTCAGTGATTTACCCATTTGTTTGGTTCTGTTCTCCATGTAATTAAAAGTTTTTTTACGCCTCCATTTATCCAAAAAAAAAAAAATGTAATTAAAAGTTTTCAATGTTTTTCTACAAAGTTGGTGCGTACTTATTAAAACAGCATATTAGAATTATCAATTAGAATTTGTTTTGCGTATTCATGAGTGTTGCAGTTGAATATTGTAGAAGTATCGGAAAATACTAGAATGACAACATGTATGTTGTATCGGAGACACATTAGCCTACATGAGTCGTTTATGCAGCTTTGAACTACGTGTTATGCACCGTGATATATGTATACTTGTATCACGAAGTATCACGAAGCACGCATGAACGGCTCAAAAGTCCGAGAGGTGACATATATACTTGTTATCATTGTAGCACTTTTCTTTAATTTTCGCATATGTTGCTAATTAAGTAAGTAATGGTGGCATATATAGAATCAACCATAATTAAAACTGAGAACAGGATTGAAACCAACCAATTAATTTGTTTGTTTATATCCATTGTATCTTTCTATAATTAAAATTGGGAATAGGTGCATGTTCTTCAACATGGGAATTTTAATATATATCAATAATACGTATACAGCAATTTTTTGGCTGGATGAGCTAACCTGGTGCTCTCTATGATCACTGGCCCATTGATCATACTTACTACATTACAATTGCAACTTTTTAAAAATGGCGTAACTACCACGTCTGCATTATTCATCAAGAATTTTACAGGTAAGCCTGAACTGAAATCCAAGAGGGACCCACGCGAGTCGTGTATGCAACTTTTAAAAATCACAACCAAGGATACCGTTTTCTCGATATGCGGGTCACTGAAGACCACTGAAATTAACGGAGCACGAAGAAGTAACGTTGATTGACAGGTATTGGGCTGTGGGGAACGTACGCACTGCAATACTGCATACATAGTACACTCCATTGTCGAGGAATGTTCAATGCGGGTGCTGTTTGCTTATCCAAAGTCCAAAGCAAAGCGATGGATTCTTTGGTTTTAAGATAGTTCCGAATTCCAATGAACACAGGCTGTCATGGAATCTCTTTATTGGTGCATTTGGTGTTGAAAGCTAGGTAGCAGAGGAATTAGAAGAAGAGAAATCAATGTTTGAATCGATCGATGCTATAGTAGGTAGGTAAGGTAGATTTATTGTTATTGTATTGGGTAAAGGTGGGAGTGGCAACTTTTACTCAAATCATTAGACTAGATTTGGGGCATTGGGCGGGGGGTTTCTTATTCCTCTCACCTCTCAGTGTGTGCCTGTGTATCTTAAAAGTGGTTAGTTTTGAAAACAGTAGTGCCAAAGATGAGATTTGATCTTTGTTTTTGATGCCCCTGAAAACAGAACAGACCCCTTTAATTTTCTGGTCAAAAGATGTGATTTTGAATGTTCAAACTACCAAACCACCACGTATGGGTTCGTTATGCTTCTTTTGAGTACTTGTTTCCGTTGTGCTTCTTCTTTCTTCTTTGTTCCAAATCAAATGTATTGCCTTTAATGCCTTTTTCATCTCAATTTCGAACTTCAATGAAGCTTGCTTGTAATTGAGTGAGACCCATGTAGGAGCTGACTGATGAGGCGCTATTTTTTTGTTTTTTTCTCTTTTAAAATCTCACGCTACATATATAATTGCTTATTCAACCCAATCTCGTTTGTTTTCATCTTTCTAGTTTGCACAGAATTAGTCATTAGAAAAATTAGTATTGAAGGATGAGGAGGCATAACCGTGGTGTGGAGGGTGGTCTGATCAGGGGAGCCTCCAAGATTAGGAAGCGAGGGTGCTCCTCCTCCTCCTCCTCTTCCTCGTCTTCAACAATGATAACACACAGATACAAAAGGGCACTTTTGATCAGGAACAAGAGAGGGAGATTGAGCTCAATATGGAAGATGAATTCAAAAATGTCCAATTCCTCCACTGAATCTCCCCACTCCTTCACATCTCTAAATGGCAGTAAAGGAAGGGGGATTCCGGTTTCAGGTCGCAAGCTTGCCGCCTCACTTTGGGAGATGAATGTAATAGCTTCGCCGCGAATGAGGCATGGCGTTGAAAGTGGACGGAAGAAAGGAGGTAGAAGCATAGATACGATGCAGAGGCAAGTCTGTTCAGGTTCCCTCCAAAGGCATTTGTTTGGACCTGCTTCAGTGGTAGGAATCTCTTTTTCTAAAGCCTTATCTTGTTAGGTTCTTGAAATTGATACTTTTTCTTCTTTTTTTTTATATTTGTATTGTTACGTTGAATTTGCAATTCTATGTTGTGAATTGTTGTTTAAAACCCATATTTTTTCTTCTCCACTCCAGTGTGTGCATCGTCCTACAACTCATCTCCACAAAACAGATGATTGCAATTTAGGAAGTTTAAGCTCTTTGAGCAGGGCCGCTTCAATGGAGGTAAGATAGGTAATATGTGAATGGGATAATATGAGAGTTTTTGAATTTTATAGAAATAATTGAGGTTTGAATAACTTCATCATGCAGATTGCGGGCTTGTCGCATATGAGGTCCTCTATAGATGATGATAAAACTAGTTTGAAGAAACTTAGGAATCTCATGGTATCTTGCCTGGAAATTGTGAAGCTGCTTGGACATGCTTGGGAACGTAAAGACCGATATTTCGCAGGAATGTTTGTGATCTCGTCCCTGACTTCAGAGCTCAATAGAGCTCGCACGCAGATCAATCAAATAATCCATGAACAACACTCCAATTCTAATCACCAAAAGTTCAAATTAAGCATTGCAAAAGATAAGGCATCAGTGAAGAGTGAAGAACAAGAAAGGATCCGTGCGGCAATTAAATCGATATCAGGAGATCTTGAGAGGGAGAGGAAGCTGAGGAAACGATCCGAACAGTTCTCCAAGACGCTGTTTCAAGAATTAGCCTTGACGAAAGATGCACTATCCAAGGCAATTAAAGATGTCAAGAGTGAGAAGAGAGCAAGAGAGATACTGGAACAGGCATGCAATGAGTTGGCTAGGGGGATAGGAGAAGACCGGGCAGAGGTGGAAGAATTGAGAAGGAATTCAACAAGAGTTCAAGAAGAGGTTGTGAAGGAGAGGGAGATGCTTCACCTTGCAGACATGCTGCGTGAAGAGCGAGTTCAGATGAAGCTCTCCGAAGCCAAGTACCAGTTTGAGGAGAAAAATGCATTGGTAGACAAGCTGAGAAATGAGCTCCAAGTCTTTCTAAAGACCAAACAGAAGGAATGCGGGTCTCAAAATCACGAGACCAAGAGCCAAGAGGATGCCTATCACAGCAAAGTCAAGGACTGGTACCTAGACAAAGGCGGAATAGATGACGGAGAAGAATGTTGTAGAGATGGAAACCTTGAAGACTACTCAAGCGAAGGTGATCTGCATTCCATAGAACTAAATGTGGATGACATCACTAGGAGCTATACTTGGAATTATGCTACTAATGCCTGTGGTCAGTGCAATTCCACGGATATTGCTATTGAGGAGGGAGGATTAAAGGGAAGGAAATGCGCAAATACTGAGAAATTAGCACCTGGAGAGATGTCTCTAGCAAGGCAAATTTCAGATGGAATAGAGTGGGATTTTAGCACTGGAAATGTCCCTGCGCAGGTTATGGGATATGATCATCAGAGGGAAACAGCTTCTAATAAGGATTCTAAGATTGGAGTTGAGAGCTCTGAGTTGATTAAAGCTCTTAGAGACTACATACTGTCCAATTCGAAGGAGACTGTCAACTAATGGCCTTGCCCGTTCAACACAAAATATATAGTCATCAGTAACTGTCTTCAATAGAGACATACCAAGAATGCAGCTTATGAAAAACCAGAGTTTGTGTGGGAGCAGAATGCAGGTAACAAGGGTGGTGACTTGCCACACTAGATCATTTTCAGCTTGGTTTGTTTGTGGTACATACTACTGATATATATAATTTCCCAGTGATATCTATTTACACATTAGTCACTTGTAATCTCATCAGTAGACATGACTGATGTTGTAGAGTATTATTAAAGATAGAAAAATTGCATTTGTTTTGGCAAGAATTCATCCATCAATGAATGTTATCCTTTCCATTTCAAATAAAGGATTCAATAGAAAGGGTATGCAATTTGATGCTTCTTTCTTCTTTGCATGTGATGATTGAGTGCCATATATAATGCAGATGATCAGTCCTCCAAATAAAATTCATCACCAAACTCACCATGTATATGTATATTTCACAATGAAAAAAGAGGCCATGTTGCTGCATTGTATGCAAGTTAATTAGTAAGAAGTTTATTAATTAGGAGTTCCTTATCACCATTGACAGTTCTCTACACATAACACTCGACAAGAGCCAATATTTTTATATGATTTTGATTGGTTTGGAGAGTGAGGTTATAGTGTATTCATACAGCATGAATAGCACACCCATGTGGGCTTGTGCCACTGTGTGTGAGAGCTTGTCTGCAAAACGACGTGGATATGACCCAAGCTGTGTTACAGGGTTGGAGGAGAAGAATAAGCACCATTTATGAATGGTAGGATCCCATGTTTTCTGTTCTGGTGGCGTCCTACTTATTTAGTGCTCTCATCTGGCATGCACTAAAGCACTAGCTAGTAGCACAACCAAATATGTATATAAGAGGAGTCAGCTGGTGACAATGTTGTTGTTGTTGATTTTTTTTTTTTTTTTTTTTTCTTTTGTGTCTTCGATGAATTTGCACAATGGAAGATAGCTGATCCCAATTAATTTGGGACTGAAGCTATGTTTTTGTTGTCGTGTCTTCGATGAACTTGTATAACAATTAATCATCTAACGATTGAAAATAAAAAAAGGCATTTTGCAATAACGTGACATCTATTGAGATGCTACTTAAAAGGGAATAAGTTCTCATGACACCTGAACCAACCAATTATTGGTTGCGAACTCTATATTTATAGATGGATAAAATCCAATCTGGGTCATATCCTTTCATTTTCATATTTGTAGAGTCATGATACTCTTTCCTAAAGGCATGACGTGAAGAGTCGAGTTGCTCATCCCTGTTCCTTAAAAAATACATGTACTAAATATTTTTAGGAAAATATTAGAATGACAACAACAAAGTCACACTATAAAACACATTGACTCAAAATAGCCCTTTATGCAACTTCGACCTGCGTATTATGCATAAAAATCTGTGTATGCCCACATCCCGAAGCGCACATGAATGTCTTTTTCTTTGGCCAACGTGTCTTGTTGGTATGACACTTTATTGTTGTCATTGTAGCACTTCTCATATTTTGATGGGTTGCATGCGAGTTGGTCTATCACCTGGACCTTAAAAATACATTTACATCTCTAAATCCCAAAGAACGCTCTGCTAGAAATGATCAGCCCACTTGCAGGATTTTGGCGACAACTAAAGCCCAAGGTGAAGGGCCTCAAGCCTTCAACCAAAGTAGCGCGTCATTTAGGGCACGAAGTGGATTTTGGCGCGAACGGTTCCCGCCAAGACAACCACCACTCGCTCGCCAAAATATCACACGCAACACCGCACAAGAAAGCAATCTCAGATCGGGAAGACAAGGAGTGCATACTCTGATCTGATGGTAAGTTATCGCATAAGTTCTTCTTTGGATCGTTTTTGTTCTTGCTCATCATTTTGCCCTAATTTCTCAGGACATCTCTGAGAATCCCTCGACGCCTGGATCGCCGACCTCGGCCGGATTCAGCACCGACCGACTTCCGCCGAACACTAGCCGGAACTCCGACACCTACTCTGACGAAGAGGAAGCTGCGGTCGATCCAGAGATCGTTCGCGATGAACCAGAGGAGGTGGACGAGGAAGAAGAAGGAGAGGATCTGTACAATGACAATTACATGGAGTAAGACTCGAAAGGAAATGTTTAGGTTTTCTCGATTTCGCCATTTATGTGTTTGTTGAGGAATTTATTTTGTGGAATTGTAGTGATTATCGACGGATGGAAGAACAGGACCAATACGAATCAGTTGGTCTTCATGATTCGATGGAGGACGAGAGAGATTTGGATCAAATCATGGCAGATCGGAGGGCTGCCGAGGTCGAGCTCGATGCCAGAGATGGACATATGGGGAATAGGAAGCTGCCCCGGCTTCTGCATGATCAAGGTGACCGGATCTTGGAAATCCCTAGATTCCAAATTAGGCGTTTATTTGTTCAGAGTTTCTTGCATTTAAACTGAGTGCTTGTTAGGGTTTGAGGCTTGCATGGGATGGCAGCTGTTGGCATTGTTTCATCTTTGTTTGAAAATGAAATCCAGTGAGGAGTTCCGTCATTTCACACCTGTGACAATGTTTGATAATGTTTTAAGCTGATTTGTTTTGGAGAGTAATTGGTTGTTCCTGCCGCAAGAGTTGTGGTTGAAACCTCTGTGTCCTTTTAAATTCCTGGCTTTCTTTGCAAAGCGTAGAAAAGTATTATCATGGTTTTCCTTGGATAGTATCATGGAGTTTGGTATTCTGCACGCTAATGCATTCATTATTTGGTTGTATTATCCTCCCATTTCATTGAACATGATATTCGAATATATTTGTAAGATTGATGGATGACGAGTACAGTTAAGCAAAACTCTACTTATGTTCTAACAACCCATATTATAAGTTCATCCACCTAAATCTAAAAAACTTGAATTTGCAATCTTTCTAAATTACCCACCCCTTTGTCTCTCTCATGCACACCGTTTCCTAGCTCAAATAATTTGCTTCCATCTCTTGTCGTCTTCACTTTCGCCGCCTCCACGCCAAGCTTGTCGTTACCACCACCATCTCGCTCCTTCCGCTGTGACATCGCCTTTGCGATCTTCAGAGTTGTGATGACGTTGCGGGGTCGTCACCAAATCCAAATGTTGAGGTGATTTGGGAAGATTGCGTTATTTCTTAAGATGAGTATATCAACTTTTTAAAGTATTTCTTAAGATGAGTATATCAACTTTTTTAATGAATATATAGGTGGGTGAACTTATAAGAGGGGTTGTTACAACATAGGTGCTCATGGATGACCCAGTGAGGGAATTCAAAAAAGTTCACATTTGCTTTCAATCATTTGGCATTTTGATAGATGAAAATGGCACATGGTTAGTCATTTTTTGGAGAAAACGTCCATTACCAATTTACTATCTTCGTCTATTAATTTTATCTATTAATTGTTTAACAGCTGAAAAAGCTACTCATATTTGCTGTTTAAATCATTTGGAATTCTGATAAATGAAAAGGCATATAGTTAGACATTTGTTGGAAAACATGTTCGTGATAATCTTCATCTATCAATTAATTGTCTACGAGCTATTGTACATTGATACATAAGACTTTAGATGCAGACACCGATGAGGATGTTAATTATAGGCGTCCAAAGAGATCTAGAGCTGATTTCAGACCTCCAAGAGATGCAAGAAGTGTTGATGATGCCGATGGAATGCATAGTTCTCCAGGAAGATCACAGCATGGCTTTTCAAGAGATGACGTTCCCATGACAGATCAGACTGATGACGAACACTATGAGGTCTTACCTAGCTTAGTTTCCTCGTCATTTATTAGTTTTTTATTGTTTAATCGTGCAAAACTATTCTTATTTTCTTGATTAAGTGTCTTTTCAGGATGAAGAAGATGATGAAGGCGAGTTTGAGATGTACCGTGTTCAAGGAACATTGAGAGAGTGGGTTACAAGAGATGAAGTGCGTCGATTCGTTGCTAAAAAATTTAAGGAGTTCTTGCTTACCTATGTGAATCTGAAGCATGAGCCAGGAAACTTTGAATACATTAGGCTTATAAATGAGATGGTGGCAGGTTCAGTATTCACAGCTCTGAAGCCTACCTTAGTCGAAGAAGCCATTTATTACTTGCAATTTAAAGTGTTGACATATTTATCTATATTTGCTGCAGCTAATAGGTGCAGCTTGGAGATTGACTATAAGCAATTCATCTACATTCATCCTAATATTGCAATCTGGCTAGCTGATGCCCCCCAATCTGTCCTTGAGGTTATGGAAGATGTTGCGAAGAACGTAGTATTCAATCTGCACCCAAACTACAAGAATATTCATCAAAAGATTTATGTCCGCATTACCAATTTACCAGTCTATGATCAAATACGAAACATAAGGTGATACAATAGTTTCATGTTTTCTGCAACTTAGTCTTTCCCTCATTTTCTCTTGGTTTTTTTTTTTCTTTTTTTACCATAAAGCTTGATGTCCTTCGGCATATCTCAGGCAAATACATTTGAACACAATGATTCGCATTGGAGGAGTTGTGACTAGACGCTCTGGCGTCTTCCCCCAGTTGCAGCAGGTGAAGTATGACTGCAACAAATGTGGGATGGTTCTTGGGCCATTCTTCCAGAATTCCTATTCAGAAGTGAAGGTCGGGTCCTGCCCTGAATGTCAATCCAAAGGACCATTCACATTGAACATTGAGCAGGTAATTCTTCTATCTGATGACATTGAAATGAGATAGATGAAAATTGAAGTGATCAAGCTCTTTATTTTGCTGTTACGCAGACAGTCTATAGGAACTACCAGAAACTTACTCTTCAGGAGAGTCCAGGAATAGTACCAGCTGGCCGGCTTCCGAGATACAAAGAAGTGATACTCTTGAATGATCTAATCGATTGTGCACGTCCTGGTGAAGAAATTGTATGAGAATCCTCCCTGAACATTAAGGTTACTGTTCGGTTCAAAATTTTAACAGGCTGCTTCCGTGCCATTTTTTTTTCAGGAGGTTACAGGCATATATACAAACAATTTTGACTTGTCTCTCAACACCAAAAATGGTTTTCCTGTGTTCGCCACATTGCTTGAAGCAAACTATGTCACAAAGAAGCAAGATCTTTTCTCCGCGTATAAACTAACTCAGGAAGACAAAGAAGAAATCGAGAAGTTGGCTAAGGATCCCAGAATCGGAGAAAGGGTTTGTTATTGAGTTTTTGTTCTTTATTTGACTTGAACTACTTTGACAAATGCTCATAATATGGTGTTTATCATGTCTTCCAGATTATCAAGTCCATTGCACCATCGATTTATGGACACGAGGACATAAAAACTGCAATAGCTCTTGCAATGTTTGGAGGACAAGAGAAGAATGTGGAAGGGAAGCATCGATTGAGAGGAGACATAAATGTGCTCTTGTTGGGCGACCCAGGAACAGCAAAATCACAGTTCCTCAAGTGAGAAATCTGCTTGAAAGGAAAATAACGCTAACACATTCTTTTTTTTTATGTTTAACAAATTTAGTTGATGAGGATGATAATTCTCCTAGGTATGTTGAGAAGACTGGACAGAGAGCGGTTTATACAACTGGCAAAGGAGCTTCCGCAGTTGGACTCACAGCAGCAGTGCACAAGGATCCTGTGACAAGAGAGTGGACTCTTGAAGGAGGTGCCCTTGTTTTGGCTGATCGAGGGATCTGTCTCATTGATGAATTTGACAAGATGAATGATCAAGACAGGCAAGAATATTTAATGAGCCTTTTCATCTAACTTTCTAATATTTAAACTAACATCGCTCTCATCCTTTTCAGAGTGAGCATACATGAAGCTATGGAGCAACAAAGCATCAGTATCTCCAAGGCTGGGATAGTGACATCCCTTCAGGCTCGCTGTGCTGTCATTGCTGCTGCGAATCCCATTGGAGGAAGGTAACTGAATGGATGAGATGACATTCAGACTTTAGTTAGGGAGGGAGAGTGGCCTTGATACTGGCTACAGGTTTTTGGTTATACCAAGTTCCCCAATAAATAATTTATGTTTATCAATCAAGAAGCTCTCTCGTTTCTAAAAGATTTCCATCTTTGAGGAAGGTTTAGAAGGAAGTCAACTAGAATTCCATCGAACTTTTTCTAAAACCGGAAATAAATGATCTTGCAGGGCTTTTTTTTTTTTTTTTTTTTTTTTTTTTTTTTTTTTTTTGAACTTGGGACCTTGCTATTTAGCAAGTGATGCCTCATCCATCTTACTAGGGATGCTTTGGTGAAATTCTTGCAGTGTTGGTCACTAAACACATTGCTAACTTGTATGGATAGCCACCTCACTTGGGCCCTGAAACATTTGTTGAGGCCAAGTAGCTCGCACCCACCCGAAGAGGCTGCTTTTTTTTTATAGATTTTTTTCCTTAAAAATAAAAATCTTTGTTTTCACCATGCATTCTCTCCAATCTAACTATCATAGCTATCCTTTTCTCAGGTATGATTCTTCAAAGACGTTTGCTCAAAATGTTGAGATGACAGATCCGATTATCTCTCGCTTTGATATCTTGTGCGTTGTCAAGGTCATTTTCTCTCCGAATTTAATCAACAAGTTTATAAATCTTGTGCTACTTTTGATGATGAGAAAGTTCTAATTTAATGCAGGATGTGGTTGATCCTGTTGCTGATGAATTGCTTGCAAATTTCGTCGTTGACAGTCATTTCAAGTCACAGCCAAAAGGTGCTAACTTAGATAACATTTCTAAGAGTAATTCTCAGGCAGATGCTCCAGCACCAGTTGGGCCACTTGATCCAGAAGTATGTACTCAACTCCAAATTGTAACAGTTTTCTCATTAAATGACT
The DNA here is from genome assembly GCA_039657325.1 of Stephania cephalantha. Lineage (NCBI taxonomy): Eukaryota > Viridiplantae > Streptophyta > Magnoliopsida > Ranunculales > Menispermaceae > Stephania > Stephania cephalantha. The sequence continues at coordinate 56,479,616 of CM077573.1, forward strand.
ACTCGATATGCTGGCAAGGAATGAAAAGTATTTAGCATGCCCCAATGTTGGTTGTCATACACTGGGCACATAATATCTTTGTCAGTGCCTGAATTTATTGTTAAAAATACATTTAAACAGCAAATCATCTCTACTGAGATGGATGAGGCATCTCTTGCTGAAAGGCAAGGTTGGGGGAGGTCCTAGATTCAACTCAAGTTGGAGTCAAGTTGTTGGCTTCTTATCAAAAAAAGAGTTGCATTGAATAGTCGGAGGAAGTAGATGTTCATCCTTTCTAGATCAGTATATATGGGTCTAGCTTTTCTTGCTGTTCATTCTTTTCATAAAAAGATCTCCTTGAGATGTCTCTAATCTTGATTCTTTTCTCTCTGATAGATCCTATCTCAAGATATGTTGAAGAAGTATATTACGTATGCAAAGTTGAATGTCTTCCCTAGATTGCATGATGCAGATCTAAATAAGCTGTCACATGTTTATGCTGAGCTTCGCAGGGAATCCTCAGTGAGTTTTCCACATTGACTTTATACTAGCTGCAGGTTTTTATAGTTTTTTGAATTTTGTTATGATTTCTTGTGTTTATCATGTAGCACGGACAAGGAGTTCCTATTGCAGTTAGGCACATAGAGTCAATGATAAGGATGTCTGAAGCTCACGCAAGAATGCACCTCAGGCAGCATGTCACTCAGGAAGATGTGGACATGGCAATCCGTGTACTTCTTGATTCATTCATTTCAACCCAAAAGTTTGGGGTCCAGAAAGCCCTCCAGAAGGTTTGGAAGATTCTTTTTTTATTTTAAATGGATTTGGGATTGAGGCTATGCTGTTGTTGTTGTTGTTGTTGTTGTTGTTTTTTAATTTTAAATGGGATGTATTGGCCATACCTTTTCAATATCTTATTATCATTTTCAAAGGGAAATCTTGCTCTGATCTTTTTTCAGTGGAGTGCAACAATTATATGCTCTGTATATGTCCAATTGCTGGTCTGTTCTTTTCTCCTTTGACTCAAGCATGCTGTTTTGCTTTAGCTATTGTCAATGGAAATATAAAGGTGGAACAGAAGGGCGTCACTGTATGGATGTTCAATATCGCATGATAGTCTTAATGGGTCATTCAGGAATTAGTTGTCATAGAATCCCAAAATAGTTTTGAACACTGTTCCGGAGAACATATCTTAGTTACATTTCCAAGATAGTTGAGGATAGTGCCATTTGTTCTTTGATTGTTTACTTCACAAAAGCTGCTGTTTTTTTTTTTTTTTTTTTTTTTTTTTTTTCAAAAATTGTTTTCCAAAGCTATAGAGGAAATCAATGGATCAAGTTATAAAGGGATCCTTGTTTCCAAAAAGAGAACTTTAATTGGACCCTAAACCTAGTACATCCTTTTGTTATTGCCTTTAAACTGGATTCTGACTGAGATATTGTGAAGTCCTTACAGAAGCCAAACGTCCATGTTAGCATTGTTGTTAGTTTGTTAGTTTAACATTGTCCTCCTTTTGTCAAATAGTTTAAGATTCTTCTTGAATTTATGCTGCAGAGCTTCAGAAAATATATGACATTCAAAAAGGAATACAATGACTTTCTGCTCTATCTTCTTCGAGGGCTTGTGAGGGATGCATTGCACTTTGAAGAACTAGTGAACGGTTCAAGTGCGAGGCTCAATTACATTGAAGTGAAGATTGAAGAACTACAGAACAAGGTAAAAACTCAGATTTTATCTGGTACTTTCCTTTGTATATTTTTTCTAGTGAATGATCGGACGAGTTCTGACCCTTGACAACTGCTGCAGGCACAGGATTATGAAATCTATGATCTGAAGCCATTCTTCAGCAGCACACAGTTCTCTGGGGCCAATTTTGAGATAGATGAAGATCATGGCGTAATAAGGCATCGCCTAGCAAAAGGCCAAATGTGAAATGCAGACGAGTCGGATTAACCACATAATTCCTTGGTTGTGCTTTGAGATGGTAGTTAAAAGACATCATAGCATCTGTGCTACCATGCATTTGGTTGCGGAGGGAATGTGACAAAGATAATGAGCTGTTTCCATCAACAATGGTGCACACCGCTGAGTGTGAGCATGGCAGTTGATCCTTCATGCTCATGTTATGCTATTGTGTGTGTCATGCATGTTACTATTTAACTAGGTGATGCGAGTTGTTTACTTCAGCGGAAAGTTAGATCGCATTTGTTTTAGTGGAAGTTGCTTCAGAGTATGAGCTTTATAAATATGAATTTGAAGTGTAATTTGTAACATGCAATGTAAAGACAAGATTTTAGATCAAATAGCATTATCGAGTCATTTTCCATTTTGGTGTTTACACGATGTTAAGCTCTCCTCTCTCCTTCTAAATAATAGTGCACACAAGTTAAGAATAATAGCCCGCCCTTAAACACACACGAGCACAAGTTTCATTAGCAGTCAAATAGAATCCCCTTAATGTGAAGAAAAGAATTAGATAAGATAAAAATGAAATAATTTGATTCAAATTTGCAAGGATTGACAATAGATAGATAAAGGGGGTGCCGTGGTTGTCTAACGGGAAAAAAATAAAATAAAATAAAAAAAGAGAGAGAGGAGGAGGCTGGCGCACCCAACACGACTTGTTCTGGGATCTAAAATTATGGTGATTTGGCATCGACGAAAACTTACGTCCACTGTGCTGACGTGGCAGTCTTTGATTGGTTGGTGCACGTGGCGAGAGATGTGATTGGTCGAGTCGCTCGAGGCCGCCACTTTTTTATTCGCTGAGCAGTTGTTCTCACTCTATAACATATCTCTTCGAGAGAGAGAGAGAGATCTAACAAATCTCAAAGTCCGTAGGGGCTAGCAGGCAGGGCGTTTCTTCTCCCACTCCTAGATCTGTCTCCCCGGTAAGATCTCGCTTTTTTTTTTTTTTTTTTTTTTCAGATTTTTACTGTTCGGAATTAGGGTTTGGGGGAGTGGTGATGGGGGGATGGGGTTAATTTTCGATTGTCTGTTTTTGTGTGACAGTGCTATGAGATATTTATGATGGAAGGAAAGCAGATCCCTCTCAAGTTTGTTCTACTTTTGGTGGTGGCGGCGGCTTGTATTAGTTTCCGACTTTGCGCAGCGGAGAAGGTAGGTCTCTTTAAAATATATGATTTTGTGATAGTCGATCAAGTATTATGCGATCTAGTATCTCTTATCAAAACAAATCCGCGCTTTCGTAGGTTTTCTACGACTCCTTTGACGAATCATTTGATGGGCGATGGACTGTATCTGAGAAAGACGACTATAAAGGTGAATCTCACATCTGCTCTTTCACTCTTCTGTTTATGCTAGATCTGATGTACTCCATATTTTAATTGTAGGAATCTTTAGTATTCTGTTTGAAAGACTTGATTTTTAATATCAGTTTGATGTCTGAAATAGAATTGGCTAGAGTGGTGCATTTCTAGTTGAACTCAAGCCTCAATCATTGTTTTTCATTAATTGCATTCTCTTATCTTCTAATTTAACTTCACCCAGAGTGCACTTATTGTGTTGCTGATAATTGTGCATCCGAATGGTTGTTTACTAATACTAATTTCTGACTGGTGAGGGATTTGAGTCAGTTGTTTACACGCTTTACTTTTATGCTCACTAGTGAGGTAGACCAAGTGAGCAACGCATTGAGTTTTGCTATAGATACAAGTCTATTATTTACAAGTCAACAGCTGAAGTGAATTCAAATCTCTCATTTTCTTGCTAAATACCTGATGTTGATCACTAGTTTTCTCCAGGTTTTAATAAAAAGCTGTCTACGGATACTTGTTCTAACGTGAGTTTTTGGTTGTAAACTTTTGCGTTAGTATCTATGGATGTTCATTTAAAGGCAGCGGCCCTTAGTTATCCAAAAAAGAGTTATTGGAACTTTCAATTGGAATGATGTAGTAGCTATGTGGGCTTAATATTAGACTCATAATTTTTTACATGTTAGGAGTATATAGTCTATTTTTATTTTATTCATTGATGTAAACCTAATAATGGAGTTGTGCTCACACCTTTCATACTGTAAAACTAAATACATCAAGACTATATACTCCTAACATATAACAAATCTAATTATAATATTAGGCCCACATTTGTTGTATGCCTTGTGATCAAACAGATGCGGGTTGATGCGAGCTGATGCATGACTCATATGATTGACTCATGGAAAAGTTTGATTCATGTAGCCGACCACAGTTAATTTGGGACTGAGGCTATGTTGTTGTTGTTGTTGTTGTTGTTTGTTGTATTTGCAACAATTGTTATTTGACAATGTCTGCTATGCTTTTAATATCCATTTCCACGATATTTTTATTGACGTACATTTGACATTTCAGGTGTATGGAAGCACGCGAAAAGTGAAGGACATGATGATTATGGACTTCTCGTGAGTGAGAAAGCTAGGAAATACGCAATAGTCAAAGAACTTGACGAGCCCGCCAGCCTCAAGGATGGGACTATTGTCTTGCAATATGAAACTCGCCTCCAGAATGGACTCGAGTGTGGTGGTGCATACCTGAAGTACCTCCGACCCCAGGATGCTGGATGGACAACCAAAAATTTTGATAATGAATCTCCATATTCTATCATGTTTGGACCTGACAAGTGTGGGTCCACGAATAAGGTGCATTTCATTCTAAAGCACAAGAATCCCAAGAGCGGAGAATATGTTGAGCATCATCTCAAATACCCTCCTTCTGTACCCTCTGACAAGTTATCCCATGTTTACACTGCCATACTGAAACCTAATAATGAGTTGGTGATTCTAGTAGACGGGGAGGAGAAGAAAACCGCAAATTTTCTGTCAAATGAAGATTTTGAGCCAGCACTCATCCCTGACAAAACAATTGCTGACCCAGATGATAAGAAGCCAGAGGACTGGGATGAGAGGGCGAAGATTCCTGACCCTGATGCAGTAAAGCCAGAGGACTGGGATGAGGATGCACCTATGGAAATTGAAGATGAGGAAGCTGAGAAGCCTGAAGGATGGTTGGATGATGAGCCTGAAGAGATTGACGACCCTGAAGCATCTAAACCAGAAGACTGGGATGATGAGGAAGATGGTGCATGGGAGGCACCAAAGATTGATAACCCTAAGTGTGAGTCGGCACCTGGCTGTGGTGAGTGGAAGAGGCCAATGAAAAGGAATCCAGCTTACAAAGGAAAATGGCATGCCCCTTTGATTGACAACCCAAACTACAAGGGGATCTGGAAGCCACAGCAGATTCCTAACCCTGACTACTTTGAGCTGGAGAAACCTGACTTTGAGCCCATTGCTGCCATTGGCATTGAAATTTGGACAATGCAAGATGGTATTTTGTTTGACAATATCCTAATAGCTACCGATGAGAAGGAAGCTGAATCAATTAGGGAGAAAACATGGAAGCCAAAATTTGATGTTGAGAAAGAAAAGCAGAAGGCTGAAGAAGAAGCTGCTGGTGTTTCATCTGGGCTCTCCGGGTTCCAGGTGGATTTTCGGACTAATAGCTATTGGAACTTAGTTTCTTTTATTTTCCTCCAAGCGAATCTGATTTCTTTGGTTTCATCAAACTTTGTGGTGGTTCATTTTCAATTTTTCTTAATGTTTTTAACTGATTTGAAATGTTTATGCAGAAGAAGGTATTTGACATCCTCTACAAGGTTGGTGATGTTCCTTTCTTGGCTGCCTACAAGGTCAAGATCTTGGTAAGTCTTGTGCGAAATCTTGTTAAACTGATTATTGTTTTTAGGCATCACCCAGCTTGCTAGCTTTGGCGGTACTTAGTTGCATCTCTTTGTGCAGGAAATCATTGAGAAGGGAGAAAAACAACCAAATGTTACACTTGGCATCCTCGTCTCAGTTGTGCTGGTTGTCCTGACAGTCTTGTTTAGGCTTATTTTTGGTGGGGGGAAGAAACCCGCGGTGAGTTGGTCATTGCACTGCGCGCTTGTACTCTTTTTTTTTTTGTTGCAGTACATGGATTACACATATGTTTACGTGGGATAAATGTTCGTTTGCACCATGCAGGCTAGAGTAAATGTGGAGAGGAAGAACAGTGGAGCTACTGAAACTTCGGATAACCAAGGAACCAGCGGCGAGAAAGAAGAGACAGAGAGAGAAGATGCTGCTGCTGCACCACGTAAAAGGACCAGCCGAAGGGATAATTGAAGTGATATTGGTAGGAAGTAGGAAACTTGAAATTTTTTGCGGTAAAAGTGGATTAAGGTTTTTGGCTAAACTCTGTTTAGAAGTCTGCTGTGTACTAAATATTTTTATGGGTGCAAGTCTATCTCTGTCGTCGACATTGAGAGGGAGGCAAACTTTTGTGTTAGAGTCCAAGAGAACAAAAGATTAGTTTTGTAACTTGGTACTTAATTTGTCATCTGGGTCGCATTTCTCTTTAAGAAAATGGAAAGAAAAAAACAAATGAATATTCGTTTTATAACAGTAGTGATTAGAGGGGAATAGCTCACGTTTTTTTTGTGTTATTCATATTTCCGAAGCTAGTATGTCTCTGATTAGGAAAAAGGTCTGGGATCTCTTTTTGGTATGTACTATATGCATGATGCTCGTACATGTTTTCACTGAATACGTTGTCGATGCCCCATCATTCAACAACTAAATTATCACGGAAATGTAATTGCAGTTTTGTTTTGTATCATTGAGTCGTGTCACCAGCCCCCTTTGTCGAGAGTAGCCTGGAGCATCGCCCCATTAATTCTCGCTTAATTTCCAAGTTCCAAGTAGTCTACTACTCCTTAATAGAGACACTACAGAACTGAAGGGTCTTGGTTGTGACGTTTTGCTTTGACAAACTAATTTGTCTGGATTTGGAATCCCTTACTTAACTTTGAACTACAATATTTCCCTTAATTAATTTGCTCAGCAGCTGCTCCGTTGGTCTTATCATTCCATATATGAGACTCGTTTCTTGTCTTGGATAGCCACTAGCTAGAGACTTTTGAGTCTTCTCTTCCTTCATCAATTCACACTTCAGCTTTGCAGCAATCGGAGTAAAATTAGTCCCAGAAAGAACTTTACACTCACCCATGCGTCGAGCTCCTACGTATTACGACCTGAATGTTACTCTTGATGAGGGGATTTCTGCGGAAAAAAAAAAAAAAAAAAAAAAAAAAAAAAAACTCACTCTGCTCTAGCCGTTAAGGAAAATGTACACAACGTTAAGTTGATCGAGGGAAGCTTACCTAGCAACTACTTATTAAAAGTGACTGACCGCCCACAAAAATCAAAAATGAAGGAAACCTACAAAGCTGATGCCTTTTATGCCATATAATACATAAAATAAGTTCTGTGTTTACAGAGAAAAAGAGAGGAGAGGCACAAGTCCAGTTGTTTTGGGCAAAATGTAGCTAATACATGAGATCCTATTCAACCAAGGGACTCAGAATGTAAAAAAGACATTGGTATATATCCATCACATTTCAAAATGCTTATGTTATATGGGACTAACATCATACTGCAAAAAAAATTTAAACATGATAAAATAGATCAAATAGAAAATTACCTGCATAAGTCTTTAATCTCCTAAAATCACCAAAACCTTATCGTCCTCTTGAGTCTCAAAACATTCATCAATTATATGATGGCTACAAAGTTCTCTTTTACAAACTTGAGGGAGAACCATTCAACTTCCACACCAAATACAAATTCCCATCAAGTTTGTAACCTAAATGAAGCTTAAATGGACATAATGTTGATTAAAAACATAAGTTACATATTCTGTTTATTATGTACACATTAAACACGTAATGGTCTAACACATACAAGGCAATAGGTATTTTTAAAACAAAAAATGTGTGGCTACGTTTTAAGTTACAGGAGAAGGCATAAAGAGAGATCAGCAGCAGCACCAAAACAATATGCATAGTTGATCCACTTCGTAAAGATGCCATATTCGAGGAGGGTAATTAACCTTTGGAGGATCCGGTAAAACATCATGCGACCCAAGATCATTAATTGGTGGCCGCTGTCTGTGGTGATCTGTGACAGATTGATATGCCATTGCCAGCGCCAGAGCCTACATATGAATCCACAACAAATGACCTTGATTGCTTAATAACAAGAAAATCACCATTGCAGTAGTTAAATGAATCCGTAGTCACAGCTACTCCCTAATTCGATCTCAATCAACACACTCCATATACCATATTGTTGGGCCAATTGATTATATATTTATATAGCTTAAAGAGTCATTCAACTCAGTAACAGGAAGTACTTAAGTGGACTATAAGCAAATAGTTCATTTGACTCAATAAGATGAAACATAAATTGTGCTTAACAAAAGGCAATACTTACAATATGGTCCTTCTGTGGTGGAGCATAAATGCCAGTGGTGATTGTAGTTCAACGTCGGGTGCCATTCGATGGTGGGGTTAGGAATATTCTTAAACCCTGTCGGAAGGACAATGACAGGCAGACCAACAAGATTTCCCATGCAAACTTTATCCCAATCAGTTGCATTACCAATAAATGCATCAACAGTAAAGCCATCACGAATCTCCCTAATCAATTTTCCTCTTGCTCTTTGTGCCTATGAACAAGCTCACTTTCCTTGGTCAGAAAGATTACAACAACAACAACAACAACAACAACAACAACATAGCCTTAGTCCCAAATTAATTGGGGTCGGCTACATGGATCAAACTTTTCCATTGTGCTCGATTAAGTGCAATTGACGGTAAGCTTTCCAAACCATTCAAATCCCTCCTAATTAATGCGTCCCATGTTAACTTTGGTCTACCCCTACCTCATAGAATTTCTACAGTTTCTATTGAGTCAAGTTTTCTAGTGGGGGCATTTGTTGGACGTCTTTGCAGGTGACCAAACCACCGCAACCGCCCTTCCCTAATCTTTGCGTCAATTGGTGCTACTCCTACTTGTCTTTGAATTTCTATATTTCTTATTCTATCTTAACGAGTTTTACCACGCATCCACCTAAGCATCTTCATTTTTTGCTACATTTATTTTATGTAATTGTTGTTGCTTTACCGCCCAACATTCACTTCCATAGAGCATAGCTGGCCTAATTGCGGTCCTATGTGAGGATGGTTGATTAATAGAACAAGAGTCATTTCTAGTGAAGAAAAGAGAAATGCTTAGAAACATTAACATGCGGGAGGGAACTTTTTTTTTTTTATCAATCTAAGACTAGGGTAAACATGACATCCAATGAAGACAAACTTGTAAAGTTTGTAAGGCCTAGTTCAAGTTCAGAGAGTGTGGAGACCAGTTGTGTATGTGTACGCTTTAGCTTGAGAGTGAGCATGTTCTCTAAAATGCCAAGGCAAGTTAGAGTGAGTGTGTTATCACCTTTTGTAAATTATTATAATTCTTTGTACATATTAGGCTATAATAAATAAATTCTTGTTCCTATCAAAAAGAATCTTGTGATGCTTCAAAAGCTGCTAAAAGAAGTAAAATAAGGCCAAAGTTGATGCATTCACAAGCCATTCACTAGGAAGGGTAACCGTCAATCAGATCATATCAGTAGACAAAATTTAGAAAATCCCCAATCCGTAAACCTTGTCTACTATGACGACCATAATCAACCAATAGAGGCTTTTCTACTCAAGACTACTTTCCAATTCAAATGAATACTAGGTCAACAATCCCATCTCCACAGTTGCATTTTTTCGAGCTCAAAACATAATTTTGTTCACTGTTCTAAGAAAAAGCAAAGAAGATTAGATCACATACGGGATGAAAGAGCTTACTTATATATCAAATTGTAAGCTAAAACTCACCTTGTAACTTCAGATAGAACTTAAGTCATAGTACGTTATTAATCATCACATAATGACTCAGCCTCATATTTACTTTTATAATTCGAGAGGTTTTCATTAGATTCATATATAAAGAACAACCATCATCAACTATATTAACCATATTGATAAAAGAGAATAAATTCAGCTGGAGCCAAACCTGCATGTAATCTACTGCAGATACCATGCGTGCACGCCGAAGTTCAACAGGCCATTGTTCTTGGGCTTCATAAACATCATCCTGTCCTGTACGCTAGTGAGACAGCATATCGACATCCATTGTGAAATTTAGGATACCTTGAACAGAATCAACTGTGTACTTCAGTTTGAACGGAATCACAGTAACACCCTTTGAGGCAAGAATGTGCACAACCTGGAAAAAAGTATTCAAGAGGCTGTAGCGAAGTTAAAAAATAACACTAATTCCAGCATCCAGCTAAGAGTTTTCCTTTTCCTTTTACTTTTCTTTATAATAAATAAAAAAATGTGAGTTTCTCTTGCTCAAGTAGAACAATGTATCTCCTTCCCATTAAGCAATGCATATGTTGCTATCTTAACCAGCATGCCGCAACATGCAACTTAATTTACTAGCTAGTGCATAACGAAAGAAGAAAAATTAAGAAGACAAAACATGAATAAATCTGTCATTCTTTTAGTATAAGAACGGCATCTCCAGCACTTGCATAAAATTCCAACAACTACGGCGATTGACATTTACCATGTACTACTCCCATTTCCATCTTTCGAATATAACAGACCAAATCTTAATTTGTGTTTAGTTTGAAATTGAATTGTTTCGTATGATTAATTTGGATGATCTGGCATTTAAAACTTTACCAACCTCCATTTCAGCATCCTCAAGATATCCTACAGTGAGCTTCGTAATGTCAACTGCAAATGGATGATGAAGCAAGCTCTCTCTGGATGAGTGATCATCAGGATCCTTACCACGGATGACATCCAGGACAAGCGCACAATCTATTCATGATGAGCACTGCAACATAATAGCAAAAGAGTATAATGAGTAATTAAGAACTTTATAGAATAATAGCAAAATAGTTACAGGTAAACCAATTCATGCTAACTTTATAGAATAATAGCAAAAGAGTATAATGAGTAATTAAGAACTTATGGAGTTTGATTGTATTCAATAAGAAGTGAACAAATTTATTCATGATGAGCACTGCAACATCAAACTAATGAAGTAAGGAGGGGCTGTTGAGCCCAGCTGAGGACTAGACCGACAAAACTCAATAATCACCGGAAAGGAAAGAAGAAAAGCAGTATGTTTAATAGGTGAAACAGTACCTTGAACTTCTCTTTCAGCTCATTCTTTTGTTAGGTTACCTATACCTTTTCACACTCAGTCGAAGTTTATCAAGACCAGCTTACATGAGACAGTAGAATTGACAGGAGAAGCAGAGGGCTGAAGACAACCTGCTGAAGTGCTTGCACCAGGTCCAGCTGATGAGCCAGTCGAGAATTCCTCAATGTTCCATGGGTTGCGAGTCCTTCCTCCATACCATATATCATCGTGTGCTAGTGATCCAGAAGCAAGCTTGGCAATGAGAACGGCTCCTGAAGATTTTAGCCTGTAAGGAGCATCACTGGAAGGATTCAAACTATATTAACAGATAAGGAATCAAACAACACACTGGCTACTCAATTTGAAAACCAAGTAGTACCTTTTGTAAATCCAAGCTTCCATATCAAGAATTTGATCCTTGAAAGTTTTTGAACCCCAAGTGGTTTTGTAGTGGGGGACAGCACTTATATCCTTGAGCCCATAAGGAATTCCATGGAGAGGACCTAGAATAATACATACTGAGTTTCAACCTTTTAAAAAGAGGGAGCTAGTTGATAATTGACGCATTGAAGCAAAGAACAAAGCACCCTTTATATCCAGTAAGTAACCAAAAATCTTCCTTAGCAAACAACATTATAAGGAGCATCTCCAAATTCTGATAGTCGAACTTATTGGCTAGCGTGTCAACGACGACAACAACAACAACATAACATAGCCTCCGTCCGTCCCAAATTAATTAGGGGTCACCTACATGGATAAAACTCTTCCATACTCTTCCATAACAAGTCAAGGCATAAAACCTGCATGTGTTGAAGGATTGGAGGAGTTACCTAAATAAACTCCTTTTTGAAGTAGGTTATCAGCCTCTTTTGCTTGCTGGTACGCTAACTCTTCAGTGCAAGTGACGAGGGCTTTTAGAGTAGGATCATACCTAATATATATATAGTCCCAGTATGCATCAATTAAAAGGAAGCCAAGAATTGAGAGAAACATAAAATATAGAAAGAATTGGTTGAAGCGCACTTGTTTAGTCTTTTCAGGAATATCTTAGTAAGGTCGAGGGATGTAATCTGGTTTGTTTTGAGGAGGTATCCTAGTTGATGAACCTGAATTGCAGAGCAAGTAGTGTAAGTAAAATGAGGAAGCTAGGGAGATAGTAGTTAATTGGAGACACGATTAAGTATATAGGCAATGTCTCGTTCTGGTTCTGGGTTTGGCAGATTGGAAATAGATGGATATTGAAAGGTTTTAAGGGTATGAATGGGTTTATGGGATTCCCATTGCGGATTGAAGAGCAAAGGTGATGGGCGCTCCCTTAACCATCTCTTCCAACTAATTCAAACATGCACAACACAACTCATCAAACGCCCAATTAAAACTGCTATCTTTTTATTTGGTTTGTACCGCTGCTGCAATCGAGAGACACGCTGAAGATCTAATGCGAAGAAGAAGAAAATGACACGTGCAGATGCAATTGGACACGTATCGCCACCGCTGTCTCTCTCTTTCCAAGTGCAACCTCAACTCTGCTTAACTCAAGGGGGCGGACTCTCTCTTCGTCTCCAAATTACTATAGCACGCGGCGTCACAGAGACTCACAGACACGGACAGTGTAGGAGATGGGCTTGGACCGGTCTATTATTGGATGGGCCTCCGTTTACTATCACAATGAACGAATGAATGAACTGAATGGGCCTCCACTGGCCCATTACTCAGCATTTTAAAAACTCAACCGATCGATCGAAGAAGCCATTCCTATTCCTAATTGTAATTTGGTTGGGAAGGTATCAGATCAAACTGACTCAAATCGGCATGATGGGAACAAGGTTGGGCAAATTATCAACCGTAGCCATTGTAGTAGCAGTTGGAATAGTAGCTAAGCAGTATGGGGGGTCGTTGGACAAGGATTCAGCTCTCCAACATTTCCGTAATCTATGTGATCGATTAGGGTTTTGGGCGATCCCTCTGTATGTCCTATTGCACACTCTTACGCTAGCCCTCTGCTTGCCCTACGCCGTTTTCTTCGAGGCCGGTGCATCTCTCCTTTTTGGCTTCTTCCCTGCAGTCCTATGCGTCTTCTCTGCTAAGATTCTTGGAGCTTCTCTCTTTTCTCCATCGGAAGGTCCCTTCTTTCTCCACACTTTCCATTCATTCATTTTGCCCTACCTTCGCTTCTTTCACAAATTTTAAACTGACCTAACTTTTTTTATCTTCCTTTCTTCTTTACTGCTACCAAATTGTATGCACTTTGGAATATATGGTTTATGTGCAGAAAATTGGTCAAACTCTTAATTTGTAAGGTTCCTTCGACCACATAATAATGTCTAAGGATCAAGCAATATGACTTTGTTAAGGGCTTCGATTTTTTATTTTTTATTTTTTATTTTTTGACCTTCAATGTTATGTCATGGACATGGTTAATTTTTCTTTTTCAAGCCCCATGAACCTATTATGTTGGCTAAGCTACCACTGGATTTTTCATTTGTTTGTGAATACTATAGTGGGGCATTTTGTATCTTGATCTATTTGAATATTGTTTTTTGTATTGCTTACTTTTGGATAATTTGATAGGGTTATGGTATAGACTAGAACAATTGCACTTAATCAAACACAATTGAAAAGTTTGATCCATGTAGCCGACCCCAATTAATTTGGGACTCGAGGCTATGTTGTTGTTATGGTATAGACTATAACATTATAAATACCAAACTATAAAATAAAATTGAGATAATATAAAAGAATTTCTAAATAAGCCAATGAGATTGTTAAAGTTTTTTTTTTTTTTTTTTTCCTTCCTTCCAGATAGCTACCTCAAATTTCATGAAATTTGTGTTCTTGATAGCATGGATTTGGGTTTTCAGATTTCTACTATTTGCTAACCTACTTTGGTCTTTCTATGTGATTTTTGTTGGACGTGAATGTGGAGTCTGGTTTTTTACCCCTATTTAGGAAACTGAGAACTTGGTTGCTTTACTTGGTGTTTGTTTAGGCTTGTCTTCAGGCGCTCAACCTCTGCAATGGAATGGGCGCAAAGAAATAAATATTTCCATGTCCTTGCTAGAGGAGTTGAACGAGATGGCTGGAAATTTGTTCTTCTTGCTCGTTTCTCTCCGATACCCTCTTATGTTATCAACTATGCCCTTGCAGCTACTAAAGTTCGTTTCCTTGTAGATTTCTTGGTCCCTACAGTTATCGGTTGCTTGCCAATGATCCTACAGAATACTTCCATAGGTAGCCTTGCTGGAGCAGCTGTAGCATCTGTGTCTGGATCCCGAAAATCACATTTTCTCTCTTACCTTTTCCCCGTCCTTGGGATTGGATCAAGTGTTCTCATATCTTTTAGAATAAAAAAGTACTCCTCAGAGATGACAATGGATGAGCCTTCCTCCAACAAGGAAGAAAACAACGGAGTAGACTCATCACAAGATTCACTAAACCAGAAGAGGAGTGAGAAGCTGAGAAAAAGATGACGAAAACGTTAATAACTGTTGTTTGCCCACATGCAACTTCAATTTCTGAGAGCTTTTGGAATTTTGAGCATTTGATATCAATATCAGCTGTTGTTGGAGTCTTGAAATTGTAGCAATGTAGGCCTCAATTTTTTTTTTTTTTGTAGCAATGTTAAGTTATGCTGGTAATTTGTAATGATTTTCGGCCACTGGATTTTGAAAAGCTCAACTCCTTTGCCTTTATGAGAGAATATTTTGCTTATATATATAGTGGTGGTGCTCAAGATTATCTATACCTATTCTGCATGATACATATCTCACCTTTTTTTTTTTTTTTTTTAATCAGAAAGAGATTGTATTAGTATATGGAATTGCCAAAAAAAAAAAAAAAAAAAAAAAAAAAAAAGCAAAAAAACAAAAATAGTATGAGGAGGGGTTTTGTTGCCCATACCTCACCTTATGAGAAAGAAGATAATATTTGTACAATTGTTTGATTAGAAGTTAGTAGTTTTTATTTAGTGCACGATTCATAGAAGTAGATAGATGGAAAAATAATTAAATATCATCTAGTACAATATTTGCATTGCAAGAAGGAAAATATCCTGGTTCCATAGTTGGATGTTAAAAGTAAAGTGAAAGGGAACGGGGAGTTCTTTTTCGCGCCCATTCGCTATTGGCAGGGGAAAAGAAAAGAAAAGAAGAGCGTTTGATTTGTTGATTTATCCCTAAAATAGTAAAATAGCAAGAGGAGGTGAGCGGGAGGAGACGAGCGAAGGCAAGGCAAGGCAAGGCAGCCATGGTTCTTGTGTGTTTCGTGCTCGACCTTCGTACCTTATCGCCTCCATTACTCGGTGAGCTCAAACAGGTACTCATCCATCTTCAAAACACTTTACTTCGAAATCGTTCTACTTCAATCGTCGTCATCCGTCTCATGAGTTTCTTTTTCTTTTCTTCTCCGTCAGTGTCTCTTGCAGCTCGCAAATCTCTATGCCATCGGATCAAAGAAAGGAGAGAGACAACATTCTGTAAAACTCAGAGATAGGATCGGATTATGCTACATCCAGAAGAACCCCGACTCGCATTCTGATGAGGTAGGTATTTGGTTTTTGCTCTCACTTCTGCATCTATCCTTCCGAGGACTTCCACCATCTGTTACTTTCATGGTTCGATCTTGATTGTGTTTGGGGATCTTGGATGGAAATTACTTTCTGCTAAATTATACTTAATAACAACAACAGTTGAAGATTGCATACACTCCAAGAGGACATTTCAGTCTGCGCGATTTCCACTCTGCTGTCAACTCCTTGCCTACTCAAGGATTTATTCCTGATTTATTTCATTCCGGATCTACTCAAGTCAGTGATGTCGGTAAGAAACTCAACAGTCTCCTGCAAGTTATTGGATTCTTTTACCAAACATTGTTAAATTCGGTATGCAAAGTCATCACATCTCTATAGATGCATAGGGTGCGCAAGGCGATCCTGCCTTTCCATGAGGACCTGAGGTTCAATCCTGGAATTTTGATTTGGCTTATGCTTGCAGGCTTTCTGTCTCTGTCACTTCCTGTTAGATTTGAGAAACATTTCTTTTTCCCATCAAATTTGATAATCTCAAATGGACGGATTTACAACTAGAGGCTTCATTTCCCATATAATGAACCAATTGCTTCTCACCAATGATGGCAGATGCAATGCTTGCAAAACTCATAAGCAAGGAAATCTTGTATTCATGGAGCAGTGAAGATGCTAGGAGAACCGTTATCTTCATTACTTCATGCCTGGCGGCAGATATTGATTCGTTGCAGAAGATTGTAACTGTAACGCTTTCACCACTACTTCCACAATTATGAGTGTGTGCCTTCTTCTTTCCAATCCAAGCTAAACTAATGCGTGGCTAACAGGAAGCAGCAGATAAATGTGTGACCATTGACTTCTTTCTGCTAAAGCACGAACAAGGCCAGTCTAGTTTTCTCTCTCAGAATATCCAGGAATTCGTCAACAGCATGTCTTATCTTAACAACTGCACCGTTCAAACTCATCTACCTGGTAAAGAAATTCTAAGAACAAGCATGTCATTTAATGACTGATAATGTCAACTTTGGTGCTGTTTCTCCCCTGTAGAAGTGTTTTGAGGCATTTACTTTTCCTGTTTTATCAAGTTTTAAAGCATGCTGCAATGCTCTCATTAACTAAAGTCATAATTATGAAACTTCCAGCCACGCACGCTATTATACTCTCTCATACTCAACTTGAAGCTTTTTCTGTCGTTTAAATTGGTAGCTTGATGGTATGAGTCCATTGAAGAACAATCATTTCCAGAATCTCAATATTTTTGTTATAGCTGCTTCATTTTTTTTTATTTAAATTGCCTAATGTAGCAACTAGGAAGCTTTTATCATGGTGGAAAATATTTCACGCTCTGTGGATATTTTTGTTGGGCATTGTTTTTTTTGTTGTTTTATTTTAGGTGATGTTAGGCATTGTTGTTAATGGTTCTCTATTGATCATAAGTCATAACAATACAATTTAATATATTGATCAACTCAATTGATTGTTACAATTTCAATTCCATATCTGGAGTTGTATAATGCTTTCTACACTTAATAAATTTGAATCAACTGATAAATTGCATTCATGTTGTTCATGCGTGCTGGGCCTTTTTAGTCATTTAATAAAATAAAAAAGTGAGTTGCATGTGGTTGGTGGGAAAGGATTTAAGCATAAAAATCATAACCTGCAGATAAGGTGGGTTTCTGTGGCCTAGTGAAGAAATGGCAACGGGATTTGAAGGACAATCCAGACGAACCTCTCCAAGCTGTCTTTCTGTTCAAGAATGATCTTGCAGGTTCTGTGAACAAGATAGTTTGCAACTTGCTAGCAACTGTCAATGAGATAAATGATGGTTTTGAGTCCTGCAAGGTATGAAATGTGCTGCTTCATTGTGTAACAAGAAGCTCCCAAGAAAATAGCTCTACGTGTGTAAAGCATTGACATTTCAGTAATTCAAGTGTGTGGATCTGTGTTTGTTACCATGAATAGAAATCAAATTGAGAAATAACTGGTTTTGAAAAATCCTTTGATTCAACTAGTTAATTAAAGGGGACTTTCTTTTTTATGTATTTCTCTTTAATGATTTTCTGCAATATCGCAATTCCTAAAGCTGCACCTTGCAAAATAAAAATGAGAATAATAAAAAAAAAACATATGCTTGCCATCCCTTACTATGCTAATTAGTAATTTGTTTGACTGGCGAACCATGTCATGCTATATTAATCATATAAATGGGTGAATATGCTTGTTATGTATAACACGTTGATTAAACAAATGAGCTGGTATAAAAAGGTGCTTTTTCGTGTGATCTTGATCATAGTTGTAGCTTTTGTTATGACAGTGCAATATATTTGCAAGTAAAAGCATTTTTTGTTACATTTTACATGCAAAATATTCATTGCCTGTTTTCTACAGGCATGCAGGTGTCATGGCTTGCCCTTAGACGGATCAGTTGGGAACAATCAAAACTTTTCATCCTGCCCAATTACCTGCAGGGACCTGGAGGCAGAAGATATAATTGAGAATGTAGTGAAGGTTGGTGAACAGACCATTCTATTGTTACCCCTTTTCCAGAGCTGTCCAACATTTCAAAGAGTTTCTGCTCCCATCACTTTCCATGTTTTTGAGCGCACCAACTTGGCTTCTCTCAGTGAAGGTAAATCAAAAGAAGCTGCATCCCTGCAGACTGCTCAATAGTACTTATCCAGGGAATTCTTGGTGCAGTTCAATGTTTTGTTTATCTGAGGAGAATAGCATTTGTCAAACGACGCACTTCGCCGGTTTACTATTCGCTTATTGCCATAACCTTCTCTGGTATGGAGGTGGTTATCGGTACCTAGATGTTACTTTAAAAGTTCATCCTCCTGTTTGAGCTTGGCACTCCAAACAGTATCATGTCTTATACTTGTCAAAGAAATAAAAAATCTTAGCAATGATCTAATTTCGCATCATCATAGACCAAGGATGGTCTCTTGGACTGGTATTGTCTCTTGAAAGCATGTATTTCTTTTGACTCCTTTCTTTAACTTTGATGTTAAGCAGGTGTAATATTTGGGGCTTCCCATATTGTTACCCCAGTGGCTACTTATGAGGATGAAGCTACTTCTGGTACTAAATCTCAGCTGAATACCCAATGTGAGTAAGAAGCCCTCGATCTAAAGTATTTGGGTGCATATCTTACATTCTGATTCAAGTCTATCTCATCTTTGTATGTCAAAGATCCTACTTTGAGTTATTTTCTCACAGCAAACTTTTCAGCGTTTCTTGGTTTTAAAAGCAATAGTTAAACTTATAGTGTACTTTACATTCGTACACCTCTTTTTTCCATTACAGTTTTTCAAGGGATTTGTCTAGCACTGCAGTCTCTTGATCAGGGGTTGATATGCTCTTCAAACTGTAATGTGGATACCATGAAAGAGGGAACCTTCCAATGCTTTTATATTCTTCTACCTTCTGAGAATGGACCAATGCTTCTCAGAGTAAATTGTCGCTTATTTCTGTTTTTAGCTAAAATGTTGAAAAGTGAAGCACTCTATCTAACTTGACTGCATCAGACACTAAATTGTAGAATAGTTAAGGAGCATGGCTTCGTCCTCAGTTTCTTCTGTGGATCTTTTTTCTTTTAAAACAAATTAGTTTTTCTTAATCACAGAGACTTGCAGGATTGGAGGAGGTTTCACTCATCCCTGAATCCATTGCATCACTGGCCCTTCCAGTGCCTGTGCAGATACAAAATTCAATTGATGCATCTTTATTGAAGGTATGAACCTTTTTTTTTTTTTTTGAAGAGGTGGACTTTTCCCACTAAGGCGCCTATACATAACTATCTCATAATGATTTGAGCATCTGTTATGAGCTGTGCAGCGTCTAGCCTGCAAGCCATCACATTGAACTTCATAATCAGGGTTTTCGTCATCGTTGCCAGTGGTCACTAACAAGCAACATGGATTTCAATTTCTTGTAAAATGCTACTTGGTCATATTTTTAGTAGCATGGATAGAATTGGCTGATACTGATATTTATTGCTACTGTTTAATATTTTCTCCATCATTCATGAAAACAAGACTAGGCAGAGAGAATTAGAAACATATTGCCTCGATTTTTTCTTCCATTAATCTGTAGTTTCCTATGATAGTTATGGCTCCGACCAAGCATAATTTTTATGTGTCCTTTTTCCCTTTCAGATAAAACTGAGAGACTACAACCCTTATTTCCATGAAAGAGGTTTACATGCAAAGCTAAACGTCATTGTGGAACAGAGCTTACCATTTGGGTAATCCCTCCATTTACTTGAAGTTATTTTGCAAAATAACAAATATGCAAATAAGTTCATGACTATTTTCTTTCAATTAAATTGCTTTTATTTGGTTCTTCACCTAGTAAGAATCAGTGTCATGAGGTTATAGACATTTAGAACAGGCATGGATTAATAGTCAATTTGCGCTTTCTTGTGCTTTCTTGTGCTAGTATTTAGAAGAGGCATGGATTAAAATTGTTCTTGTTCCTTGCCTTTTGCATTATAAATCCAGAACTCTCATTTTTTGAACTTGGTGAACTTGTGTAGGTCAATACCACCAACGATCGAGGAGTTGAACTTTAAATGTGACTCAGCCGAGGAGTTCTCAGAGATTATGGAACCGCCACCGCCACTGGAGAAAGCAGTTGAAGAGAATTTGTCGCTGTTGGAACAGAAAACAAGTGGATTTAAAAATAATTCTTGCGTTAGGGAGGAATGGAAACAGCTTATCGTCAATGAGGACTGTGGTATGTCTTATACGGACAGCGCTTCCATACCCTGGACAAAGTTTCCAATTTTGTCACCCAGTGCCAACACCAAGCAATCGGGCGATAAAACCTTGAGAATCTTAGAGAGATTGGAAGTCCTGAAACAGCAGAAACTCAAAGGAGCTTCTGTTGTGATAGGCAGCATTGGACCAGAATCATGCCTGCCCAAGCACCATTTGGATCATATAGTGTCCAAACGTTCAACAGACCAGGAGGTGACGTTGAGCCAACCAATGCGGCCCAATTTTCAGAGGCTGAAGAGGAAGCAAAGGTAAAAAGTTTTTTGCTTACATCACACAGTAATTGGCATCAGAAGTGCTCCTTTTATTTGCTTTGTGATTGATGTCTTTGCCTTTTACCATTAGAGGTGCGTGTGATAGTCTAGAATCCTGAATATCATTCATGTGTGCATGATGCATGTGTTAGTCATCTACCTGTATAGAACAGAGTAAGGAAATAGTTACCACTTCCATCCCTATCTTCTGCCTTCATTCATCGCTCTTCTGCTTAGTATGTTGATTCTTTAGTTTTTCATTTTAGTCCCCCGCATGGTACATTTAATTGTCAAAAGAAGGTAGGCATTTTTAAAATGTGCACCCAATGGACCCTTTTTTGGGCTTTTTTCACAAGAATCAGGAAAATGGCCATGCAGTTGCAAATTTAGAAATGCATGCAGTCCACACCACTCAAAAGGTTTCTGAATTCTTTTATATTCAAAATCAAACCCAAGGCTTCAGACGTAATGCTGCGTTTATTCTATCAAATATTAGTTTGGTAGGTTAAGAATTACGGTTCTATATATAGCTGTATCCATTAAGATTTAGGTTCATCTACTCTCTGAAGCGGAAAACTTCCCATATTTATTTACTTTTTCCATCAGAACTTGTGAGTTCCTAGGCAGTAATTCCAAGTTAGTACTGGAAAAGATCGGACTGGATTACTATGCAAGTACGCCGGTATGACTGCTGGGATTATAATAAGTTAAGAAGCTGTTGTCTTCTTTGATTTTTTCAGGATTTTGTTTGGTTATGTTGATTGTGATATTGACTTTTTTGTGGTTTTGGTTTGTTTGTTTAATTTTTTTATTTGACGTTTCTTAGGATGGGAGGTTTTGGCACCGTACAATTGTCATGGTTCTCTTAAGCCTATTTTCAATTTCTGGGTCTAGAAATTAAACATGGAAAAATGTAGAGGGCCCATTGCTTTGTTACTTTCTTGATCAACGAATGTTGCCGGGCCCTCTTTGGAAACGTGGAAAAGCCCCGGTCTGCTATTCAAATTATGCCTTTCTTCCTTCTATTCCAACGCCAAGTAATGTTGTTTTTTAAATTTGAATTTTCTGTATTCTTTTTCTAGGTTGATTTGTTGTTGCATTCCACTAGTATTTATGTAGGATCTAACTACATGTTGAATGGAGAAAAGTAAAACGATGAAATGATGCAGACATTACGGGGTGAGGAAAATATATTGAATGAGACGAGCTTGATATATTGATTGTGGTGAAGAAATTGTTGAGTATGATGTCATACAAGCTAGAACTTGAGAAGGATTAAGTAAACTCTACATATAAGGTCATCTGAACCAATTAAAAAATCTTCTTTTTTTCAAAGTGAACTCCGTTGTGCAAATAATCACATCAATGCTACCAAGTAAGTGAGTTGCTCATTGATTTGGTAAGGAGTTATTTGTATAAAAGGTTGGGGGTTTGAGTCGCAGTGAGACAAGATGGTTTCTTTCTTATCAAAAAAAAAAAATCAAATTGATGCTCAGTTCAAGTAAGCCATCATCATTGATTATTCCAATTTTGAAAAAAAAAAAAAAAAACCATGAAGTAAAAGTTAATGCGTAGCCATAAACAGATGGCTGTATTACAACTTACAAGCTCAAGAAAATGAAAAAAATTATATATTACAAGCAAAATGAGAATGCATACACTGAGTTGTCGATGAAACAGCCTTGTGGCCGTGACATCTATATTTATCTCTACACATGTAAACTGGCCTACATATATGTGTGTCTACCAACAAAGACAAAAAAAGCAAAAAGAAGAAAGCGCGTGACACTTGGAGTTACCCACTGAGGAAAATTAGGCATCAAAGTCATGACGCTAGCTACTTGGTCTATGATTAAGGGAAGAATGGACGATGGCCGAAACCTTTGACCCTTCAGAGTTCAGACGGATTACGCGTCTCCTGCACCCAACCTCACCTACTCCTCCAGTGAGTGGAATCCTTCCACTTTCCACTATCTTTTCATCTGCATGCCTCTTTTACAAGTCTACTTTGGTTCTGTTGGTGTGATCTAGTGTCCGCTGAGATAATTAATAATTGGAGCCAAGATATTTTAAACTTTTAAGAAATAGTATTATATGGCTGTACTGTACATTTGAGAAGTGGTGGGTGGTGATTGACAGAGATCGATAGAGATATAAAAGAAAAGAAAAGAATGGTGTGTAGTGGTAGGATCCCAAGGACTCAAAAATTCTCTTTGTGGAAATCGAACTTGGTGGATGTTCTGTGAGAGAAATCCAGTGCTAGCTGGCGTAACTCCTTCGTCAGAGCTGGTGGTCCACAGTAGAAAACTCCTGCAATTAATTAATAGACATTGTAATTAAGTTAGGGAAGCCTAATTAATTGCATATATATATAAATGCAGATGCTAATGCAGTATAGTGTTATATATATATATATATATATATATATATATACTATATGCTCACCAATTCGGGAGTCCCTGTGATTAAGTGCAATCCTCTTGTAGACATTGCGCCAGTTGGGCTTTGCAAAGTGGGACTTGACTCGTGTCCCGGACACCACGTCAACGCCATTCTTGGCGTGGTTGATGGACTGAAGCATGGCTATGAGGGCTGACCTGGCGTCCCCTCTTCGTAGACGCTGGTGCAGTAGTTGTGGAACTCAATGACGCCCTTTTGGTCCATTTCAGCCACCTCGTTCATAATGCCTTTGAACCACTCAAAGGACCCTTGTTCCCTTGTCACCCAATAGAAGTAGGCTCTCCTTGTTCCGAATCCTGATCTCTTATTATTATTATTATTGCTCTTATAATTGTCTCCTCCTCCTCCACTTTCTAAGGCTGCCTCTTCGTCTTCAATGGCTTTCATGTTGTTCACAATGTCCTTCACAATGCTGATCATAGGAGTGGCTCCAATGCCCAGTCCCACCAGAAAAACCACATCGTATTTCTTGTAGTCTTGGGCAGGTGCACCGTATGGTCCGTCTATCAACACCCTAGGGAATCTGTACGTAGGGTACACAACAAATTAACATCCATCGATTATTACTTTCAATTACTAATTGATTGGAGTAATTAAAAAGCACTAGCTAGTGGAGTAATATCTGATCGATGTGTACATATGTATTATAGATTCATAATTATTATATATATATATATATATATATATATTAAAGTCCACATTATAATTAGCCACTAGCTAGGTAGCTACCTAGCTAGCTGTAACTAATTAGCGTTCTCAATTAAAAACAGGAGTTCAAATGCTACAAGTGTCTTGTTATTTTGTGAGACCATTATTTCATTTCATATGCTTTTTTGATAAGGTATTTCATTTCATATGCTTAAATAATGCACACAGTTCGCGTCACGTACTTATGACAAAAGTTGACCCCAAAGAAATAGCTAATTGATTAAAGCTCATGGTGCACATGCCTCATTATAAACAATTGCAAGGTGATCACTTAATTAGTATGTACTGTATAAGGTAGCAACTAATCAATTATATAATATACTTACTGTGGACTCCCACCTCCCTGCATGAAATCCGCTCGGAGCAGCCCACTTTTCCCAGCGGCTGGAGGCTGACACACCTACAAATGAAACGTAGATCCCACCGTCAGTCATATATATACATATAATATAAAGACACTCCTATTAAAAAAAACATATATGACTCGACCATCGTGCATGGTACCTAGTTGGCACTTGGCAGACAATGTATGCATATTAATTAATTAATTATAAGTAACATACTAATATATATATATATATATATATATATATATATATATAATGGATCATGTGTAATAATATCCATAAATATATTAATCAGACCTCAGAGAAAACAGTTTTGAGCTGTCTTGTCCAGTCCCCCAAAGTTCGAATGTGAACGCTCAGATAATTGTCTCCAGGAGCTGAAGTGATCGAGAATGGATGCCTGCGCGCATTAATTAATGTATTAATTCAACAGCAATGGGTACGTAACAAACTCTCTTCTACTATATATAGATAAAAAGTTTTAATTACCAACTCCAATTAATATATATATATATACACAGAGTATATGGAAGGGAATGCAATGCATACCATTCAAATGGAGAAACCGCGGAGCAGTTGACAAACATGTATTGGCCGCTCTTGTATTTGAAACCCTGTGGCTTTGACATGTGAAGTGCCAATACATTTCCAGGGTAAACAGCAACCTAAGTAATTAAATAAATGTAGGTACAATTAATTAATTCTAGCGATTAATTTCCTCAAAAAAAAAAAGTATAATTGATAATATCAGCTCATATAATAAGGGAAATTAATAGGTAGGTAGGTAGGTACCTTGAGAATCTGGACAGGCTTGATGCTTGATCTGAAGGCTCTGATTAACCTTTCGCAAGCGTAAAGAAGTACCGGAACAGCCAAGTACATCCACGTCTGCATGCACCCATATATTTTCATCAATATATATATATATATATATATATATATATATATTAATTTGTCATTTTAGTAATTAATTAATTAATGAATTAAAGAGTTGGCGGAGTGAGTGAGTGAGTGAGTGAGTACTGACCGTTTTCTTGTACCATTCTTTGGTGAGATACAAGTAGATTCCATGGACAACCAGCAATACGTATACGATGACGAAAAGGTGGTGGGAGTACCAGAACATGTTGAAGCCAGTGAGCCTATTGAAAGGCTTGGGAAGCTTGACCTTGTTGCGCCTAAACCAGGGCGTGGCCAAAGTGAATGCAATGATCATGAGAATGACCATAATTACCCCCGTGACACCTTCCACGCCTTTGACGAACCACCAGTAGTTGTGGGGTTTGTCATCACCGAAGTAAGGCTTCATAGGCTCGTACTCCTCATCCGAAGCGTGCAGCAGCCTTGGGAAGTCGCAGGTCAAATGCGCCCCTCCGTGCAATATGACTCCCACCCCAATCCCAATGGCAATGACCTTGTGGAAGTTGAGATTGTCGTCGAATGGGACGGCCACGCCTAACTTGGTCTTGTTGCGGAGCCATGTGATGGTGTTGCGGCAGACTGGGAGTAGGATGAGTGCCATGTTGAACTTGAGGGTCTCGGCAGCACCCTTGGCAGTGCAGACGCAGTAGCCCATGATGTCGAACACGGCCTTGTTCCTGTACTGCACAAACTTGTAAGCGAATAGGCCGCACACGATTCCCAACCACAATGCCATCACCCATGCTCTCTGCCAGTTGTCCGTCAAAAAGTACTTGAGCTTTTCGTACCATCTCCTCATTGGGTTGCTTTCCTGAGTCGGCTTCAGCTTCTGGCTCAACATCTGGCTCAGGTTTTTGCTGTCCGCTCCTCTCATTGACTGGTTTGGGGCTTGTAGGAGCAGCGTTTCCAAGTTGTAAATCTGATCATGCAGCAGCAACAACAACAACATATCGATTAATTGATGATCCATGCATCCATCATCATGTCATCAATTATATATATATATATATATATATATATATAATTACTACGTACATACCTATCTACAACTAATTAATTACCATGATGTAACCGCGATTCTCTGGATCGAGCTCTTCCATGATCAGAGCAGCGTATTCCTCGGCTTGTTTTTGAATGTTAGACAACTTGTTTGCAGAAGCACTCAGGCTGATAATCTGCATCCAACGTACAACATTAATCTCATGTTCTGCGCGCAGTTAATTAATTATTAATTAGCTCATGTGTATTAATTATGTTCCTGATCGAGCTCTGTTTTCTTCTTCTTCTTCTTTTTTTTCTTTTTTTTTTTATATAATAATTAATAATTAATAATAATAATAATACCTCTCTAACTTCTTCTTCTGTGATCCTCCCATCGGCATCTTTGTCCACCCTGCATGCAGTATATAGGTAGGAATTAGATTAATTAACTCATGATAAATTAAATGATCATCACAATTAGTCCATCATCATGATGTATGTACGTTACGTACATGTCAAAGAAGGTTTGGAGCCTGGAATCAAAGCTTTGATCAGAGATCTGCTCCCAAAACTCCTTGAGCTCGGCCTTGTTGATGACATCGGCAGTTAAATTCCTCCTCCGAGCAAGCGCCTGGAAGAGCTCCCCAGCGAACTCCTTGGACTCCTTGTTCATCCCAATGCACTCTCCAAACAGAGTCGCCGGGAGGAGTCCGTTAGTAGAAGCCGTCAACTCATTGAACCTCTTGTCCACGGCGGGCCATCCAGGTCCACTGCTGCCCTGATCGGTCTTGCTGATGAACTTGAGGCCCTTCAAGGCGTGGGCAGCCGCAGATCTGGTCCGATCGAAGCGGCCTGTTGTTCTCATCATCTGCTGCTGCTGCTGCTGCTTAGAGAAGGAGGAGGAGGAGACGGCGGAGGAGGAGGAGGAGGAGACGGAGGCGAGGCGCTTCAGCTCCTGAGACACCTGCTTGATCCTGGAGGAGGCAGTCCTCACCACCGATGAGCCGAAGGAGGAAGACCTCTTATTCTCCAGAGTCTTGGCAAGGAGAGTGACCTCAGGGTCTTCAGATGATCCGCCGGCGCCGGCGGCCTTCACGCTGTGGACTGCAACGGAGTCGTCACGGACGTCGAGGGTGATCTCGAGGTAGGTGTCGTCGTTGGTGGCAGCAGCAGCAGTAGTAGTCGGTATTAAGTTGAATCTGGCGCTCTTTCTGCCTCCACCTCCTCTCTTGTTGAGAGGGCCGCTGAGTGGACCGCTGTAATTCGAATTGGAAGAAGCAGCCCTACTTTCGCTCTCCGTGTCCGAGTAGTTATTGTTTTCTGCTGCTGCTGCTGCCGCCGCCGCCGCCGATGATCCTCTTCCGTCGTCCGTTCCCATCTTCTGCATTTAATTATAGCTAGGTAGCTACGTAGATCGAGGGCTGCTTGATCGATCAAGATCTACAAATGAATTAATACAATGAATGAATGAATTTGCGGGTAGTGCATACGGGAAAATAAGAGATGAGGTGTTGGAATGAGGGAGGGGAGGAATGGAAGGTATATATATATATATATATATATATACATACACAAGATAAATAAAATGAAGGGACCCAACCTCTTCCTTCTCTCTTTCTCTCTCTCTTCTCTTTTTTCTAGTTTTTTTTCGACCATCCGTCCTAATTAACTGATTTAATCTATGATCAGTACTAATTAGTATTATATCTACTTAATTAATCAACTAGGTTCCACCTACCTTTAATGGAACTGATCAGCAATGCATTGTCTCCACTTGCTAGCTTGTGATTATTAAAAAAAAAAAAAAAAAAACCACAATTTCAAACGTGGGAAAATTAAATGGGTTTTCATCATGAATCTTCTCTCCTCCTTCATACGCTTCTTCCAAATCGCAACCGGAAGACGCGCGATCATAGTATTATTGTTACTGTTGTAAACTAAGTTGTAAGCCAACTAGAACTTAAGTTGGATTTGCTAGAGACTTAAACATATAAGACATAAACTAATAACTACTAGAACAAGTATAGAAGATGATAAAAGAGAGAATATAGCTAGAGTTGAAAATGTAGATATTTCATTCCAACATTGACGTGTTCTTTACAAGTGAAGGAACCCCCTTATATAGGCTCTTAGTCATGATGAGAATAAGTACTTGCACAAAGTGTGCAAGTTACATCAAGTCTCATGTCATACAAGATTACAAGTTACATGACAATACATAGACAAGTGATTATATATTGGAGTTGAATACAAGTTATGTAGAGTGTACAAGTTACATTCAATGTAGAAGTCATACTTGATATGTTACAATTCAATATGAGTCATGCTTGACAATATGATCATTCATAAGCTTGGTTAAAAGGGTCATCCAATTTACAACAATTAAGTTTTTTTTTTCTTTTTTTGTTTACACTCACCTACCATGCATATTGCATATGTATATATAACTTCAATTCACGCAAGTTTTTTCCCCCAACCCTCTACTGCATATATGTACATAACGCTTTCTCAAAAATATAGTATAATTACTTTTATACTCTTAGCATTTGAGAAAATTAAAATTAAATATAATATTATATATCCCCCTGCTTTTCCTTTTTTATAAAATATATATATATATAGATCCCCCGCTTAATTAAATAACAGAGCGATTTAAGAAAAGAATTGATTTCACCAAAAATAAATAAATTAATTAATTAATTAATAAAAAAAGCATATTAATCGTTTTTGTATAATTAATTGGTGATGAGTAATTAATTACAAGGAAAAACTTCAATGAAAATTGGTAATTAAGTCACATACTAAGACACAATGGCCAACATGACTCAACCAATGACACGCGACCTCAATTACTCGCGTATTATGTATCAAGATTTTTGTGTGCTGCATCCCAAATTTGACGTGACTTTCATGCAACTTTTTCGTTGGCATTCTAACTCTTTTTTATTACAAACTAATTTTACAAGCACCATGCTTATTTTGATACTTACCATATATAGGAAAGAAGTAGACAATGTACTTCACTGCTAATTTTACTCGCTAGGTTATTAATCTTTTTCTTGAAACAAATTAATAGAAACAAAAATATGTTTGAGTCATTCATTTTTTATTTTATTTTTTTCATCTTTTTTCTGAATCTTCAAATTTGGCGACGTCCGAGGGTGTTTTTTTTTTTAATGAAATAGGCCGGTCCCATGATTAGACGCGTGATGACTACTACTTACCAATTAACTAAAAGTCGTTGAAACATTTGTCAACAAATTGTTAAATATTAATTTCGTAAAATATCTCTTCATGCACACATACCAAGTACAGGATCAAAGTTAGGTCGACGCGCGTTTCATTTCCTTTTTTTTTTTTTTTTTTTTCATAATATATTAGATAAGTTACTTGGTGCGTATTATTATATATATATATAATATTACGGACTTGATCGAATGTAATATTTTAGCATCCATGACGTCGAAGGTTCACAGATCATCCATTGCTAACAATCCACAGATCCATACCATATTCCGCCAACGGGATAGAAGTTAGAGGTGGCAATTCGTGTCCTCGAGTCGTACACGTGTCGTGTTGTAAACAAGTCATGACTCATATAATGTAAACCATTACATGACATATTTTATTAATCGTGTTAATCGTTTTCGTGTCTAAGTGGGTCGTGTTAAACATGTCGTGTATTCGTGTCACCCATTTATTAAATATTTAATTTAAGATTTTAATTTATTTAAACTTTTATAATTTGTTTACTACTTTTTTAAATATATTTACATGAATAAATTCAAACAAACATAATTAAATAGCCAATAAAATATAACGTAGATGTATATAGTCGTAAGTTTTACTTTACTTTTTCATTTAAGTTTTTATTACTCTTAATAAAAGAACGAAAATGACTCGTAATAATAACATTTACAAAATTATAAGAATCGTCTAAAAAATATCTAAATTTTACTTTGGTGAAAAGTTTTATTTTTTTTCTTAACAAATAATTATTAATAAAATTTAAAACATAAAGAATATAATAAAAGTAAAATGAATATTTCCTCTAAAAAATAAAATAAAATATGATAAAAGATGTCTACAAATAAAAAAAAAATTATGTTATTAACATTATTCAAATGGGTGAGTTTTGTATCAATCTATTTATTATACCATACTTATTATTTATACATTATTCTTTAATCGTGTAAAACGAGTCATAAACGAGTTAAGCAGGTTGACATGTTAATGACTCGTTTATTAACCATGTATAAACGTGTTCATGTTTATGACCCAGACTCACTTATGCCAAACTCATGACATGTTTATCATGTGTAGTGTCGTGTCGTGTTAAACGTGTCATGACCCAAATTGCCACCCCTAATTGCGGTACCTGATGCAAATAAGATTTTGTGTTAGATTAAGATTTCTTATTTATTAGATAAGATTATTGGAGTTTGTGTTAGATTAGGGTTTCTTCTAAATTAGAGATAGAATGTATAAAGTTTTAGTTAAGTTAGAAGCCATGCACTATTAGAATAGGAATTCTATTTGGAGTGCAATAATATGTTAACTTAATTAGGCCTAATATATATAGAGGCTTGATCAGTTGTTAAAGAGGGGTTGATTATGATGGACAAATAAAATATGGGTTTTTGAGAGAGAGTATCTCTTGTGTGTTTTTTGGTTTCTTGAACTTTGTGTGTTCGATCGCAAGTTAGAAACGTGTTTCTTCAATTTGGTATTCGCAGAATCAACGAATTGGTAGAAAATTCTATCTTTTTTCTTTGTAGTGAGCAATTGGTCAATTTCTCGCTGCATCACTTGGTATCGGAGCATTAAGGTCCTATGGTATTCCGCATTGTTGCCGAAAAGACAAGGCCGACGTGAAAACTATGTAGATGAGGTTCTTCCAAGAGATACGTCACATGTCGATCAAAGGATGGATCGACTATTGACTTTAGTTGAAAATCTAGCACTTGAAGTACAACAGTTGTATCAAAATCAAGTGCATCAGTTGCAGCAGCAGAGGCAACCGCAACAATCTCGTCAACGACGTCAACAATGGTTTGAGGACGAAGTGTCAATCGATGAGGTTGAGTCAGATGATGAGCCATAAGAGGATTATTTCGATGATGAGGGATTTATATATGAGAAAGAAGAAGATGCAGTTTTTTTTCTATACGGTGACGGCGAAGTAGATCCGATCTTCTTCGATGAGGACTTCGACAACTTTGACGAGGCGCCAAAGTTTGACGATGATAGGCATGATTTCATGAAGACAAGCTAGTATTCGGAGACAACAGATTTGTCATTGAGGTGATTTTCCATTCTAAAAGCCCTTATATGCTTGAAGAGGTGGTTAGCGACGCGGTCGTTGAAAAATGTGGATACAACTACCCTATTGAAGGAGTTGTGGGGACAAAAGTGAAGTTCACAATGGCGAAGCACTTTTGTTCGTTGACTAAAATTACGAACGACGAGTTAGTTGAGGAAGTTCTACAAAAACGTCATAATGGTATGTTCGTTGACAACTTTGATTTTTCAATTGAAGTTTCAAGCAATGTCCTAAATATGCATGTTCCATCAAGCAACGATAAGTTCATCGAAATTGTGAGGAAGAGTTGGCTATCTTTGAAGATTTTGTTATTGAAGCCCACAAGAGAAGGGAGATGACTAAAACTTGAGGACGGATTTTTTCTAACCAAGGGAGCATGATGAAGATGAAGACTATAGGGATTATGTGTGGAAGAATGATTTGTGCATTAAATTCGGGGACGAATTTTTCTCAACCGGGAGAGAATTATGCAAATAAGAGTTTATGTTAGATTAGAGTTTCTTATTTATTAGATAAGATTATTGGAGTTTGTGTTAGATTATGATTTCTTATTTATTAGAGATAGAATACATATAGTGTTAGTTAAGTTAGATGTCACGGCCCGAATAGCCAATTTTAGTTTAATGCATAATCAGATCAATCAATCGACCGTGACGTGGTACCTGCAACGAGATACGTGTGATTACCGAGGCTAGATGGCCGAGGTAAATGTTATATTTGTGGTGATGTGCGCTTAGTGTAGTGTATATGTGTAGACTACTTAGTCACGCTTATATGTTGATAGACGTCGAGACTTGAGTAGGGACTCATCTCGACATCCGTGTTGGCGCGGACCGAGGTAGAGAGTGATAAGATAAGTTGGTACAAGCTTTATATGGTTTTATAAGTGAATTAAATGGCCTATGGTTGATTTGGTATTAATATACCAAAGTTAGTAAGTTAAAACATAAGCCACTTGATTTGTCTCGAGACACCTTGACACGCTTCAACACCTATTAAGTTATTGTTTGGGGTCACTTAAGCATGAACTAGTGGGACATGTGTGAGTGGGAGGTCTACTAGTTAGGTCTCGAGATACGTGTGCAAAAATGATCAAGGGTATCATTCAACCATATCCAATTCATAAGTATATAAGCTTGATCAACTCAAACACCTCACACTATCGCAAATCGGTTTCTTCATCGTGAAGCAAGGCTGAGAAGTGAAGAGCTGCTGGAGGAGGAAGAAAACAACAAGAAACCAGTGGAATTGGTGAATGCGAGACCAAGTTAGCTAGTACTCATTAAGCTAGGTAACTTATTGACTCCATTAACATAGCTCAATTCCATGAATTCATGTATTTGATGCTATGAGTTGTTGTTTTATGTTGTAAATGATGTATTGAACTCTGAGAGTGTGTATGAGGGTTCTCGAGGCATCAACATAGCCCATATGTAACGGCTTAAATATAATTCGTCGTTATTTCTGACGTGGTTGCAGACGTGGCTGACAGCTCAGACGCTCGTAGGACCCGCAATTAGGCTTGTGCGCGCTTGAAGCTAGGTAAATAATACTTTTGTATGCTGAATTGTTTAATTTGCGATGTTTATATTGAAATAGTGGAAATGGCATCGCAATGTGTGTTATTCTAGTACATTTGATGTGCGAGACCGTGTGTTAAGTAGTCGTCTCGATATGTGTGTCGACCAGGGTACTAGGTAGTTTAACCGACTTAACACTAGGCCGAGGAAAATAATACACACAAAATGAATAAAATTGGCTAAATAATTAATTTGGAATGTATATATCGTGGTTAGGGACATGGTGGTACGCGTATGTTGCTGTTCGGGACGCGAAAATAGACGTCGAAACACCCGAAATGCCACTTTTTGAGGTAAATACAAGGATGAATGTCCTAGCAGAGTCACAATTGGAGTCACTAGTGGTTGGAAAGGGAGCAAAAGAAGGTCATTTGATTGCCTAGATATGCACAACTATAAAAGCAAAACATTTGACTCATTTTCCACCACCTTTTCTCTCTCTTATCCCATAATCCGAAAATTGGAGGAGAAGGAAACAAGGGTTTGGTGATTTTCTTGGTGATTTGAGGAGCTTGGGGTGAGGAATACATCAAAACCATGGTGAGAATCACAAACACTACAACTTTCTCTATATTTTTATCATAATTTGAGAGGTGTTAGTGAAGATTTAGTGACTGTTGAGTTGTTGTTTAGATGAGTTTAAAGTGCTTTGAAGTTGTGTTGTTGGTGTTGTGGTTGTGGTTGGTTTGGTGGGTTGTTGGAAAACCCAGAAATTCGCAGCTGGTTGTTGTCCAGAGCGCGATTAGCGCGCTAGGCCAGAAAATTAGTGAGCTAATGTTCTTCTTGATGAAGAACGTATAACTGTTTGGGCATCTAGCGCGCTAATGTACTACTGTTTTGACATAATTTGTGTAAAAGGACTTAACACACATACAAATGACTCAATATCTTTTATACATGGAAATAGGTCAGTACGAGCTGTAATTTGGGATATCCGGGACTAGGCGGAGCGACTGAATTTGAGGGTTAGTGACGGTACACGAGTGCGGTGTGAGGTGTGTAGTATCCTTATTGAAATTACTCGAGCAGTCCTTTATTTTGCTTTTGATTTCATATTCTGTCTTTCATTACTCTGTTCGTGGTGTGTTGTAATGGACGGACGTTGAGGCTCTCCCTCCATGCCATTTATGTATGTACGTCCACTAGGCCATAGCAAGTGTGTCATCTCAGTGAATAGGGCTACCCGAGAATCGTGACGGGCACGTGTGGGTGTGTCGTAGGTTCCACGCCGACCACCTAGCGGATCCAGATACTGGCCTTGCTTGAGTGCTACTCGCCGATAGTAGTATGTTGGGAGTCCGAAGTATGGCGCTAGTTTGACCCTAGGGGCTAGGAACACACACTTTGAGCTTTTGCTATTACATATGCATGCGATGAGCACAGTCGCCTATTTTTATTTCCGCATGTTTATTTAATAGTTTTGTTTTAAATTCCAATATTTATATTCTCTATTGCACATTTAATTTCCTTGGGAATACTCACTCTGAACTCGTCATCTGTCGTTTTGTGATAGCTTGAGTGCAGATCCTAGTACGAGCCGGGGCAAAGGCTAGCTACCGAAATACAGAGACGTATAGCTAGGCTTGTACGTTTGTATAGACATATTTTGTTCTATTTTGGGATTTGTGATTGTGAGTGATCCAATAGGACTCTATACTGTTGATCTTTTGTTACATTGAGGTGCATTTTTTTATCTATGATGATATATGAGTTTTCCACATTAGGTATCAGAGTTAATTGCATGACTTTAATGTTTGAGATATTGACTGACATGTTCAAAGACTTCCGCTGTATTTTAATTGGGTTTAAAATGATTTTAACAGATGATTTGAGTTCAGTATCAAATTAACCAGTAACAATTGGTGTAATATGAGGTTAATAATGAGTATATGGCAGATGAGTTGGCATGTGGGACACAGTTGGCGTTGGTAGGCCAGGTTGTGGGCCCGTATCGCCCCGTGGCGGCCAATCGGGAAGATTGGTCGTTACACCATGTGTTGGGAAAACTCAGAATTCTGATTGTAGAATTCTAGGTTTTGCAACACATAGCGTGCTATGAACGATAGGTAGCGCTATGTTGGTCATTAGCGCGCTACACAGAGTCATTTGCACGCTACATGCTATGGCAGCATAAAAATCTGCAAGCTTCAAGAAGTCCTTAAACACTACACAAGAGTCTAATATGCTAAGTAAGGATCCAAACGCACTCGAAAACATATGATATGATGTCAGAAACTTAGGGAAGTATTTTAGAGATTCAAATACGAGTTTCGAGGCGTTGGGAGGCCGGAGTAGCATAGGAAATTACGTGGTATGTAAGTAAACTGATTGAGAGATTTCTTTACATTTCATTCCTATTCATATGTTCATTTCTAGTCATTTGGACAGAATTGCCTTTGTACTTCATGTGCCATGACTTGTTGTTCATTCTCATTACATCAGGTTGTTTCATGGCATAGTTTGTTGATAAAATGATTTCATTGACTCCAATTCATGTGCTATGTCATTATTGATCATGTTATTATCATTGTGGCCAGTGAAATAGCATGCTATTAGGTAGTTTTTACATAGTGTTGTGAATCTATATTTTTGTGCATTGGTTATGCAATTGTATTTGTTGGATTCCAAAACCGTGTTGTTCTTTGAATATGAAAGTGGTTCTTGTATCTAGGGTCATTTTATGATAGAAATTCGTCTGACATACGGGGGTCACTAGACTTTCCAAGGTGATCGGGATTTCTCCACTATCTTGCAGCAAGACACGAGGTATGCGACTCGAGGTTGTTGGCAAGCATAACTTGGGTGACTTCACGAGTTGTAAGACTCGGGGTTGTTGGCAAGTATACATCTCAGTGACTGACATTTGGGATAATTGTAAAGGCGTATTGTACCGTGTAAGTATGACTTTCACAAAGATGTAGAGCACAACTCCATCCTTATATAGTGGAAAGGCTGAATTGATGAAGATCACGACCGACCGACCCTAAATCATTACTACTTAGCCTAGTGTCAGTTTCATTTTGTTTAACTAAAATATCTCTTTGCATGATATTCTTTCAGCATAGTTGCTATTATTATTATTATTGTTATGTTTTTTTATACTTGTTGCATAATTGGGAATGTGAACAAATGTCTCTCAGTATTACTTTCTATTTTCAAGTACTTACCGTCTAGTTTTTGACGGTGGATGCAGATCCATCGAGTAGCAGGCCAAGCAAAGAGAAGATCGACGACTACCTCTGAGCCAGAGGATCACTGCTACACCAGATTTTGTAGGTTTGATTTTTGATGTATTACTTTTATATGTATATGATATTCTTTTGGGGGTTTTATATTATGGGCTGAGTGATGAGTACCTTGACCAGACACATGATGTTATATATCGCCGTGTCATTATTATATGCATGTGATATGTAATTCCTGATTTTTCCACAAAGGTTAGGTTACATGTTTATAAGCTTCCGCTAGTTAATTAGTTAAGATTTCAGCTGCATAACTTTTAAGTCAGTAAATCTTAATGAACTCTGATTTATGAATTTACATATGATATGTAAATGTTTAAATCTATTTGAAAACTAAATAACTGGTATGTAATAAGGTTGTTAAAAAGGCTTACTAATTCCTTGTTAGGTTCTATATGGTGAGTCTAGTGGCTTAGTTACTTAAATTAGTCAAGGCGTGCCTAATTTGAGAAGGGGTCGTCACATTAGAAGTCAAGCATTGTTAGAATATGAATTCTATTTGGAGTGAATTAATGTGTTAACTTAATTAGGCCTAATACATATAAAGGCTTGATCAGTTGTTAAAGAGGGGTTGATTGTGATGGATAAATAAAATATGGGTTTTTGAGATAGAGTATCTCTTGTGTGTTTTTTAGTTTCTTGAACTTTATGTGTTCGATCACAAGTTGGAAACGTGTTTCTTCAATTCGGTATTCGCATAATCAACGAATTAGTAGAAAATTCCATCTTTTTCTTTGTAGCGAGCGATTGGTCAATTTCTCATCGCATCGAAAAAGACTTAAATATATAATGAGTACAAGACCAACTAATTAAGTGGTGGCTACTAGAACATCTTCGGCCTTTAATATAGGTTTTAAAACTCATATTAAATAGAGTGTTATTAAATGTCATGTGAAAATGTGTTATGTTTTAATTTTTAATACATGTATTACATAGAGATTTTTTAAAACTCCTATCAATTAGGTGTTATTTAATAACACCCCCTTTAATAGGGGTTTAAAAACCTCTATTAAATACCGAAATTGTTCTAGTCTAGCTTGTATTCATTATATTTAATTGTGTGGCTCATGGTTTGATACGTAGTATTCTAAGAGCATTACGTAGGGGTTAAAGCTCTATTGTAGAATTTCTCATATAGACACACACTATTATATATAATTATAGTTAATTTAGGCGATTCTAATTAATTTGAGATTAAGTTTTGTTGTTGTTGTTGTTATTGTTTTTATATACTATAATAGTACTTCATGTACGTACTTATTTGATATAAATATATAATGAGAAAAAGCGCATATCTTAGCGATTACTACCTTCGTTTCTCTATATGTGACGTTTTAGAGAAGAGATGAAATTTCACAATATATGTCATTTGGGAAAACTAAAGATGGGAGTATGATTTATTGTTTTTCTTTTATACTCTTCATATAGGGAATAAAAAGATAATAACTACCAATTAATAAAATCTCAAATCCCAACAAATCCCTTTCAAACGATTTGAAAAAGCAGTGGAAAGAATTTTCCAACTGAGATAAGGCTCCACTTATGAAAACCTAAATCAAGTATTCCAACTTGGAGTATTTTGATGTGCACAAAAGTTTAAAAGAAAATTAAAGATAGATACGAGAGAACGTGAGGGTCTTTTAATCCATTTATAGTATATTTTCTTTAGGGGTGGCAATTCGTATCAATGAGTCGTAAACGTGTCGAGTCAGAACGTGTCGAGTCGTAACGTGTCGTGTCTCATATAATGCAAACCCATTACATGACATGTTTATTAATCGTGTTAATCGCTTTCGTGTCTAAGTGGGTCGTGTGTTAAACATGTCGTGTAATCGTGTCATCCACTTATTAAATGTTATATTTAAAAAAATTATTTTATTTAAACTTTTATAATTAAGTTACTATTTTTTAAAAATATATCTAAATGATTAAATTCGAACAAACATACTAAACAACCAATAAAATATGATGTGGTTGTATATAGTCGTTAGTTTTACTTTACTTTTTCATTCAAGTCTTTATTACTCTTAAAAATAAAGCAAAAATGACTCGTAATAATAACATAAACAAAATTATAAGAATCATCTAAAAAAATATCTAAATTTTAATTTGGCTTAAAAATTTTATTTTTTCTTAATAAATAATTATTAATAAAATCTAAAACATAAATAATATATTAAAAGTAAAATGAATATTTCCTCTCAAATATAAAATAAAATATGATAAAAGATGTCTATAAATAAAATAAATAAATCATGCTATTAACATGCATTCAAATAAGTGAATTTTGTATCAATCTATTTATTATACAACATTTATTATTTATACATTATTTTTTAGTCGTAGTTAAGCGAGTCATAAACTAATTGAACAGGCTGACATGTTAATGACTCGCTTATTAACCGGACCCACTTAAGTCAAATCCACGACATGCTTATTACGCTACGTCGGTCGTTAATCGCTTCATGACCCAAATTGCCAAACCCTAATTTTCTTCTATCAAATCATATTAAAAGAGCTCTTAATAATTATGCACAACTTTAAAAAGTTACTTATAAAAAAACGGAGACAGTATACAACTTTTAATAAGCTAGTATTGGTGATCTTAGATAGGTTTCGTATGGTCTGCAAACAAGTGCATTTCTTTTTTGACTTACAAACTTATAAAAGCATTTTCCATGAGCTAATTAAGAAACCTGCTGAACGTGGTCAATGAGCATCATGCATGTATCGGAAAAGGTTTCGAGACTGGAGACCGATTGCACTCAAATAAAGTCGTGGCGGTCAAAGTTAGGAGGCAAGACTCCTTTTATTTATATCTATATAAGTTTATGCACAAAATTACAAAAATAGTGAGGGCTGTGAATATGACAAATGGAAATAATATTTGTTTTTTTTTTTTTTTTTTTTTTTTTTGCTTGAATAATTTTTCGTTCATTTTTATATTTGATAAACCCCGGATGAAAGTGAGCCGCAAGTCAACTTTGTAGCCCTGCAATTTAAGACACTGGCGAATGCTTTCCTAATTTGTACGTCCGTGAATTGAAAGAAAAGATTTGGTTCGCCAATTTTCAATGTTGGACTCTTTAACGCGGGTATCACCTAAAAATGTATACTTCAATTAAGTGAATAACAAATGAGTTTGTCCATGGTGAGAGCGTCCCACACACACAGGTAATAATTGCAACAATTAGAACTCGGGTGGAGGAGACAATCCGAAGCCTAGGCTTACTACAAGGCTCTAAGATGGCAGGATCAATCCGATTGATGTGCAAATGGGAATGCCCGCCTGTTGACTGGATCAAACTCAATTGTGATGCATCGATTGAACAAGATACGTCAAGAGCGGTGACTGCATGCTTATTCTGTGACAGAGATGGGAGATTCCTTGTGGTATACAGGGCGAAAATGTTGGGGGTGCCAACTACTCCCAGCTGCGCTATGGGGAATGCTCTATGGGCTTCACATTGCGAAGGAGAAAAGATATGCTCAACCCATCCTAGAATCAGATTCCACAGATGCAGTGGAGCTAGTCACATCCCCTAGTAACACAGGGAGGGAAGATCAGCTGGTGATGGAGATTAAGAAGCTGCTTCGCGAAAGGGAGAACTTTAAGGTGAACCACATCTTCAGGGAGTGCAACCTGTGCGCCGACCGTCTCGCCAAAGATTCTGTTCCTGATGGAAGAAACCTCGAAACATTTGTTTCTTTTCCCCATAGCATAGCCTATTTTGTTGATCCAGTCCAATCCAAACCAATTATCATTAATTGGATCAATTTTTTGACCCCTTGAATTAGATCGAACTAAAAAATCACTAATCCGACTGGACCAGATCGGATTGCAGATCTTACATTAAAAATTCGCGAATCCAATCCGATCTAATCCATTTATCACATCAACACATATACATATCTAATCATATGTATTATATTATCTCAAATAACATTAACCTAAACTATCAAGTAGAAATTATAATATCTCAAAGACTATGCTTCTTTTTTTTTTAACTCTTTAATTACACTTCATATTTTTTTTTGTAGGTCGTTTGTTGCAACTTGCACATTTTATATGCTTTGTAAGGGTGTATGGTGCGGATGTGTGAGTGACATATTTATTTATGTAGGAACTTGCATTTTAAAAGTTATTGTAATGACAAGTTTGTGAAAATATGTTATAAATAAATTTGTGGGATGTATGTTATAAATTTGTCATTCACGAGATGCATGATTTTTGTGATTCATATGATAAAGTTTAATTTTATGAATTTTTTGATAGAAAAATGGCAATCCGCGGAATTTAATAAAATCTGGTCTGCATTTTGCAAGTTAGATTGATGAATTATTTGGATTGGACTGAACTGTAATTTTCAATCTGCAATAACTGGATTGGATTGTGAATTGATCATAATTAGACTGGATCCAATCCGTGTGCCTCTAAGTATAGCTACCTATCTTGTTAGAACAAGAAGCCATGAATAAGGCTACAATGTAATCCGGGCCTTGTTTCAACCCAAAAAAAAAAAAAAAAAAAGTAATTTAATTGTAGGAGTCGAGCAGTGAGGTTGTTGTAACGTCCAATAAGGTGGAAGCCCGGTCCTAAAGAAAGAAAGAAAGAAAGAAAGCATTTTATATAGAGATATGAAAGGTAAACCCAGTTGTAGGCCTTGTAGGAGGAAGGCCCAGTCGATGTAGAAAGTTCCAATAGTAGTATTGGACTGATACCAGTGGATCAGTCAATCTATTTAATTTATGGGTCCAGTTCAGTACAGTCCAGCCCAGTTGATTAACTTGATCCCCGCGCGCGCGCACTTTGCAAGTTGCAGCAATTGGTTGATTGCACTCGGGAGCAGCTGATAATGGACCGCATTGGATCTAATTGGTTAGAGAAGATAGACGACTTTTTTTAAAAAAAAATAAAAATTTCAGACAAACCAACAACAACGAAAATATATCGATTTCAGAGTATTT
The DNA here is from genome assembly GCA_039657325.1 of Stephania cephalantha. Classification (NCBI taxonomy): domain Eukaryota; kingdom Viridiplantae; phylum Streptophyta; class Magnoliopsida; order Ranunculales; family Menispermaceae; genus Stephania; species Stephania cephalantha. The sequence continues at coordinate 56,520,762 of CM077573.1, forward strand.
TGGAAGTTTTCACCAAAGTACACATGTTTTTACTTTTAATGAAGAAAATAGGGGTCAAAACTTTTTTATTTCGGGGTAGCAATAACGCTTTTGGGAAGGCGTCATCTACGTGGCGGTGACGTGTCAAAATTTTTTTTGGAGACATCGATAGCGCCTTCTCGAGAAGGCGCTATCGCAGTACATGTCCACGTCGACATGTCCACGTGGAACGACGTGGACATGTACATCGATAGCGCTTTCTCTGGCGCTATCAATGTACACGTGGACAACAAGCTTAATTTTCCAGGTCCACGCGATCGGATAGCGCCTTTCGCAGAAGGCGCTATTGGTGGCCACGTGGACATCAATTTAATGGGGGCGCCACGTGGATCCACGTGGATCCACGCGGCGTTGTATTATTTAATAGCGCCTTCTGAGAAGGCGCTATTTGTATAAAATTTTTAAGTTGTGTCCACGTGGATCCACGTGGATCCACGTGGACACATTTCGTGGGGTGCGCTGATAGTTAGTTTAGAAAAGAGAGTTTAGGTTAATACTATAGTTAGTTACTTACTTAGTTAATTAGTTTATTTAGTTTAGTTGGTTATGTTTGTTAATGTTAGTTAGTTTAGAAAAGAGAGTTTAGGGTTTAAAACAATGTACATATATATTTTCAAAATTGGTTTTTTTTTTACAAATATAAACTCCTCATATATGCATATTCAAATTTGGTTGTAATTGTCGAGATCGCTCGACGACGACGACGACGACGACGGCCACGGCGAGGTGGTCTGAGCTACCGAGAACGACGCGGCTTGGTGACCCGATTGATGACGTGTCGGTGATGATGAAGATCGGTGAGCGTTTGTGAGGTTCTCGCAGACGTGGCGTCCACGTGGCAGGTGTGTTCGCATCGATAGCGCCTTTTCAAAAGGCGCTATCGCATACATGTCCTCCATGTCAGCGCCATGTCAGCGCCACATCACAAACACAATTTTCGGTCAATAGCGCCTTTTGAGAAGGCGTTATTGAATGAGGTGATGTGGCGCTGACGTGGCAATGCGTTATTGAGAGATGTGATGTGGCGCTGACGTGGCGGTGAGGTGGCGGCCAAATGTACAGATAGCGCCTTTTCAAAAGGCGCTATCTGTACAAACCCATGCCACGTGGACGCCACGTCACCTCGAACCAAAAAACATCCCACTCAATAACGCCTTTTCTCAAAAGCGTTATATCGCTACTTCCGTGATAAAAAAAAAAAAAAAGAAAGCTCCCTATTATGTGAAAAAAATTGTAAAATACCCCTACTTTTGGAAAAACCCCGAGTATTTTGATTTTGGTTTCGTTTAGACTTGGAATTGAAAATTAAATGAGCGAGTTGGTCGCCACGCCACTATCGCTCTTCATCGCCAATCAGTGGTAGAGTTGTTTGGCAATTGCGCCGGTCGTCGTCCGTCCATTTCATCCATCGATCCATCCATCAATTCTCCTTTACATCAGGTTGGTTTTCATTGTTTTGTGTTTTGTCTACTCTAGGGTTTCCCCAATTTTGTTTATTAAGATCTGTTTGGAGGTTTAGGGTTTTCAATGATCGATCTAGGCGATCGATAGATCGATTGGAGTTGTACATACATACATACATACACACACACACACACACACAAACTACATTCATAGATCGCTACAGTACAGTCTGTGCAGACCATGAACCATCTCTAGTTTTTCGCCTTTGAGTGAATAAAGTCAAAACAATCCACTCCACGGACGAGTGCAGCTGGCTGGGTTGGGATTAATATTCACGACGGACCTTGCCCTTTTATTTATTATTAAATAGCTCGGTTTCAATGTCCTGAAAAACCTAGCTTGGTTTATTTCACCTCCCTCCCTTGCCCCCTCGTCTAACTTGTAAGGGAAGGCTTCCCTTTTTCAATTGGAGTTCAGCTTTTCATGCTTCTATTAATAGATCATCATTGTAATCAATAATAACTAATTCATAAGGATTCAACTCATTGATCAAATCCAACTTACAATAACTATAAGCCCACCTCTACTACAAAAATAGGAATTTAAGGGCTCCAAATATTATATATAGACAACGCCCCAAACCACATCATAAACACTTGCAGAACACAGATCATGACATAACCACATACCAAAATCCCAAGTTGGACAACAACTGACTACTCATTTTTAGGTGCTTGCTGCTACCTACCTACATGAATTGGTGGAAATATTTACCCGTGAATATAATACCCGAACGGGGCTATGATGCAAAGACTAACCAATATCACTAATAGAATGCATAGAATGTACAGCCGCGTACATGTTGCTCAATGGTACACCAACAATCAAAACAGCGAAAGGGAAAATGAGGGACTTGATGGGAAAGAGAAAAAAAAAAAAAAAAGAGGAATAGCAGCTTTCAAGTGATAATTTCTATAGGATTTTGAAGATCTTTCACTCAAAAACATGAAAAAGATATCTTGGTGGTTGGCTATAAAATTTTTAGTGAAATGATGTTTTTTGGTTTTGAAATGCAATACTTCCTTTGTTACTTGTCAGTTGTTACTCTTTAGTCACCCATCAGATTGCAAAACTTGTAACTATAGAATTAAAATTTAGAATTTTATTGAGTTTTTATATATGTTAAATCCCTTGTCATGACATTATAAGTAATATTTATTATTTTAATCATTCAGTAATTCTCTGCGTGATGCTCTTCCCTTTTCAGTAAATCAGGCCAAGTCATATTGTTGACACCATTCATTGAGAAATAGCTGCTAAGCTAAATTATGAGAAATGGTACTTACAGCGTTGGAGAAAGTTCTAGCTCTACTTCTGTGAGTAGTCAGCAAGATGTTGAGGATGACAGGATGATTGCTGTTGTACTGTCGGAAGAGTATGCTAAACTTGACAATGCAGTTGCTGGGCGTCTCTCTAATTTGGCTCCAATTCCTGTAAGCCACTTGGTTATTATCATCATCTTGCTGATTCTTCTGTGTACTTTAAAATCTGACAAAGTGTCACAATATCTGTATTTCCATTCTCCTCATTCTTTTAAACTTCATATATTTGGAAATCTTGAGAGTTCGTCTAAGATGAAATTGCTCAATGTTTTCAATAAGATTTAATTAAGCTAATATAGAGCTGTTATTCGACCATCTAATCATCATCTTTTTCCTTTCATGACGTTCTCTTTGATTCCTTGTGTTTCATCTCGCTTTCCATAATTTGAGGTTTAAACATAAAAAATTATTATCTTAAAAAATTGTGCTAATAAGGAAGCATCTGTTCGTACATGGATTTTTTTGAAGGCGTTTGTACATGGATATTGGTATGGCTACAAATATGCAATTTTTAAAATACCTTTTCTTTGCGTCAACTGCATCTAGTATTTCTGTTCTTTTGTTTAACAGTTGTACACAGAGCTTTGTGAAGGTAATGAAGATATGATTTTTGTTGTTGTAATGAAGATTGGTGCTGAGTTAATAATAATTTAAGTTGGGATGGATAGATTAATGTGGACTAATTGCAACTGTCGTTGTAATTGACAATGAGTGACTCCAATGGTTGCCGATTTATTACTTACTGTTCTGATGACTGATCGTTAAGTCTTGCAGTTGATCGGTTGATCGTGTTAACTGGTTAAATTTTGATTGAGATTGGTGTCATCTGTCCTTTTCCCCCCTAACAAATTTTCCATTAAATATATCTCCGTGCTTCTGCTTCATCCCTGATTAGTATTTTTATGCTGTAAAATTTCAGCACGTACCACGAATTAATTCTTTCATCCCCAAGTTGAGTGATGCCAGTCTAGATTACCAAAGGCTGCTTCAGAGGTAAATATCTTATCATAATTTTTTTCATCGTTATATTGTTACTATTTATTTCGGAAGTGACACTGATACCTTTTTAAGTTTCAACAGAGTGGAACAAAATAAAAACACAAATCACATGTTAATTATGAGATAGTTTTGCAGCTTGCAAAGTTCATAAGCATTAAAGCAATTGCAGTGTTTTTTTTTATGTTTCTTGCTAACAGCATAAATTATGGTTCGAGGATGCTTTCTATTTTTAGGTACATGCATCATTTCATATTGATGCCTCTATAATACAGTTTCGTAATATAATTTTCCAGACACTGAATTATTGCCTTGAAATGATACACATGCAGAGTTAATGTGAGATAATATATATAAGATAAGCAAGCACTAAATTATAAATGATATAAAAGATGTTGAGCATTAACTCTGCATGTGTATCTTTTATATCATGGTTTGCAACAAATTATGTACAAGTTATTGAGTTGAATGGAAACGTCGAAACCATGTATCTGAATCCAACTAATTTGGTGCCGAGGCTTTTTTGTTGTTGTTGCCGGGTGTGCTGTATATTTATCTTCCTATTTTATTCACCTATAATATTTACATTAGTCTATGATGTTGAGCATAATTGACGTCCTCTATAACTTGTACATGTCCATATGTTGTGCATGTCTAAACAATGCGTCTTCTTATCTCATGTTTCCATATGAAATTCCTGTGTTTAGCAAGCCTTACATTGCATTGCAATAATTACTGAATGATTGAGTCTCATCAAACCTTCTGCTAGGTTAAATGTTTATGGCCTGTATGAAGTGAAGGTCTCAGGGGATGGCAATTGTCAGGTTTTGACTCTAAACAGATCTATGAATAAGTTCAAGATGACATATCGAAGTGCGTGTTTTATTACTTATTCTCCATCTTGCAGTTCCGTGCCCTTTCAGACCAAATGTATAGATCTCCTGAGCATCACAAGCATGTAAGAAAGGAAATTGTAAAACAGGTGGGTCGTGGGTTATCAGGATTTTTTGTTATGATTATGGGATAGGTCATTTTGTGAAACTGAGTTGGCAAGATATTACAATCCAATCAGAATCGTCTTCGAATTAGATATGTAGATGCAATTGTTCCTACTTTTGACTGCTATGAATACTGAAACGCACCACCTTTTCTTCCAGAATTTTGCTTTTCTGTGTGGTGAACTGTGAACAGATCATTTGCACTAAAAGAAAAATCACATATGTTGGTGCTTTGATATAGAAAAATGACTTAAGAATAAAAAAAAGTGATTGAGGAATGCTCAAGGTTGGCTTCATCACCTACAAGAAATGATTGAGGATCTATAAAAATTTGAATAATTAGACTTGGTTGATTGAAATAAATGTTACATTCCAAATTTGTTGTTAATGCTACTTTTTCCTTGTACAAAGCTAAATGTGAGGCACTTGAGAAATGACCTAGAGTTTTAAAAGTAATAGAGGTAGATGAAAAAGGATATCAACTGCTCTATGGTGGACGGGTTTGGCATCTCAAATCTTTCCAAATGCTAAATGCTTCTGAAAGGATTTCTTTATCTGCTTGGTTAGTAAGAGGGATTTGCATTCTGTGTAAACTGTACTTATTCCAGCCGCTTTTTACAGCTTAAAGACTACCACGCGCTATACGAATGTTATGTACCCATGAAATACAAACACTACTACAAAAAAATGGGCAAGTAAGATACTTACTGAAGATTTTTGTTTTGGATGTCATTTATATTTCAGTTTTAGGGTCTTGTTTCAATTGCGGGAGCACTTGGATTAAGATCGGTTTCCTGTTAACATGCAGATCCGGAGAGTGGGGTGACCATGTAACCTTGCAAGCAGCTGCTGATAAGGTTTGTCAATTTTCTCTTGGCAAAAGTAAATTAGTTTCTATTAATTTCTGCCTTTCGGTTTTTCTTTTATTTAGTAAACAATTTCAAAGTTATATATCAAATTGATAAGATTCCAAACAACTGAATCGGAACCTTGATTGAAGAACAAACTGAATTATAGAACTGTTATTGATAATGGAGAAGAATCTCACAATAGGAGCAAGAACTCAAAGCACATAACATTTGAGAGGCCATGACTCTCCCAAACTACTCACAAGAGTAGTTTCCAAATTTTAAACACTTTTCTCTTATCCTCTCATGAGGCCCTACACCACTTGTTTATAAACTTTAGTTGCTCGTTGACACTATGAGCATTCTAGGACAATAGGAAAATGACTAATATAGCCATTCCCTTGAAAAGCTTTGATCATCCTTACTTGGGAGTCTTTACACATGTCGCGGACATTCTTTATTTTGTATAGATAAAGATAAATAAGGTCTGGACTGTAGATCTGTCAATTCAGAAACCTTTGTTCACAAATGAACTTTTAGATGATTAGCTAGTAGTTTAGGGTACTGTTGATCTTACATATGCTAAATGTCCGATGACCCAAGAGATTAACAGCTCATTTGTTATGGTCTGATCATTGATTAGACAACTGTTTAAATCCCTTTCTGTTTATCTATCAAAGATGATTTTGTGATGGAACATTGAAAACTTTCAATGTTTCTGTATGTCTCATCTTTTATAAAAGTCTCTACTGTGAAGTACGTACTGGATTTTTATCCATCTCAATGTAGCTTTGGTTCCTTTATTTGTGTATATACAAATTTCCTAATATCTGAGAAAATTCATGAATCATATTTTTCAAGCACAATTGTCACTTTCTATACTTTTTGACTGTGAGCTAACTTCACTTCGTAGAATCTTTGGCAAAAGGGATGAAAGATTACTGAAGTTAACCACATTTTTTTGTGTGTGTTGAAGCTCTTTTTTATGGAACCATTAATGGGTGGAATGAGGAAAAGGAACGTTGGTAAAAAAAATAATAGTGAAACAGAACAGTGATATTAAGCAGTTGTCACATTTAGTAACTTGATATCCGCTGTCCGGACAGATGAATTTTCTCTAAAGTTAGAGGTGCCTTAATGTGTTCCCTTTTCTGGCTATCTTACCACGCTGCAAAGTTGGAATCAAGTGACCAGTCTTTCACTAGAGCGTACACAAACGACAACATAGCCTCTATCCCAAATTATTTGGGGTCAAATACATGGATCAAACTCTTCCACTACGCTCGATTTAGTGCAATTGATGGCGTGCTTTCCAAATCATTTAAATTCCTCCTAATCAATGTGTCCCAAGTTGGCTTTAGTTTTTCACTAGAGCATGTTGTTTCTAATTTTATTTTTATTTTATTTTTTTCACTATGACACAATGTTAATTTGCAGTATTTCTGCATATTCTGGAATCTATAATTTATTTCAAGGTTGAAATCCCCGTCTTCTGTTCCTTAAATATGGTCTCTTTTTTATGCCCATCTGTAAATATATTGTGCTCTGATGTTCCTACTTGGGCCGTGCTGAATTCTGATTGGTTTGCCCGCAGTTTATGGCAAAGATATGTCTCTTGACTTCATTTAGAGATACCTGCTTCATCGAAATTAATCCACAGTCCCAGGCTCCTCAAAGAGGTGAGAATATGATCTCCATTTTTTTTATTCATGGTTAATTACATTGTAACTTATAGTCAATGAACTGGTTTACCAACCCACAAAGGTTAAAGAGATGACACAGCTTGCAGTTTCAAGTGAAAATGTCTTTAGAGGTTATCTATCACAGATTTATAAGCTGCGCTGTCTTGGCACATCCCAGGGACGAGGAGATTTATGGCAAAACAAAATTTCTTCTACCGAATTACTTTTTGAACTCAGTGCATTTTCTGGGTTCTGATGAGTCTCCCTATGCTTAGACACCACACCAGGCCTAACTCACTTCACTTCCCAGTGTGTTATTGTACATTGAAGTAAATTTGTATTTTTATGTAATGGAATTCTTTCCTGATGCAGAGTTGTGGTTAAGCTTTTGGTCTGAGGTGCATTACAATTCTCTCTATGAAATGCGAGGTTGGTTCAAAGCATTTCTGAACATCCTGCTAGCACCGACGTGAATTTACTGATACATCTGATCATATTGTTTTATATGGTTGCAGATGCCCCTATTCAGCACAAACCAAGGAAGAAACATTGGTTATTCTGAGCTTTCTAGTACCGCGATGAGGAGAAGAATGGTTGGCTTTGGCTCCGTTGGTGTATATTTTGATATGGTCAGTCAATTATTTTATTAGATTTTATTTTTTGATATTGGCTATTGTATGTGTATATCTTCATCACTTGCATCATTGTGTGACTTATGTCTGCCCATAGATCACAGAAGCCTCTACATTTTTTTTTTTTTTGAGATGGAAAATAATCAAAGTTAACTGGAGGATCTGCCTTTTTTTTTTTTTTTTTTTTTTTTTTTTCTAAAATTTTTGAATAAAGGCTTCGCTGCGTTTATTTGTTGATGGCCTTCAAAGGCCAGCTGCCCTAAAATGCATAAAGCCAAATGTACATGAAGAAGCACTTGGACATTAATTGGGGGAAGCAAATAGACAAACCGAAGTGCACGGTACAAATGCCTGTGTACCTACCTACCTACCTACTTACCTGCCAAGTTCATGCATGTATATTTCATGAAGCCGGTGAAAATTTGTGAAAATGGGAGTTGGGGACCACGGAGGATTCGATGGGGGCCGGACGCTCGAGGAAGCCAATTGCAGCCAGCGTCGTGTAGTGTTACTTGTTAGGGAGGTTTAAGTCTGACCAACATACGTACGCACATGATATTCAGAGACATACACTACAGTTGGCCCAAGATTCATTATGCCTTGCTTGCAACTTTATGATGTGATCCGAGACAATCCACACCAACTGAATCCCCAGAAAAAAGCAACTTTATATACAACTCCCAACATGCACGCATTGCTTGCATAGTTGCATATGATCACAACTGAAAATGAAATATCAAGCTGGCAGTTGCCATTCCGACATCTATGACATGGCGTATCTAAGATACACTACGTTATCTTCAAACTTGCTACTAAATTTGAAATTGAACTAGGTATTAAGCACAATTAACAAATAGTAATGAAAGCTCTCAATGGTACATGATGTCTCTGTGTAGTAAATAATGGATTAAGGTATGTAATAGTTTTTGGCTATCGACCTTTAATCAACCTTATGTTATAATGAAGTTACTTATGAAGTCGGTTCTTACCTGTGCGTGATCAGCAATTAGCTAGCTAGTTAGGTCATGTTTGGTTAGGGGTGGAGTTATGGGTTTTTCAAAAATTAAGGTGGGAATAGTTTTTTATTCCAAAAATAAGGTTGGCTAATTTTAATTTACAAAACTAATGTATGTTTCCTTTTGAAAATGAGTCATTGGTGATGATGTGGCTCCATGTGGCGATGTGTGTTGATGAGGTGGAGTGAATGACTCCTTTTGAAAAGAAGTCATCTATACAAAATGAATGACATCTTTTGAAAAGGAGCCATCTATACAAAATACACAACCTCTATTTTACTCCTCAAAAGGAGTACTTTGTTCAACTCAAAGCGGTGAACTCATGCAAACGTCATGTACGTATTAAGATGAACAAGTCGTATCACGTACGTATCTCGAGGTGGACAACACATACAAACGTCACACACGTATCTCGAGGTGGACAAATTCATGCAAACGTCACGCACGTGTCTCGAGGTGGACAACCCATGCAAACGACACGCACGTATCTGGCGGTGGACAACCCATGCAAACAACACACACGTATCTCGTGGTGGACAATATCACATTATTTTGGCATCCACATGGCGCCCACGTGGAACACTCCACGTGGTGCCCGTGAATTAAAACATGAATGGCGCATTTTCAAAATGCGTCATTCATGTTAGGAACATCCACGTGGGTGCCACGTGGATTGTTCCAATATACACGAATGACGCATTTTGGAAATGCGTCATTCGTGTATTTTGAGCGGACTAATTTTTCTCCAACTAATGGCGCATTTCCAAAATGCGTTTTACCTTACTTTTGGAATAAAAAAAAAACCTAACTTATTTTACTCATTTATATTAATTTTGACAATACATTTGTAATTTTTTCTGGAGTTATCTCTCGGGAGATAACTTACAGGGAGTTGGGAACTAATCTTGTTTGGTTGTCCAACTTGCCTGCAAGTTATCTTCCAACTTATACTCTAAGGCGTGATATATTTCCCCACCACCCCTAGGAAGTTATCTTCCGAGAGTTGTGGACACAATTACCCCTCATTAATGACTCATTTATTACCCGTCACTCTCTTGTTTGAAGGCTATTTATGTCAATTCATATTTTTTTATTGTTTAAAAATTTGAAACTTCCTTACAAGTTTGAAGTTGAACCAAACATGAAAATATTAACTCAAATGAGTTAACTCCCAACTAACACTGTAAGTTAGCAAAAATGAACCAAACGAGGCCCTAGTCATTGATAATTGAATGGCGCATGATTAGTAGTTATGTATATCATTATTTTTGATGAATGTATTATGTATATAAAATAAAATCGATCTAGAATAGTCAAGAATATATATTATTGCCCGGCTATGTGCACCCCACAATTTACCATGTGTAAACCAAAGGATTTGTGCAAACCACGTTTGGATTTAGGTACCCCATCGACGCTTTAGTTCCCAAAATACCCATGCTGTTGCGGACCCCACAACGATTCGAATTTCCCTATCCCGGGCTTCACTGCGAAGAAGAAGAAAATAACCCCTACGTCGGTTGGTCAATCATCTTCGCATCTACTCAGTCAATCTTCGCTCTTCGCTCTCCCCCCTCTTCCCTTAGGTTTTCGTTCCAGACGGTGGTCTGAGGTGGTTTTCTTCTTGTTGGTTTGCGTCACAAATTCGATTCATCTTTGCTTAAGTTGAGTGGAAGGTAAAATTTTTGTTTGGTTTTCGTTGAAATTTGTATTCTTATGTGTTTGGTGTGTGTATGGTCGAATTTGAATGAGGTTATTAATTGGTTTGATTTGCGAAACTAGGTCGAATACGGTTGTCGTTTTGTGCGTTTTTTATGGAATTTTTTTTTTCGTTGATTTTCCTTGTCGTGTATGTGTGGGTAACTGTTTTTTATCAAACTTGATGGATGATTTGTGGTTGATTGATGATCTTCATTGGCTCGGTAACACAAGACCTAAAGAAATTGCACTGTTCGGTTAGCCCCGACCGAGTAAGGCATGTTTAGTTGATTTTGGGTGACCGAAGTAAACATGAAGTATTTGACATGTTTTGCTCGGTTTGGGGTGACCGAGTTGTGCACTTTCATTCGGTCTATTGTAACCGAACAACACAGTTTATTTTGTAAATTGGTTGTTCGGTTGTAGTTGACCGAACGAAATATTTGTTTGACATAGTTTATCCAATACTTGAATGTTGATGGGAAATGGTTTTTTGTTTATTTTGTTGAAGATTCTTTGGAGCAATTTAAGGTTGGTTTGTATATGTTTGTCATTGTTTGGTCACTTGTGAAAGTCGAGGACAAAAAACAACCCAAACTTCTCAATCGGTCTTAAGTTACCGAGTAGACTTGCTTTGTTCGGTGAACTTGGACCGAGCTATATATTATGGGTCGGTCATAGTAAACCAAACGGTAGAAGTTAATTCGGTCAATGTCGACCGAATAGTGTATTTTTTTAGGAATTTCATATAATGATTGAGTATTAATGCTTGGGTAATATATGTGTCACTTTAATACGTATGGCATGTACAAAGACGACAGAGGCGCCTAAGAAAAGTGAACAAGAGAAAGAGAACACTACAAAAATGGGTGAGCAAGCGGGGAGGAGAGCTCAAACGACATCTTATAGGAAATAAAAGGAACTGCGAAGGGGTGCGGGGGCAAGTAAAAAAGATTGTGACTTAGATGAAAGAGCAGCCGAAGATCACTCATCGGATTTGGCAGGCCAACAATTGACAATTCGTATGAGCCAAGCAATTGCACTGGAACCATCTTCTTCTGAGGCAACTGAATCTGATAGGGGAGAAGGGAGGAAGAGGAAAGTGAAGAAAACACTCGAACAAAGAAGTGAAAAAGTGATTAAAACAGAGAGACTCGATGGAGAAGATGGAGAATAATCCAAATGTTCGCATCTCTACTAGCTTTCAATTTTCCAACTCTTTGGACATTTCCTCTATAATTACCCGACCTATCGCACCTCATCTTCACCCTTCCACGACGACAACCATCACGCCCTGAATCAGATCCTTTCTTGATAATGACGAATCCTTTATCATATCCTAAACTTTGAACCCATTTAACCGACTTAATCCTACTTCCAAATTTTATGTCTATTGTGAAGTCGTTGGTGTAGTCAAAATATGCAAGATAATCCAAATTTCATTGTCAAATGGTAAATCATTGTATTAAATTATATGCTCAAACAAGGAAGATAACAAAATTTCAAAAATTTCGTAATTTACGTCAATCGGCCTCACCGCAGGCCGAGTACAATCCATCTGTTCGGTTGTACATGACCGAATAAAACAAAGTGTAGCTCGCTGGTATAGGCCGAGCAATATCTTTTTACTCGGTTGAAACTTACCGAACCAACAGCTCCAAACTCTTCTATTATCATTCGACATACCGACCGACCATATGACCTTTGCTCGCTTCTACCATGGCCGAACCATAGCGAAAATTGGGGTTTCAAAATTTCAAAAAATATACCGCTTACCCAACAATTACGTCTCCTCCATGTTTGAAATCCACTTCTCCTTCACGTTCAACCTCCATTACTTACGATAAATCGTCATGAACAACGCAAATAAACAAATCCCTATCAATACACAAAAATTCGTTCAAACTCTTTCAAGTCCATACCAAAAACGACCTAAAACACCATATACCAACATCAACTGTAATGAGAAAGACTTACAATGCTCTGAAATCTCAATGTTTGCTTCGCCAGTCGTCCTCGCTGGTTGTCGGAGGGGATCGTCAAAGTCAATGTTCCATCAATGTGGGGTGCACGACGATGGCGGGAAAATGACAAGAGAGTGATTTTGAGAGGGGAGAGGGGTAAGGAAGTCATTTCATTTAGGGTATTTTTGAAATTGCAATAAAAAAAAAATAGTGGCTTGCACGTAGTAAAATGTGGTTTTCACATAGCCAGGCCGTATATATTATGGCGTAGAGAATCAGGGACTGTGATCAACTAATCAATTATGTAGATCAGTATAACAACTTCCCATATTATGTATAATTAATTTGGTAGGGCAGTAGAGCAAGCGATGGGGCTGTTATATAGAAATGCATTTAATTGAGGCAGGGCAGGGCAGGGGAGGGCTGGGCCCCGCTGCGATCGAATGGTAAATTAATAATGAATGATCAGCTGCTGCTTAATTAATAAAGATGCATGGAAACGTGAGTTGCGGGGTGGGGCTTAGGCATCAATTAAAACTGGAATACTTACTCATCTGCACATCACGTTTTCATGTTCCTCCCTCTTTATTCATGAATTCAATTGCACACTCTAATAACTAGCTAGGCGAATCATGAATCGGAAAAGACTCCTTAACAGGCACTAATTATCTATTAGTTAGTTAGCTAGCTAGTCTATATATGTCTATTACTAATAATTTGACAAGACTCATGACATGGTGTGTTTAAGAGTGATTTCCATTCGTGATCATCAGTATACTATGGTAGTGGGGATTAGAATTAAATGCAAGTAATTGGAGTAATAGTACTCAAGTAACAATATTCTATAAATGCATTTACTGATTGCCTATAATATGAAGATAACGTAAGGGATGCATGTTGAACACGAGTGAAAAAAATAATCTCCAGGCAATAATGGTCGACATTGATTTTTCTAATTAAATTACCATTGGTATATTGAGCGCTGGATGTGGATGAAGTGGGATGTAAGGAGATGGACGGGAGTCGAGTTAATGCCACCAAAAAGAGAGGATTTATTGAAATAAAGGATTAGGTAGTGGGGATGATGAAGGATGAAGAAGCAAGAGAGAGGAAAATGCAGACAATTAAAAACGTTGTTGGTTTTAATAAGACTGAAAAGCGCGTTGCATGCAGCATGCAGTAGGAGGGTAAAAAAACAGCCAATTTTTATTTCTTGTCATAAAAAACCAGGAGTAGGCCACTTTTTTGAACAGCATTAATTCTCCTCGAATTACCTAGGTAAAGCCAAAATCTCAAGAGCTAGCAAGGTAAGGTTAAGGTAAGAGGGTTGCAGCCTTGCAGGAGCCACAACATAGAGGTAACAGTAGTAATTACTAGATGCCTAGATGGTTCGGCGGACGTACGTACGTACGTGCTTACAGTTACAGCTCATATATGACTCCCTCTCGGAACTCGACTGTAATGAAATGAAATAATTGAGTGAGTGTGCAGACTGCAGTGAAGCAGGCAGAGTTATATAGGTAGCTAGCTAGCTGCATGCATGTAGAGCCTAACGTCGTATGCATATATAGTAAATTAATAGTGTTAATACAATACAATAATGATATTCACATCATCTCTCTTCAAATTAACACCAATTAACAGACCCCACCGCAGCTAGCTTAGCCAGATCTATCATCTCTCTTTCTTTCTTTTTTTGTTTTTTTGTTTTTTGTTTTTTTTCTTGCGATGGATGGATGGATGGATGGATGGATCGCCCAGCTATAAAAGGGCTTTGACACACACCCTTTTCTTCCACGAGCTAGCTACTACGTACAACTCATATCTATATACGCGCGTCGACGTTTTATTCCTTAATTAATTCATCCATCCATCCATCCATATAGATCGATGATGATGAGTTGTAGGATCATCTGTGTGATCATGATGAGCCTGACGGCGTTGCTAATTGTGGCTCCTGGAGGCCTTGCCGCGGCTCCCCGAACCCCAGTGAATGTGGCCTTCGGTAGGAACTATGTGCCTAGTTGGGCATTTGATCACATCAAGTACTTCAACGGTGGCAATGAGATCCAGCTGACCTTAGACAAATCCACCGGAACTGGGTTTCAGTCCAAGGGGTCTTACTTGTTTGGTCACTTCAGCATGCAAATAAAGATGGTCCCGGGGGATTCTGCTGGGACCGTCACTGCCTTCTACCTCTCCTCTCAAAACTCGGAGCACGACGAGATTGACTTCGAGTTCTTGGGGAACAGAAGCGGGCAGCCCTACATTCTGCAGACCAATGTGTTCACTGGTGGGAAGGGAGACCGGGAGCAGAGGATATATCTTTGGTTCGACCCAACCACCGACTACCACTCCTACTCAATCCTGTGGAACTTGTATCAGATAGTGTTCTTGGTGGACGACGTCCCCATCAGGATATTCAAGAACTGCAAGGACTTGGGGGTGAAGTTCCCATTCAACCAACCCATGAAGATATACTCCAGCCTCTGGAACGCAGACGACTGGGCAACCAGGGGTGGGTTGGAGAAGACCGACTGGTCAAAGGCCCCCTTCGTGGCATCATACAGGGGTTCCACGTGGATGGATGCGAGGCTTCCGTCAATGCCAAGTTCTGCGACACCCAAGGGAAGAGGTGGTGGGACCAGAAGGAGTTCCAAGACTTGGACGCATTTCAGTACAGGAGATTGCAATGGGTCCGCCAGAAATACACCATCTACAACTACTGCACAGATAGGACTAGATTCCCCCTCATGCCTCCTGAATGCAAGAGTGACAGAGATATTGCCGCCTAGCTACCTACCCCTCCCTGCTACCTATCCCCTGCTACTTCATATATATATATAGTACTCCTTCCTACTTCCTAAATGATGCTGATGATTAATTTACTATATAAGAATCGATCGGTGGTCTAGCTGTTCCTACCAATTCATCTTTAACATCATCGATCATCATTCGCATTGTTCATTTTTAATTATTATATACCTTGGACAGATTATTGAGCCGAGGGGCTTAATTAATTTACAATTGTATCTATATATATATATGTATAATGGTTCCACATAAGTATATACTATGCCAATAAATTAATTAATACAGTAAGAGATTTTACTATATATTCTATTAATTAATTCTACATGTTTAATATATCAATTGTAAATATTAAATTATACTTCTTATAAAGTCATATCCATGTGGGCTTTACCCATTTCAAATGTCAGGTTCTGATTAATAATATCGGTTGATGGGCGGCGGGACGACGCTAAGTAAGTGGTGAGGAGGGCCATGAACCCCAGTGTTAAAAGAGGGGCTACTTTGGTAGTTCTCTAATTTCATTTTTTTTTTGTTGATTAACTTATTCAATTATTGAACATTATTTTTGTCAAGTTTGGCCCCAATGTTATGAGATTCGTACTTTCGTCCTCTTACTCAAGTAATGACCTTATACATACTAAATCAATGAGCCTACTAATTAGTTGGTAAATATAGTTTGAAACTTAATTTCATAAAATTCAAATTTTTTGATATTGAAGTTGGGCCTCCCTGTTATCATAATGTAGACGGCTTTGTTCTTGATGGACAGTTATTCTTTAAAAAAATAAACAATGCAAAGTTGATCCCCAACTTTATTCTTTTGAAGTTTTAACTTTGAAAACACCATTTAGGAGAGGAGAAGAAGAGTTGAAAAATCAAGCTTTGTAAAAAACAATACCTAGAAGTAAATTTTATTTACTTTCACATTTTAGATTAGATGTCATTGTATGTCTAATGAATCATATCAATTACTTGGATCAGATGACCTAATACGTACCTATGCCACCAAAACCAATCATTCTTATGGCTTTGGCGGCCTTCAGGATATATAATGTAATTAATTAAGGTTATCCTTTCGACAATCTAGCTATACACATACGGGTAGTGATATTTGACTTATGAGTCCCGGATCAAAAGTTTTTTAATTTTAAAGTCATCATCAAGTAATTAATGAAGCAAACACAATCACTTGTAAAATTCATTTGACACCTTTTAAATATTTGTAAAAATTTTAAAAACACTCCTATGAGTCCAAATAGATTTATTGTATACAATATACTACTATTTTTAGCTCATTTGATAATTTTATTGCCGAGAGGGGTATCTATATATTCTACGGAAGATTCAAACGTGAATGCATATCAATCTGATAGGCATAATTAATTAAGGACTAATCAGTGCCCCTCGGCTCCAACAACAATTGGAGGAGTATTTGTTAATTATAGATATGGACTGAGCTAGAAAACTTTAATTTGGAGACTCCCGCCTCCCTCGCTCCCTCTTTTTTTTTTTTTTTTTAATTTTTTTTTGTCAAATCTCCCTCCCTTAGCTTACATTGGGCTGGGCGGGCCTATTATTTATAATAGTAATCTCGGCCTGGTTCGGGGTCCGGTCCGTGCCATTTGCCCCCTTTTAACTAGAGAAACGACTAATTATATATTAACCTTAACCCTATTCGACCGATCCAACGATCGCCCTCTCGCGCGCACTTGTCTTCCAATTCTTCTCTAACTAAACATGCAATGCAATTTCTCGATCTAATTAATTTTCCAGTATGAAGTCGTTTGTAGGTATTACAACGAATTCATGTCTCTCTTCAGTGCTCCCTTTATTATTGTTAATTGAAAATTCAACATTAAGTTGCTTCTTTTTTGCAGATTACAACTTCCCTTTATGAGTCCGGAGTCCAAATAGATTTATTGTCAATTTTAGGTTTGTATGCTTGTTGTTATTGCTTAAATTAATTTGGTTTTTTCTTGCATTGCAAGTTGTTTATTGTCTAATATGTTCCTTTAAATGACAATATGAACGTTGCACATCTTAATTTCTAAAAAAACACTATATTCATCTGCTGTATATGTATTTGTGCATATGTGGCTCGACAAAATAGGTATGTACTTGAATTTTTATTGATATATCTATTGTTTCTTAAGTTATTGCTGGCTTCATCATTCTTAAGCTAAAGCAATAAAAGAGAACAATATGAGTATTTTATTTTTGTACGTACTAATCAAAAGTGATGTGAAATCATGCAGTAATGAGATCCTCTTGCTTGAACTAGCTAGCTTGGGTCATTCAACCGTAATAGGTCGCGGAATTGTACGTAATTAATATTATAAGATTGAAACTTTTGATTACCGTAGCCTATTTAATTTTCTTTTCTCTCTTTTTTAAATTAAGATGACTTCTTTGTTCTATAGTGTGCAATATGTGTTGATTCGCGCCTCCAATTCATCAAAAAAAATATGAGTTGATTCGCTATTCTTCAATTGAATCTTTGAGTAAATGAATTTGCGTAAGTTGTTTCACTTGGATCACATTTTAATATCCTTGGGACAGAAGGATGTTGAACTCCTATATATGAGAAAAACTCCTATTCTTGAATCGGGTGGTGACAATTATGGGGACTGGTGGAAGTCTTTATTCATGCATTTAAGCCTGTTGCATGGTCTCCATAGGTGCGGTGTTGGAAGAAACAAGGGGACCGATTTTTTTGACAATTGCAAACTCAGTTTTTGGGGCAGGCCACATCTGTTGGTTGGCCTAGTTTTTTTGGTTTATTGTTTTGTATATTGGCATCAATGTGCATATGTATTAGCAGTTTAATATATATATACTATAAGAGTTCCGCCTACACTTTTCAAAAAAAAAAAAAAAAAAAAAAAAAAAACTCCTATATATGAGCCCATGGAATATGAGAATGTGATTGGGTGAGCTCTTTTTTGAATGTGGCGAGGAATTAGTGTCCGTCCGCCATATCTGACTCCCTATCTTTCGTTTCAGAGATTTGGATTTCTCCAAATTTAGCACGTAATGCTGTTGGAGAAATGTTGATTTTTCTCATCTACCATTTATCCAGGACACGACAGTCAGTTTGTACGCAATGATGCTAAGTGTCACAGGGCCAATTAAAGAGGGGTTTTTCGCTAGGAAATTTTTCTCACTCAATCGAACTGTGGTGCCTAAGGGCCACCTTAGTTCAAGACACCAATCTCGGGACGTGCCTTGGTCATGCCCATGACCAAGGTAGTTAATGAGCTTTTCGTAACAGCTTGCACTTGGTCTCCCACGCGCCTCGGGACGTGGTCCATGTTTCTCGAAGGGGCAGGGACTGCTTAACCGTGCTTAGGTCCGCCCATGCGCGTCGGTGTTAGCCGGGGCTCGGTCGAGTCCCACCGGCTCGGGGTGGTCGGAGCATGGGCTCGAGGGACTTGCCTTGGCATGGTGCCCAAGGCATGCTCGAGGGTCCACCTTGCTACCGTGCACACACCACCCCTGGAGAGACCACCTCCCCTATAGTAGATGTTAAGCCGTTTCCTTAGCTTCAATAGGAAACATCCCAAAATGAGACCAAGCGTACTTTGACCAGGGTCAACGCCCGTGTCGGGATTTGTCAACTTCGGCCAAGGCATGCCTTGCCCGAGCCAAGGCGTGGCCTTGCTCGTGCCTAAGGCATGACCGTGCTCGTGCCAAGGAATCCGCCAAGGTAACTTGTCCGTGCCCGAGGAATGTGCCCGAGCCTTGCCGTGCCCGTGCCAAGGTTCGTGCCAAGGAAAACACGCTCGCGCTCGTCCATGTGCGCGCGTCCATGTGCGCGCGTCCATGCGCGCTCGCCTGCCGCGCGCGCGCGTCCGTCCGCACGCGTCCACGCGCCAAGTGCTCGCCCGCATCACACGCTCTCGCGTGCCGCGCTCCGCGCCGCGTGCCGCATCTCGCGCTGCGTGCCGCATCTCGCGCTCGTGCCCTCGCGCTAAGGCACGACCGCGTCGCACCCTCGATCGCTGGGCGCTGCGCTTAGGCCCGCGCCTGGCGCCTAGTGCACCGAGCCTAGGCCCGCGCCTAGGCCCTGCCTTAGTCATCCCACATGCAACCAACCTTCTTGGAACCACCCGAGTCCTCCGGAACTCGGTCATTGCTAGGTTTCCCGCTGCCCAGCCCAGCCTACTCGGGTCTCGCTATTGGGGGTGTGACACTAAGGTACTATTACATGATGCATACGTACAATCAATATAAGTTTTAATTTGATACGTACGGATACATTCATTTGTATCACTTTTCTTAATTATAATGCTTTGAATATGCATAATGCCTGCACACTTATCTCAATGTATAATGTATGTTAATTAGTAGAGGCCTGCGTAAATTTAGTTTACAATTCACTTCATTTCATGTGACGACCCAAATACAAATAACATGCCCTAAGGGCAAATTAGTAAATTCACAAACCCTAAATCAATGTAGCCCTAATATAAATTGATTTTAAAACCATAACCCCCCTTTTTGTGTTCAAAACTCCAGATTTGAAGAGAAGGTGGAGGAGGAGACAACAACTACACAGATCTCAAAAAAATAGGTAATCTCTAATTTAAGTTCTTTTTGTTTGAAGTTTTGGTGAAGAGTGTACACAAAATGGAGGGGAGGTGGAGTAGCGTCGCCGCCGCCGAAGAGGACGGCGACGAATCGCGGCCACCACTGGAGAAAGGCGGTAGCGGCATCACCGCCGCGGCCGCCGCCACCCATGGTGGGGCCTCCTAGTAAGAGGAAGCACGAAGAGGGGGGCAGCTCATTGCCCCCCCCGGCCAATCCCGACGGGGGCGCACTAGCGCCGCGATTTAAGGCGGGGGGGGGGGACGTCGTTTGACTGGACCGGGACCAGGGGCTGAACTGGCCCTCGAACCCAAAAAAATATATTATTATATATAATGAAATAAAATAATAAATATACATATATATATTTAGAACAAAATAAAAGCAAGTGAATGCTTTGGAACGGGACGCTATCACGTCTTCGAGGGAGACCGATCAGTCCCACTCCCGGGACCCGCGGGACCGACACTAGTGGATGAAAGATTTAATTAACTTAAATTAAATTATTTATTGATGATATGCATTATGGTTGAATAGCGTCATAGTGAAGGTCCGCATCGGATCCCGAACGTACCAGAGTTGTTATAGGCGTCGCCGCGAGTCGAGGTAAGTGGGGAGCTCCGCTCATTTATTAAATATGGCATGCTAATTATATAATTAGGAATTCATTATTTTAACAAAAATGACTTGGGATTGGGTCATTACCTACCTTGGTCGATTCATGTAAGGCCTCTTGGGGAGCCATACTTATATGGTGGAACCAAGTCACCTTACATGCTTAAGTGGTCTCTCTGGGGAGCCGTAGTAATACGGTGGAACCAAGTCACCCATGTAACATCTCTCGATTTCTAACACGACTTATGTGACACGTGTCAGGATCGTGACCCGGCCACGCGATACTGGACGGTACTTCGAACCTTGGGAGTCGACACCGAGGTAATTTTACGATTTTTGATATGTGTAATAGCATTATGGATTAAATGCGTGTCACGAGCCACTCGAGCGATTTCCTTTTTGTTTATGCGTGAGTTCTCGCCTAGGTAGCCGGGGGAGGAAATACAGTAAAAGTGTGCACGTAACGGAGAAAAATACGGGTCGATGAGGTAAGGTGAGTCCGGAACCCGGGGTTAAGGTTGGGGACTGTGGGTGGGCAAGGCACACCTAGGACACACCCCACCATATTGATTTGAAATTTCAAACAAAAGAAACCAACCACCCCACCCACTCCCATCACTCACACCTCACACTCCCATCACTCACGTCACACTCCCATCACTCTCTCTCTCTCCCCGATTTATCTTCTCTCCCACTCACCTCGGTCAACTCTCTCCCATCACTCACGGCTTCAAACCTCTCTCTCTCGCGTTTCACTTCTCACTCACGGCCTCTCTCTCCCTCACTCACCGCCGCCTCTGCTCTCGCCGGTGATCCAGGACCAGGGACGCCGGAGGAAGCCGCCAACCGGAGGTAACACTCTCACCCTCGGTTTTCTCTCTCTCTCTCTCGCGTTTCACTTCTCTCACGGGCTCTCTCTCTCAGGTTCGCTCACCATTCGGTTGGCCGAGACCAAGCCGTCGTCGGAGGTCCCGTGGTGGCGAGGAAGGTCGCCGAGGTCTCACACTCTCTCTCTCTCTCCCGTGAGCACTCGACCACTCTCCCTCTCCTCACGGTTTGCTCTCCTCTCGCTCACGTTTCTCTTCATTTCTCTTTGTTTTTGTTGTTGTTCGTCACACTTGTTACGTGTGCATGTGGTTGCCGTGAGGAGGGCGGCCGTGGGCGACCTCCGGAGACCCACCGAGTCCAAGACGTCCCGAACCCCCCGCATGGCCCATGCAAAGTACTTGTTGTATACATACAACAAACTCGGTTTTGCTAGGTGTTGACCCTCTCGCCGGAAAAGGCCCTCACTGGCGGCGCCACCGCCGGACCACCAGGACCGGAACGTGTCGGGGACCCCACCAAAACTCGTATGTGGGTCCCACAACCCTAAAAGTGGCCAAAAACAGTTTTATAGGTGCAAAGGAATCGATATTTCATGTGATGTGTACGTTGGAGGCTCGCCGGAAACCACCATCGCCGGCGGTCCTACCTGGTCGAACCACGATCATTAAAGGTTGTCGAGGTCTCACTTAATATTAGTTGACGTCTAGCAATCCTCGGCTAAGTCCGAAACAAACGTACGTAAGGCTTTTGGAATTAGTTCGTGTGATGCCATCGTCGAGTCGAAAAAAATGTATAGTTGCTATTCAAACGTCGCGTGGCGATGAATGGCTATGACGTCGTGATCATGTTGCCGGTCCGCGAGACCATGACGTGACCCGCATACGACTGAGCCGAGCCTATGACTCGCGATGAAGCGAATACGTAGTTTGTCTTCAAAACCCGAGAAAGAGTGTCTTCTTTTATTTATTAAAATGTATGACCGTCCGAGCCATTCAAAACATTGGAAATGATGATAAGTTTAAACCTAAGTGTTAGTGAATGACTCGACCTAATAACACGAGTTTCCGACCTTGTCGGAGTAACGGAAACTTGAGGATACGCGTTAGGAGTCGCGGGAGTTTTACGTGGATTACGATAATCTCGGTAAGTACACTTGCCTTAAAAAGCATTTGTACGTTAGTAAGCCACTAAGAAGAAGATATCATGTGATTCATTTTCACTTTTCTTGTGTTCGTTATTATCCCATCATTGGCATTCCATTCTATGTTCTTGTATGTGTGTTCTTGGCATAAGTACGTCTCGGCGTACATGCGGCCCGCACTTAGAAGGGATAAAACGCGGCACTCGAGCGCACGAGTGTTTGACCACCCCTAGTGATTGTGTGATACCATGTACTTGGATTGTTGTGGATGGTTGTGGATTGTTATGGTATTGTTGTGGAATATGGACTACTTATTGCCTCTCTTGACTCGTAGAACACGCATGTTTCGATTGCTATCATTTCCAAATCATCTATCATGCATTCTTGCTTATTTATATTCCTGCATTTCGCACCCGCATGATATTTAGATTGTCTTGTTTGTCGTTTCATGAATTACTCGTTATATTCTTCTCGCTTTACTTTCAATTTCTCTCGATTGCTCACCGTCTAGTTTGTGACGGTGGGTGTAGATAAGACGGAGAGCTTGATAGGGGCAAGGGACCGTGTCTAGGAGACTTTTTGTGAGCAATGGACGTGAGGTACCGAGATGTAGGCTCGTACCTATCCTTTTTGTATGACGTTTATGTATATACATATATGGTTGTTTTGGAACCGGAACTAAGTTTGAGGTGATTTCCATAATTTCATTTTGTTGACTTGGATATGACTTTGTCTTGGGGTTTCCACATTTATATAGATTCCTAATTTCCACTTGATTGAGTTATTTCCCATTATTTGATTAGAATATGATTTTTGCTTCCGCCGTATTATAACCGCAATAACTCTTTCATAAACCTTAAAAACCTAAAAATTTTGATAAGTTGAGGTCGACTAGGCTCGTCCGAGTCATTGAGAAACCGACTTGGGACTGCACGGGTCTAGGCGGGCGTACCCAAATGCATTGGGAATTTGGGGCCGTCACGATTGGTATCGAGCCTACGGAGTTTGGTTATATAGACTGACTCATGTTGTAAATTCATAAAACACAAGCCATTGAAACCAATGGAAGTTAGAACGGTCAAACCGAAAAGTGGAAACCCTAGGATCCCGTAGAAACTTAGTGGGAAGTAATTGGGCGAGTCAAATTATTTTAATACATATTATGATTGCTATGTATATTATTGTAGTATACGGTAGCTATAGGGCGATTCGAGAAGTTCGTTTTCTTGATTCGAGACGACGATGACGATCGACCGGTCGGGCGACGATAGCGACATCTCGCACACGATATGCCGGTGCGGACGAGGTGCATGCCTTGACTCGAGAGAGTTGCGACGCAGATTCGCAGCTACGAAATGTTACGACGTTGAAGACACTCGTACCGCCTACCGCTACACCATCGACTCCGACTACACCATTGCCACATACTACTACTCGAGGCGGCGAGACCCCGTTGCTGCGGCATCCACGCTCCGACTCCGTTAGAGGCAGACTGAGGAGAGCCGTTGTTGCGCCGCACACGCGAACGAGGCAGAGAGGCACATCCTTTAGCGACAGTGATAGCTCGAGCGACAGAGGCACCAAAGCGCCAAGAACTAATACGAGAGGTCACTTCGCTTCACGACTCCATCGAAGAGTCCCGAGCCACTGCCGAGGCGAAGCAGTGGAGGGAATTTAAGAGACATGATCCCATGAAGTTTTATGGCGGCACGGATGTTAAGGCGCGAACGAGTTGTTTCGAAGAATCATGAGAAGATTCACTCGACCATCGCCACGGAGGACCACATGCGAGCGACTATCTCTTCGTCGATGTTACATGGAGAGGCAGATGATTGGTGGACGACGATCATTACTACCAGGGGTGTTCCGAGAGACCGGATCGACTTCAAGACCAGCTTTAATCGAAATACTTCCCACCGACTGTACTTCGAGCAAAGAGGAATGAGTTCATGGCGTTGAGGCAGGGCGCTAATGAGTCAGTTATGGAGTATATGGGTAGATTCTCATCATTGTTGCCTTATGCTGGAGGATCGGCCGACACCGAGACTGACCGAGTGTATTATTTCACCGGGTCTATTACTTACGATCGGTGGTTACGTAGTCACTACACGGCGGAGACTTTACAGATTGCATACGAGCGGAGTTTAGCTCGAGAGAGTTACCTACTTACTCATCCTAAGGAGACTAGATCGGCGGACTGAGTCCCAATTGGAGGAGCATCATCGAGACAAGAAGAGGAAGAAGAATAGGTGGAATTTCCGTGATCGCAGGGACTCGGAGCGTAGGGTCCGTTGCACGATCGACTATTCGTCCGACCCATACTAATCCGCCGGTACCCGAGCTTTGCCGGTCATCCACCACGCCTGATCGATCGGGACAAAGAATCACGAGAGACGGACTGCGAGAGTAGGGGTACCGATCAAGAGACAAGCGAGAGGAGGACACGGGGGCCGGTCGGACTCGGACACAAAGTTCCGCACAAGGACGAGGCCGAGCCGGACTCAAGGATCGCGGGATACCGTGCACTGTTACGTGTGCGGAAAGGTCGGTCACATACGAGAGGGAGTGCCCTCAACCACCAAAAGTACGCCACGGCATTATCGGCCTCGGAAAGAACGCGTTCGAGCAGCTGTTGAGCTCGACCAGGGGCATCCCGAAACCTTGTCGAGGTATGATTTCTATTTGTGGTACTTTCATGCACACCATGTTCGATTCAGTTCCACTGTCTCATTTATTGCTTTGGTCGAATGGTAGATAAGCTAGGTTTGAAACCATTAGGCTTAGTAAACCCTCATCCTCAAAGACCGCTGGAGATAAGATTTACCCGAATTTGTTGTGCCTCGATATTTCGGTAGAGATAGGGGGTTATGAGTTACCAGTGGATATGAGAGTGCTCGAGTTTTTGGAGTTTGATGCTTTGTTGGGCATGGATTGGCTGGGATCGTTTCATGCTCACATTAGTTGTTATGAGAAGAGAATCACGATTCCGTTAGAAGGTGGTTCGGAGCTCGGCATTCGGGCACGGCATCGCTACTACCTATCACCGAGAGGCGGGAAGCCACGAGTGACGAGATTGAGATTGTTGCGAGCGTCATGAGCACTTTGGAGCGAAGCAGAGATTTGCTTTTCAAAGTACCGGTTGTGTGTAACTTCCCGGATGTGTTTCCGGAGGATTTGCGGGATTACCACCACCGAGGAGATTGACTTTATTATTGACCTTGTTCCGGGACTAAGCCGATCTCGATACCACCCTACCGTATGGCACCCCGAGAGCTTGAAGAGTTGAGGAGTCGGCTAGATGACTTGTTAGAGCTAGGCTTCATCATCCGAGTATGTCGCCTTAGGGAGCACCGGTTCTATTTGTGAAAAAGAAGGATGGAAGTTTGAGGCTATGCATAGATTATCGTCACCAACCGAATTACATGAAGAACAAATATCCGTTGCTGCGCATTGATGATTTGTTTGATCGCTTGACAGAGAGCATGATGGTTCACGAAAATAGATCTGCGATCGGCTATCACCACTTTCAGGATTAGGGATGAAGATCGAGAAAAGACGGCGTTCAACACGAGATACGGTCATTTTCAGTTTACAGTCATGCCGTTCGGTTTGACTAATGCACCGGCAATGTTCATGGATCTCATGCATCGTGTGATGAGGGAATACCTTGATCGGTTCGTGATTGTGTTCATAGACGACATCCTCATCTATTCCAGGACTCGTGAGGAGCACGAGGGGCATCTACGAACAATGTTGCAGACTTTGAGAGATCATCGACTGTTTGCCAAGTTCAGCAAGTGCGAGTTTTGGTTGTCGGAGGTCCGATTTCTTGGGCATGTTGTTGGAGCTACCGGTGTTGCTGTTGACCCAGAGAAGGTTAGAGCAGTGATTGAGTGGCCTACGCCGACTACCGTTACGCAAATTCGCAGTTTTCTGGGATTGGCGGGATACTATCGCCGATTTGTGCAAGACTTCTCCAAGATTGCTGCTCCGATGACAAAATTGACTAAGAAGAATGCAAAGTTTGATTGGGATGAGGAGTGTGAACATGCATTCAACACTTTGAAGCAGAAATTGACTACCGCGCCTGTGTTAGCGTTGCCCGAGACTGGGAAAGACTTAGTGGTGTACACTGACGCGTCGAAGGTTGGCTTGGGTTGTGTATTGATGCAAGAGGGCAAAGTTATCGCCTATGCATCTCGACAGCTGAAAGTGCACGAGAGGAACTACCCGACACACGACTTAGAGTTGGTCTGCAATAGTGTTCGCATTAAAAATATGGAGGCACCACTTGTATGGCGTACGTTTCGAGTTATTCACGGACCACAAGAGCTTGAAGTACTTATTCACTCAGAGAGAACTGAAACTGAGACAGAGACGTTGGCTAGAGTTCTTGAAGGACTATGATTTCTCGTTAGAGTATCATCCGGGGAAAGCTAACGTGGTTGCTGATGCTTTGAGCCGTAGGGGATCTGATGCTGAGGTGGTCGTATGTCAGATGACTCACGAGTATGGTCTTCTTGAGGCAGCCGAGTTGAGGAGTTCGGCGGACGTACCGGGGACTACCAGGATACAGATTTGTGGTCAGATGAGGTTGCGAGACCGTTTCACTACATCGACGTTCTAGAGGACAAAGAAGGCGATGAGTCGTACCAACAATTCAAAGAAGATGGTGACGATTCGTAACATCCAGTTGGAGTCGGTTGACGACTCTTGTTTGAGGTATCGTGGGCGATCATGTGATTCCATTGGTGGTGACTTACGCACCGAAATACTCCGGGAGGCTCACCGTTCTAGATTTTCTCGTGCATCCGGGTCGAACCAAGATGTATGCGACATGCGACGTCTCTTTTGGTGGCCGGGGATGAAATCGATGTGTCGAATTCATTAGAGCGTGCGAGATATGCCGGCGTGTGAAAGCCGAGCATCGACGGCTGGAGGATTCTTTGCGGCCCTACCTATTCCTCAATGGAAGTGGGAGCACATTGCTATGGATTTTGTCGGTGGCTTGCCCCGATCTCCTCGTGGCCATGATAGCATCCGGGTAATTGTGGATCGATTGACGAAATCGCTCATCATTTCATACCCGTATCCACTACACACCGAGTTGACATGACCGAGCATTCTTTACGAGCGTGAGATTGTCGGACTACACGGAGTTCCGTTGTCGATCGTGTCGATCGAGGAGCGCGGCTTTACTTCGTTATTGTGGCGAGCATGCGAGGCTCGATTCGGCACTGCATAGAGTTGAGTACGGCGTTCCATCCACAGACAGACGGACAGTCCGAGAGGTTGATACAGGTGTTGGAAGACATGCTCAGGATGTGTGTTTTGGAATACGGCGGGTCGTGGGAAGAGTATCTTCATTTGTGCGAGTTTGCTTACAACAACAGTTATCAGGCAAGTATCGGTATGGCACCGTTTGAGGCGCTCTATGGCAGGCCTTGTAGATCACCTTCTTGCTGGGCTGAGCCAGAGGATGTTGTGACCGTTGGTCCTGAGACTGTCGTTGATCACACTGAGAAGGTACGGCGGATCCGTCGAGAGGCTTAAGAGTGCTCAAGAGCGCAAAAGAAATACTATGATCGATATCACGATGAGCTTCAATACGACGTGGGGGATTATGTATACACAAAGTCTCGCCTCTGAAGGGTCACAAACGATTCGGAATCAAAGGGAAGCTTGCTCCTAGATTTATCGGTCCCTTCAAAGTTGTGAAGAGGGTCGGTAAGGTTGCTTACCGGTTAGAGCTACCGCCAGCGCTCGTCGGTGTTCACCCAGTATTTCACATTTCAATGCTTCGACTAGATAAGTCAGGCGGAGGGCGACGACCTACCGTGGACTGAGAGTCGATCGAATTGCAAGACGATGCCACGTACGAGGAACAACCAATTCAAATTGTCGACCGTAAAGTCAAGATATTGAGGAACAAGGAAATCCCTTCCGTTCTCGTGAAATGGCAATTCCACGGGGACGAGGAGTTAACTTGGGAACTAGAGTCATACATGCGAGAGCACTTCCCTATCTATTTGATTCGGTGAGTCGAAGTTTAGTTTACTTATTAGTAAATTTCGGGGTCGAAATTCTAATAAGTGGG
This sequence comes from Stephania cephalantha, assembly GCA_039657325.1. Taxonomy (NCBI): domain Eukaryota; kingdom Viridiplantae; phylum Streptophyta; class Magnoliopsida; order Ranunculales; family Menispermaceae; genus Stephania; species Stephania cephalantha. The sequence continues at coordinate 56,549,503 of CM077573.1, forward strand.
GAGATCTGTAACATCTCTCGATTTCTAACACGACTTATGTGACACGTGTCGGGATCGTGACCGACCACGCGATCTTGGACGGTACTTCGAACCTTGGGAGTCGACAGGAGGTAATTTTACGATTTTTGATATGTGTAATAGCATTATGGATTAAATGCGTGTCACGAGCCACTCGAGCGATTTCCTTTTTGTTTATGCGTGAGTTCTCGCCTAGGTAGCCGGGGGAGGAAATACAGTAAAAGTGTGCACGTAACGGAGAAAAATACGGGTCGATGAGGTAAGGTGAGTCCAAGGTTGGGGACTTGTGGGTGGGCAAGGCACACCTAGGACACACCCCACCATATTGATTTGAAATTTCAAACAAAAGAAACCAACCACCCCACCCACTCCCATCACTCACACCTCACACTCCCATCACTCACGTCACACTCCCATCACTCTCTCTCTCCTCCCGATTTATCTTCTCTCCCACTCACCTCGGTCAACTCTCTCCCATCACTCACGGCTTCAAACCTCTCTCTCTCGCGTTTCACTTCTCACTCACGGCCTCTCTCTCCCTCAGCTCACCGCCGCCTCTGCTCTCGCCGGTGACCGGACCAGGGACGCCGGAGGAAGCCGCCAACCGGAGGTAACACTCTCACCTCGGTTTTCTCTCTCTCTCTCTCTCGCGTTTCACTTCTCTCACGGGCTCTCTCTCTCTAGGTTCGCTCACCATTCGGTTGGCCGAGACCAAGCCGTCGTCGGAGGTCCCGTGGTGGCGAGGAAGGTCGCCGGAGGTCTCACACTCTCTCTCTCTCGTGAGCACTCGACCACTCTCCCTCTCCTCACGGTTTGCTCTCCTCTCGGCTCACGTTTCTCTTCATTTCTCTTTGTTTTTGTTGTTGTTCGTCACACTTGTTACGTGTGCATGTGGTTGCCGTGAGGAGGGCCGGCCGTGGGCAACCTCCGGAGACCCACCGGAGTCCAAGACGTCCGGAACCACCCCCGCATGGCCCATGCAAAGTACTTGTTGTATACATACAACAAACTCGGTTTTTGCTAGGTGTTGACCCTCTCGCCGGAAAAGGCCCTCATTTGGCGGCGCCACCGCCGGACCACCAGGACCGGAACGTGTCGGGGACCCCACCAAAACTCGTATGTGGGTCCCACAACCCTAAAAGTGGCCAAAAACAGTTTTATAGGTGCAAAGGAATCGATATTTCATGTGATGTGTACGTTGGAGGCTCGCCGGAAACCACCATCGCCGGCGGTCCTACCGGTCGAACCACGATCATTAAAGGTTGTCGAGGTCTCACTTAATATTAGTTGACGTCTAGCAATCCTCGGCTAAGTCCGAAACAAACGTACGTAAGGCTTTTGGAATTAGTTCGTGTGATGCCATCGTCGAGTCGAAAAAATGTATAGTTGCTATTCAAACGTCGCGTGGCGATGAATGGCTATGACGTCGTGATCATGTTGCCGGTCCGCGAGACCATGACGTGACCCGCATACGACTGAGCCGAGCCTATGACTCGCGATGAAGCGAATACGTAGTTTGTCTTCAAAACCCGAGAAAGAGTGTCTTCTTTTATTTATTAAAATGTATGACCGTCCGAGCCATTCAAAACATTGGAAATGATGATAAGTTTAAACCTAAGTGTTAGTGAATGACTCGACCTAATAACACGAGTTTCCGACCTTGTCGGTAACGGAAACTTGAGGATACGCGTTAGGAGTCGCGGGAGTTTTACGTGGATTACGATAATCTCGGGTAAGTACACTTGCCTTAAAAAGCATTTGTACGTTAGTAAGCCACTAAGAAGATATCATGTGATTCATTTTCACTTTTCTTGTGTTCGTTATTATCCCATCATTGGCATTCCATTCTATGTTCTTGTATGTGTGTTCTTGGCATAAGTACGTCTCGAAGGTACATGCGGCTGCACTAGAAGGGATAAAACGCGGCACTCGAGCGCACGAGTGTTTGACCACCCCTAGTGATTGTGTGATACCATGTCTTGGATTGTTGTGGATGGTTGTGGATTGTTATGGTATTGTTGTGGAATATGGACTACTTATTGCCTCTCTTGACTCGTAGAACACGCATGTTTCGATTGCTATCATTTCCAGTCATGTCTATCATGCATTCTTGCTTATTTATATTCCCGCATTTCGTGCATCGCATGATATTTAGGCTGTCTTGTTTGTCGTTTCATGAATTCTTGTTATATTCTTCGGCTTTACTTTCAATTTCTCTCGATTTGCTCACCGTCTAGTTTGTGACGGTGGGTGTAGATAAGACGGAGAGCGAAGTAGGGGCAAGGGGACCGTGTCTAGGAGACTTTTTGTGAGCAGTGGACGTGAGGTACCGAGATGTAGGCTCGTACCTATCCTTTTTGTATGACGTTTATGTATATACATATATGGTTGTTTTGGAACAGGAACTAAGTTTGAGGTGATTTCCATAATTTCATTTTGTTGACTTGGATATGACTTGTCTTGGGGTTTCCACATTTATATAGATTCCTAATTTCCTTGATTGAGTTATTTCCCATTATTTGATTAGAATATGATTTTTGCTTCCGCTTGTATTATAACCGCAATAACTCTTTCATAAACCTTAAAAACCTAAAAATTTTGATAAGTTGAGGTGACTAGGCTCGTCCGGTTGATTGAAAACGACTTGGGACTGCACGGGTCTAGGCGGCGTACCCAAATGCATTGGGAATTTGGGGCCGTCACAACCCATTTCTGCAAGGGCCTCTTGGGGAGTCGTGGATGCACGATGGAACCAAGTCACCTGGGCCTTTTGAGGAGTCGTGGACGCACGGTGGAATCAAGTCACCCACGCATATTTACTATATTATGATGATTGGTCAACAAGGGAAGGTAATGGCAAATGTGACCACGAACTTGCATTTATATCTATTACATTCTATGCATATCTCTTGGAACCCCTTTGCATGCAAAAAGTTGTATTTCTTATGTTTTTACAATCCTTGATACTCCATATATCTGTTCAAGTTGCTCTATGATTATGATATGCTTACTCTATATGAAAATGATGCCATGCTACGTATTTCAATGTATCCTGATTTTAAATGCATGCTAGTTTTATTTTGATTTATATGTATTACTTGCATGTTTAATATTTGAGCGTAGTTCTTCTCTTATTAGGCTCCGTTGGTTCTTTAGCTCACCCCACTTACAATACAGGTCCATCTACGAGTGCGATCGATCTTGGCAAGGGGAAGGCCATTGCTTGAAGTCTCCTTGTTTTGTGAGAATTTGCATGATTATTTTATATATATATATATATATATATATATATATATATTTGTTTGATTTTCAAAATAATAAATTGGGTTGTAACTCTAGGTAGTTTTACTTGGGGTAAAGTTGAACCCTCCTTATCTTTTTTGTGATCATTATAGAAGTTTTAAGGTTGAGTTTGAAACTTATTGAGATGATTAGACTGTTGGATACCTATCGCACCGATTTGGCGATTTCATGAATTTTAGTGTTGATTTAAATTCTGCATTTATTGTCCTATATGGTAGTATGTTGTTCCGCAGGTTGAATTAGGCGTGCCAGACCGTTATTTGGGCCTGGTTCAGGTATCGGGCTTGAGTAATCTTGGGTCGGGCGACCCGACCTTATTTCAGGTGAGTTCGTTTCATTTCATCTCTACCACAATCCCAAACAGTTGACCTCATTCCATATGCAATTCTCTATCTTATATTGTCTCTCTTAGAGAAAATCTTTTAGACTTTTTATACGTACACATTATTTCCATCAAGACATATTCACGCTCTCTCTCTCTTTCATTGCTAAACTTTGTAAATCGATTAAAAACTAATTTTATCGTAATTAAATATAGTATATGTGTGCATACTTGCAACCAACCAACCAACCAAGTGCCATCTCGAAGTTTTAATATCTTACGTGTACAAAAAATTGAGGGTTCACGTCTCACTCTCATTGGGGGCAACTTAATTAGAGGGATTGATAAAACAATTTCTCTCAAAAAAATTGGATGACATTCACGATGGGAGAGTGAGGGAACGGGAAGTGGACTGAGGTGGTGTGCCAACGAGGACGGGGTATTCGAGGACGACAAGAGGAGAGGGAGGCCTAACCTGTGAGAGGCTGCAAGTGGCGAAGCTTTAGAATCGAGAGGAAACACTTCATCGTCTCATTCCTTGAACATGGTGGGGTATACGTGCAGGAATCATCAAACGGCAAACAATTTGCACTAAAGTTGGATGCGTGCGAGGTTATCTGGGTGTAATGCGCCATTACTGAAGCAATAGGAAAACAACAATGGGTTCGTCGAAACTTCAGAGGGGACGAGGGGATGCTGATATTCCAAACGTTGGAGAATCATGTGGGAAGCTCATGCGAATCTGGAGGGTGAGGGATCGCGGTTGGGACACAATTTTGGTGCCAGGTGACGACGATAAGGGATGGGCAATGTTTCTCAATGGGCTGGTGAACGAGGAGGAAAGTGTTACCGACCATTTTGCTAAGGGAAGGGTTGGAAGAAGAGGAGGAATGCCATTCATCGCGGTTAGGGGAGGGACGGGAGGGGGGTTAAGTACCACAAGCCATCTCGACCCTCGGCATGGGGAACGAACGAGGAGACACGTACGGCCTCGCTCCGACAGGCCCTGCAGGAAAGGGACGACTCCCAAAGGACTGGTAACGGGAAATCGATCAATGAGACGCACACGTACACGCAAACACGACACCAACAAATGGAATCACATGTAGAGGGGGCGGAGGATCGATTAGTGTTCATATTTTGGGTCTCATGGTGTTGCAGATGGAATCTCATAGAGAGTCGTCTGGCGAAAGAGTTGCGACGCAATATCACCTTAACCCCAACAGGTGAAGACAGAGCCATACTGGAATGCCAATCGCTAGAGGAGAAAATCAAGTTGCTTAACGACGATGGGCGGATGTGTGGAGAGCTAGTCGTCAAAATTGTCCAATGGAGACCCCACTTCATTGGAACGAACATAAATGGGGTGGTGCACTTTGCTGGATAGGAATACAGGGGCTACCACTGAACTTGTGGACAAAGGAGGGTTTGTGGAACATCGGCGCGAAGTTTGGAGGTCTGATCGAGATCGTGGCGAGTACTCTTAAAAAAACGGATCTCCAACAAGCAGTGATTAAAGTCCAGGGCAAGTGGAGGGTTTCTTTCCTTATGAGATATATGTTCCTTGCGACACAAGGCGAGCAAGACTAAGGGTGGGACGGTGGTCAAAGACGGAGGCGATAGGCGGTTTCCGACCAAACATGAGGGAGTACGGACAAGGGGAAAGAAGTGGACACGTGGAGGCTGGGAACATCACTCAGACAAAGAGGGGATGATCCCCCTGACATCCGTATAAGAAAGGAGGTGGGAGTGGCGGCACAAGCGAGCCGGCCAAGTGACCGAGATGACCGAGTTGGTGAAACTTCCTCAAAAAATAAAGCGGATCAGTGGCAAAAACTCGTACTACGTATGCGACAACTAGAGAGGAACGCATAAATGAGGATATCGCTTTATATGCCGGTGATTCGTTTCTTCAAATCGTAGAGGAGGAGACGGGGAGAAGAAGCGGGAAAAGAAGTGGCGATGACGATGACGGATGCGAAGGGTCGAACAGAGTTTGGCGAGCTTGAATACGGTGCCACCTTTGCGTTGAATATGGAACGACGCAAAAATCGGCTCCGAGTACACGCTACAAAGATGACAAGGATTACCTTGAGATACGAGGGCTAATTGGGCCGAGATGGCTGGGAAGGATGGCCAAGCTTTATGCCCTTTATGTATTACCGAGGAGGGCTGGCGGAAGGGCCAATTACGAAAGCCCATCTTGCTGAACTTGAGCGGGAGGTAGCGGGCTGAGATAAGAATTAGGGCCCAATGAAGAGAGGAGTGGGTTTGGGAAGGTCGAGCCCCACACTTACAAGAACAATACAACGGTGCAAGCCCAGGAGGAGGATCTTCCAAATCAGATTAGAACCACACGGACCTCGAGCCGGACGGCGGCAGCAACGGAACGCGAGCCCGAAATTTCGATGTGGAGGTACAAGATAGGTTCCGGATGGCGTAATCGAGAGACATATTGGGGGATATCACCGGGTGGACGAATTACGTGTTGGTTTGTACATAGCCCACCATGCCCGAGAATGGGAGTGATACGGAACTTAACATCGAGCCGGCGATGAATCAACCTTACATATTGTTACGTCGTAATTCGGAGGAGGAAGAAAGAGAAGCGAGGATGCGAGGTGGTTCAACGTAGGGAGGCGAGGGCGGCAAAGAGGGACTAGCGGTCGTGGTATGGATGACGGTAGTGTGGGATCAGAAGATGACCGCACAACGACTTTTGATGCGAGGGGAGATGAAGACGAGTGGCTTGAAGAGAGAGTCGATGATTTGCAAATAGGGAATGGGACACTCACAGACGCAACACCATTGGAAGTCATAGCAGAAAGGGAGTCCGGGGCAATTCAACAACTTATGGTCTCACGGGTTGAGTTGGGGATGTCATTATTGGGTTCGTCAGAGGAAGACACGCCGACACTTCCAACTTCTAGCTCGAAGCTAGAAATCATTCATGTTAGAGATGATCCGATAACGCAGACAATACCTACAGCGAGAGATACCTTGGCGAGCGACGACACATTGCTAAGTGAATTCCTGTTACAGAATGGCCTGCAGTTGAGGGAGGGACGTCACCAGGCGGCACATGCTGGAGAATCAAACATAGGTGGGATTCCAAGGGCCCTGCAAAAAGAGTTACAATGACTAGACTTTGGAATAGATTATAATTGTAATCGGGATAAGATGGGCTTTAATGGAGCAAAATGAAGATACAAAGTTGGAATGTCAGGGGTATTGGGAACTTGAATAAACAAATGCTGATAAAAGAGGTGGTGAGGGCTGAGAATCCAGACCTATTAGTACTATAGGAAACAAAGAGGTTCGTGCTTGGAAGAAGAGAAATAAGGGGAATTTGGGGTGGACGATTTAAAGAATGGGCTACATTGGATGCCGAGGGTACACGAGGGGGGTGGCCATTGTCTAGGACAGTCGAAGGGTGAAGGTGATAGGTAGTGTCTTAGGATCCTTCTCGGTCTCCATACAAATTGAGGAGACATCGGGATTGAAGTGGTGGCTGTCGGGGGTGTATGGGCCTAGCACACCGGCACGACGTGAAGACTTTTGGGATGAGATAGGGGCGATGTATGGGAATTGCGGGAGCTTTGGTGTATCACATGAGATTTTAATGTTCCACGGTTCCCCTTGGAGAAAAGCAACAATGGTCGGATCACTGCGAGCATGAGGAAGTTTGATAGGATTATCGGGGAAATGGAGCTAATCGACTTACCTCTATGCAACGGGACTTTCACCTGGTCAAACTTTCATACACCACCAACATGCGCTAGGTTGGATTGCTATCTATTCACCTGAGAGTGGGGCGGACATTTTAAGAATGAGAGACGACTATTGGGAAATAGAGTGACGTTAGACCATTTGCTGATCATTTTGGAGATTGGCGCAAGATCGCCTGGGACCCATCACCATTCAGATTTGAGAACGCGTGGCTCACTCATCCGGAGTTCATAGAAAAATACAAAGTCTGGTGGAGACGTGCGGAAGATAGAGGTGGGCCCAATTATAGACTTATGGGGAAGTTAGGAAGTATGCGGGGAAAATAACGGCATGGGACAAAAGTACATTTGGGCAAGCGTCGAGGAGAGTCGATGAACTCAAAAGAACAAATAAAGATTTGGATGGAAAAGTGGGAACGCCGAATGGGATGACGTCTTGGTGGATCAAAGAAAAAGAGCTAAGAATGAATTGGAGAAAGCCTTGATCATCGAAAACCGCATTGCGAGCCCAAATTACGAGTGAAGTGGGCTAAAGAAGGAGATTGCAACATTAAGTTCTTTCATCACCTACTAGGTGCGCGAAAAAGCAAAAATGTGATCGGAAGGTTGCAAATGGATAACGGGGATTTCACGGAAGAACCAGAGATAATCAAGAATGAAGTGGTGGATTTCTACAGGGCCTTGTATACAAGTGATAAGGATAGTACTTGGGAGATAGATGGAATACACTGGGCACCATTCATTGCGATAGGGCAACTGAGCTTGAGAAGGAATTCTCGGAAGAAGAGATTTGGGCGGCTCTGCGATAAGGATAAGGTGTCGTGGCCTGATGGATATACTTTTGCCTTCCTCTGGAATTGTTGGGGAATCTTGAAAATCAACATCCTAGCTTTTTTCACGGATTTTCACAAGAATGGGATAGTCAATGCAAAGATGAAGGAGACGTTCATATGTTTGATTCCGAAAGGGGTCACGACAGGCAAAATTGATGATTTCAGACCTATTAGTTTGGTTACGTCAATGTACATATTGTTGGCAAAAGTATTAGTGGGCCGGTTGAGAGAGGTGCTCCGACGACCATCGCATACGAACAAAATGCTTTCGTAGGCCGGGAGACAAATGCTCGACTCAATTCTCATAGCAAGTGAGGTAGTAGAGTACAATCAAAACGAGGACTGCAAGGTTTTGTCATGAAATTGGATTTCGCAAAAGCATATGATATGGTGGATTAGACATTTCTAAATTACGTGTTGAGAATGAAAGGTTTTGGAGCAAGATGGCGGAAATGGATATGGGTTGCCTTGGCACGACTAACTACTCGGTCATGATTAATGGAGCATCATGTGGGACCCCGAACGACAACTTTAAGGGTCGGCGGGGTTACGTCGAGACCCCTATCCCTCTTCCTCTTCATTTTGGTGGGCGACGTGATGAGTCGCGTGATCGATGTGGCTAAGAGCAACATGTCAGTGCAAGGATTTAGAGTTGGGAGAGACAATACTCACGTCACACATCTCCAGTACGCGGATGACTCACTTCTGTTCATAAAGAACTCACCTGGGGTAGTATGGAATATGATGTGGTTGGTTCAAACATTCTGCAAACTCTCGGGGCTGAAACTAAATCTTAACAAGAGTAGCTTGTTGGGAATCAACGTGACAGATCAAGAAGTGTGCGACATGGCAGTTTCCACTTAATGCCAAGTGGGAGTGTGGCCCATAAAATACTTAGGAATGGCGTTGAAGGGCTCCACGTTATCAACATCCTTTTGGGATCCCGTCTTGAAGAAAATAACTAGGAGATTGGATGGATGGAAAAATGGATTTATGTCAAAAGGAGGACGAGTTATGCTTATCAGTTCGGTGCTCGATGCTCTTCTAACATATTTCATGTCCTTGTATTGACTACCTATGGGGGTGGCGGTGAGGGCAGAATCCATGATGAGGGAGTTCCTGTGGAGAAGGATGGGCTCTAACAAGTCATGGGCATTGGTGTCTTGGAAACGAGTCACCTTACCAAAGGGACCCAGGGGCTTGGCTTTAGGGAACTGGTCAAACGGACAGGGCATTGGCATGAAAGTGGTTATGGCGCTTTCAAGAGGAGCAAGAGGCGAGATGAGCGAGAGATTATCGGGATCATATACGGGAGATATGCGAATGGTTGGGACTCTGGTCAGGTCTTTCGTGCTACATACAAAGCACCGTGGAGATTCATTTTGGAATGCGATGAAGAGTTTCGAAAATGATTGTTGTTCAAAGTGGGGAATGAGAACATAATTAAGTTTTGGAAAGATCCATGATGTGGGAAGAGACCTTACAACATTACTTCCACCGGACGACCTAATGAGACTATTGCGGAGGCGATCAATCGGGGAGGCACGAGAGGGGGTATTGGGATGGAACCTCAACCTACGAAGGCGACGTATGAGTGACGCGGAGAGATTGAGCCATGCGAGTTTGATACAGAGGTTGGAGGGAAGATTACCAACCGTGGGGGAGGATTCAAGACGTTGGAAATGGGAGAGCTCGGGAGATTATAGTGTCAAGTCAGCATTCCAAAACATGTGTAGGGAGGCGTAACATTGACAAATCTAGCACACAAGGCTATTTGGAAATGCCCGGCGGAAATGAAAGTAAGGGTGTTTTTATGGTTAGCATGGGATGGTCGGATCAACACAATAGATGTACTTCAAATGAGATGCCTATACAAAACCATGCTCCCTTCGTGGTGCATTATGTGTCGCCAAAAGAATTAAACCATTTATCACATACTAATACGCCGCACTTTCTCATCGCGTGTTTGGCAAGCAATGATGTCTCGAGCCCAGGTGTGGCTTGGATCAACTCGACCACTTTTAAGGAGTGTTTGAATAGTTTACCACCCCAACTTCGCAACTTAAAACAACGCATTCGTGGCGAGTGGGAGTTTTGTACGTGGCATGGGCCTTGTGGACGGAAAGAAACAAGCGAATATTCCATGAACGTGACGAATAGCTTGGATGGAGGTGCGGGAACTTGCTAATAAAGGGGTAGCTTCAATTCTCTTTGGCCGAAGGAATTTATGGGGCGAGAAATGGGCACAACTAGTTGGAAAATGGAATTTATTACTAAGGTAACGACAACGGGGGCGACCTTCAATATAAGGGTTGGAATACTTTTGACATTATCGATTTTTGCCCATCTAATGTCCCGACTTATTATGGGCACGTTTTGGGAAGTATTCTTGATGTTTTTATTACGGGGAGTCGGGAGGTTGAGTTCGCTTGGAAGGGAGGAAATGGAGGAGTTGCTGCATTGTAGCAAGAGAGGTTTGTAGAAATGAATGAGGTTTGAGTTGTTTTAGTGATGTAGGTATCTTTTTTGGATTGCAGGGCAGGGAGCCCTTGTGGGCATCACAACAAGAAGATGGCTTTGGAGTGTGGGTCATGTTGGGGGGAGCTCTCTTGACGCGGTGAGAAACTTCCAATGGATATATTGTACCTACGAGCATTTTTCGGTTCTAACTGGTCGCCTCCGCCACATATTTAAGCGAGGGGGCGAGGTGTTTGGGTGGTGGGAGAAAGAGGTTTGGACCTATGTGTTTTTGCCTAACTTCTCCTAGATGAGTTTTTACTCCAAGCTACGATAGAGATGCTTGCGGGAGAGTTAGAGGATCAAGAGTGAAGACTCTAAGATTGGCTACGGCCTTTTGGATTGAGAAGTATAGCATGGCGTCGCGGGGCTCACCATGGATTCTTTTTTGTACATAATATGTTTTTGTACACGATCAATAAGGAGGGTACACAACCCCTCCAATGTACTTCACTTTGATATATATATATATATATATAACTTTTGGAGCTAGTCTACATTCTCTAAAAAAATAAGGCAATTTCTTTCTTTAAGAAAAAAAAAAAAAAAAAAAAAACGCGACCAAGCTCATCATATTATTGTTCAGTGTAAGTTAACTCGAATCTTTCTTTTTTGGATGATACTCCTATGTTTTACTCATCTATGGCCTTCATGTTAACTTATTTGAGGAAATGAAGGTTGGTTGAGATTCCACGTGTTTGATTGTCAAAGATTATCATTGTTTCTCTACTATTTCTTCTTTACATGAGCCCTCCTCCCATCGAGAGGCTAGTTCTAACCCCTTGTGGCGTGCAAGCAATCACGAAGAAGCGAGTGCACTAGAAGACTCATACTTGGGACTTAGTGGAGCTACCCTCTGGCAAAACTCCGATTGGATGCAAGTGGATTTACAAAATAAAAACTTGCTCTGATGGCTCTATTGAGCGGTATAAGGCTCGTCTGGTTGCTAAAGGTTACACACAAGAATATGGCATTGACTATGAAGAAACGTTTGCCCCTGTAGCCCGCCTGACCTCTGTTCGAAGTTTACTTGTTGTAGCAGCTGTTCGACATTGGCCTTTGTTTCAAATGGATGTTAAAAATGCCTTTCTGAACGGTGATCTTGCGAAGAGGTTTATATGTGTCCACCTCCCGCTATTCTCATCCTCCAAAACAAGTTTGCCTTCTCCGTCGCGCATTATATGGGCTCACTACAAAAAAAAAGGTGATCGAAATGGAATTAGCAACGAATTTAGTTCCGTTGCTACGGATAAATGGTTAGAGACGGAATTGAGACGGAATCATTCGAGACGGAATAGAGAGAGATCGAGAGCGGGAAAGAGACGGAATTAAATTCCGTCTCTAAATAATGGCGCCAACATTCCCACCAAAATTTTAATTTTTTGTAACCGTTCGTTACGTCTCGAGATTCGTGCATGCGTCGATGCGAAGAATTGAAAAATGAGATAGATGTTCAACCCCCCTTTCTCTCTCTCAACCCACCACGTTCTCCTCCACGAGACCCCTCTCTCCCTCCTCAAATCTCTCTCTCAAAACCTCACCGATTTCTCTCTCTCTCTCGCGACCGATTTCTCTCTCTCTCTCTCTCTCTCTCTCTCTCTCTCTCTCTCTCTCTTTCTTATCTCTCTCTATAACCGCCCGACCATGGCAACTCTCTTCGACCTCTGCTGCCATTCTTGAAATCTCTCTCTGAAACCCATAAATCGTTTGCACTGTCTGCTGCCGTCGGCTAGCTGAGTCGTCGCCGCGTCCCGCCGGGAGAGTGGTGTTGTCTGCCCTCGCCGCCTCCGGCCGTCGCCGATTGTTGTCGCGCGAATACGCCATCGCCGTCTACATCGCCCTCTTCCGCTGCACGTCGTACATGCAGCAGCCGCTGATCGCGGCTTTTAAATCGTCGCGCCGCGAAACCTCGCCGCAGTGGCCCATCTGCCGCTTGTCAGATCCTGCCACTGATCGCCGCTCTTCGTAGAATGGATCGGCAACCATCGCCGCGCAGCCATTGTTGTCGCCGTGTTCGTCATTGCTGATCGCCATCGGGACCTCTGTCGCCAGCTCTCCTCTGTCGGCATCCGCCATTGCGCGGTCATGCGTTGTTAAATCGCCGCGTCGGAAACCCTCGCCATTGGCCGCCTAGATCTATCATTGCCTGTCTGAGTCCTCTGCCATTGATCGCCGCTCTTCGTCATGGCTCAAGCAACCATCGTCATGTTATTGGCTGGTCACCGTGTTCGTGCGATCGCCGTGTTCGCCGCTTTTCGTCATTTTGTTAATCGTTGCGCCAGGTGAGGTAATCTCTCCATTGTTATACCCTTTTCGATCATTTTCGCAAATAATAAAACCAAAATTTTTTGTTCATATATTTTGGCTACACTATAGAATTTTTGATACCCTTGTGCCCTTTGTCAATCATGTTAGGAGAAAGCAAGCTGAATAAGATAAAAAAAAAAAATGATGATAAGTTCTTTACAATTTTAAGCCTACTTTCGGTGTACACATTAGTTTTGGAGTCATTAACAATGACTTTAAATGTATTGTTATTTTGTAATGAAGATTGATTCATTTTAAGCAAACACTTGCATAAGTTTTTTAATTAGATCCCTTAAGAATCCTAAATACACTTGTTGAAGGAAATATTTTTAGGCTTTGCTCCGGGAATGCGACTTTAGGCTCATTGGGTTATGGCCCTGGAGATCGTGAAAAATGTTGACACTTGCAGAAGAGGTATCTCGTATTGCCCATTACTCTCTAGTTTTCATCAAGCTTTATGTACATACAATTGCTCTCTCTTTTATAAGTTACTAATAATAAAAAAAATATAAGTGTAAGTAGTCACAGGTGGATAGTGAAGATTGATAGCCAAGAAATGCTAGAAAGTGAAATATTTGACTTGTTAACTTGTTAGGATGGAATTCTAAGAGATGATATTGACCGTAGTTAAAATTGGGTTGGTTAAGTGGAGGAGCATTTTTAGAATGTTATATGATTGATCATCCCCATTAAGAGAGGCAAAACTATACGAAAATGGTTTTAAATGTATAGTTATTTTGTAATGAAGATTAGTTCATTTTAAGCAAACACTTGCATAAGTTTTTGTAATTAGATCCCTTAAGAATTCTAAATACACTTATATCTTGAAATATAGGAGGATAACATGTTTAAGTTCATCAAAATCTCAAGTACACTCTAAGGCCTCGTTGTCATTTTCTATAAATTAAGGTTCAATTAGCCTACAGAGACAACCGCTCATGTTTGTACTCATTCACACATCACTTTGTAAATTCAACAAAAAAAAGAGATTTGAGGAGAAAGTCAACAACTTGCTGAAGGAAATATTTTTAGGCTTTGGTTAGAAAATCATGAGTTTTAAAGCTAAGATTTAGTATTGAAAACCACTTGACCAACCTAAAAAAAAAGTTAAAATTAAATTTGTTAGGACACTGTTGGAGCTTGAAGAGGACTTACAAGGTGTGGAACGCGAGTTTGGAGTGGCCGAGAGTCGGTATAGGCTACGAATTGAGTGCATTTAAGGTTTAAACCCTTTGAGGCAATTCTCTTTATTTCATTTCCATTTCGAGTTGACATTAAATCATTTGGATTGTTTTACTACCGATCTTATATTGGTAATGTCATGCATTGTGTATTACTATCTATGATTTCTTTGGCTAAAATAATCGTGTAAAAAATTGTCGCATAGCATTCTTTGTCTTGACTTCGTTCTATGATTGAATTCCTTTAATGTCGTTGATCTATGAGATATTGAATTTCTTTCTAAATAACATACTATGATTTGTGTAATCTGTATTTATTGGTGAATGTACACACATATGTCAATGTGTTTATGGTGTGATGCTTGTTTGAAAATTCTAAAACTTGAAGTCTTCAATAGGAATGATTTAAGGAGCCAACCTTTGTACTTGCCCTTACTTAATGAGTTGCGGTGTCTTATCTATTATCCAATGTCTCTTGATTATGTTGGTTGTCTTATCTATTGGTTATGTTTTAGTATGATTCAGGTTTGATGTTTCATAACTAGTTAAATACCCATATTTTGTTGTTTAGGTGGCCGTGTAGATTGGGCTTTGGCAAGGTTGCCTATGGTAGAAAACTAGAATGGAATTGTTTAATTGAGTGATGTCATTGATCATTTGTAAGCTTCACATGTCAACAGCCACTCGAGTTGCTATCTAGTAACTTAATTATTTTGGACTGTTTGTACTGCAATGCCTCTCTAAGGGTCGCGCGGGCATTCCTTAAATCTTTATTTCTTTTTCCTTATGCATTTATGATTTTTTTTGTAAGTAATTACTTATACATTTGATCTTTCTATGCGGGAAGACATATATCAAAAGTAGAGTTATTGAAATCACGAAAATGAAAGCGGTAAAGCTTAAGGTACCCCTACTTAAGAAAACAAATTTAATGTTACTATTATATTGTTACCATTATTGTTGATCCATGCGAGCTAAGCTCCAAGGAGACGTCGGAGTGACCCAAACTACACCTGGACCAGCCGGTGGATGATGAGCGGTGTACTACAAGGTGGCGGGTGAGTGTCCCAAATGACGTGTCTGGTCTCGGGTCGTTAGGGAGAAAGAAGAGAAGATACGTAGATCTGATGCTAGCACATCCCAGGTGCTAGCACAACGAGGATGGCCAACTTTATGATACTTAGGTATTTTTATGGTTGTTGTATAACAATGAGAATTGTAGTTTTTGTGGATACTTAGGTATCTTAGACATTTATTATACTTGACTACGTTTCGTGAATATATAAATCTTTTTAATATCGAATTGTATGTTTTTTCTCATTTGAATCTTTGTTGTTGATATATATTGTTGATTTGTGTATGTATGTGAAATTTTGTTTTTTGGGGATGTTAGCATCCCCAAGGAGTTGTTGGAGGGTGCGGCGATGGAGCGAGTCCCGTTGTTATTTTTAGTTTTAGAAGTTTCGGAAAACTAATTTGATTCTTGTGAATATTTAAAAAAAAGTCGGCATAGAAACGGAATAGATACGGATTAGCAACGAAATTTATAAATTCCATTGCTAATCCGTCTCTAATTTGTGAAGAATAGAATGAAAAAGCTGGATAAACAGAGTTTAGAGCGGAATAGAGACGGATTAGCAACGGAATTCGTAAAGTCCGTTTCTAATCCGTCTCTAATTAGCATGATTCTCGCACTGTTTACCCGACCGAACTGACAGAGGCATGGTTCTTCTCTACTTTATGTTGATGACATGATCATCACCGGGATGACTAACCGTGATTTCGACTTACAACAATATCTCAAAAGCCACTTTGAGATGAAAGACTTAGTAATCCAGCTACTTTCTGCGGTCTTGAAGTCAATTCTACTTCGACGGATATTATCTTTCACAAGCAAAATATGCCTTTGATTTGCTCTCTCGTTCATCATCACGATATCGATATTGCATCCACCCCATTAGACACGAATGTCAAAGCCGACTCAGTCGGATGGTACACTTCTTTCGAGATCCTACCTTATATCGTCAACTTGTGGGGAGTTTGGTTTATCTTATTGTTAGTCGTCCTGGACATTGCTTACGCGGTGCATGTTGTCGGTCGGTTCATGTCACCCTCGTCTTGCTCACTTCATTCTGCGTTCTCCGTATCCTTCGATACGTGAAAGGTACTCTATTTCATGGCCTCCACTTCTCTCGACAACTCTCCATTGGTATTATCGGTTACTCGGATGCGATTGGGCGGGTGATCCTACCGACCGGCGTTCCACTACCTGCTTACCGTTCTTGTTTCTTCTGGGCAACTCGTTAATATCTGGCGAAGCAAGAAACAAACAAGTGACATCTCACTCTAGCAGAATAATCGAGTATCGGGCTCTCGCCGATGCCACCTCCGAATTACTTTGGCTTCATGGTTACTTGAAGATATGGGGGTTACACATGATTACGCTACCATCTGCATTGCGACAATCAAAGTGCGATCCAAATTGCACACAATGATGTTTTTCATGAGAGAACAAAATATATTGAGAATGATTGTCACTTCATCCGTCAACATCTCCGTTCGGGGCACTCTCCAGCTTTCCTCTGTTTCCTCTTCCAATCGGAAAGTAGATATCTTTACTAAAGCTCATCTTCCTGATTGCTTTCATGCCTTGGTAGACAAACTCAAGTTGATTTCTACAAATCCATCTTGAGTTTGAGGAGAGTGTTAAGGAAATTGGTATGTTAAGGAAACTACCAGTTATGACAACTCAATAATATATTCAGCAGTTAAGGAAAGTAGTATCTCGTGTAATTAATAGTTTCCATTTGTGATTGCACTTTCCTTTTGTATTCTACGCCTTGTACGTGTATATATAGATTACATTGTACACAAGATTATTACACAATAAACATATTCCATTCAGAAACTAACATGGTATCAGAGCCCTAATTGTGGGTTTCTCTGGTTGTGCAAGACACAACTCTGTCATCTCTGGTTGTGCGAGACACGACTCTGACCTCTCTGGTTGTGTGAGACACAACACTGTCAATCTCATACACACCAGCGACAGCCACCACCACTAGTCGATAGCCGATTGCCGCCACTCAAATCGCTCGCCGTCGTTCGCTGACCCGCCACCGCTCGCCGCTACGCTCTCTGTCTGCCAGGTGCTACGTTGCGCTTTTGTTCCGCCGCTTCCGCATGCAAAGATATGTTCGCCATTGCCGCCGCTCGGATATGATCGCCGCCACCATTGGATCTGCTCACATGCCGCGCCGTTAGTTCTCACCGAGACCGCCGTCGCCGTGCCGTTCGCCCCTCGCACCCCGTTCATTCCACGACTTTTCCATCGAGCACATTACTGTAAACAAACAAAGTGTATCTCTCGAAATCTTGAATTTGGCTTGCTTGAGAATGGAGAAAATTGAAATTTGGTTTTTAGAAAAGAACATTCTTGTAAAGTTTCTTCATCGTGGGCTACAGAGCAGTACAAAACTTTTCAGACCCAAAGACGCCGTCGTCGCCGTGCACCAAATATGTCATCCGACAATCGGACAAGTTTCTTATTTGATGGAGAAAATTGAAGTCTCACGACCATCTCCATGATTATTGATGGGACAATTACTCACTTTGGTCCCAACGAATTAAAAGTTTTTTAATTGGTCGAAGACTTTGGAGAATCGTTACGGAGACAACCCTAAACCGAAAAAGGATGCCACGGAGACCTGAAGCCAAGTTTCTTGACCGACTTGACGACCGGGACAGTAAGAATCATCAGATCATCACCTGGTTCTGTAACACATCTACTCCCTCTATTCATATTCAGTTTATTGATTTTGAGACGGCTAAAGAAATTTGGGATTTTTTGGCCGTTAGATACAAAACATCCGGTTTGACATAGTATTATTAATTGTTCACCACCTTGAGCAGTTTGAAACAAGAAGTTGGTCGATCTATCAATGAATTTTTAGCACTCATTCAACCAATATGGAACCAGTTACAACAGGCCGAAATCAGCAAAGACCACCTTCATCTCATCCAAGTTCTCATGGCTCTTCGCCCTGAATATGAATCAATCCTTGCGGCCTCTGCATCGCGATCCACTACCTTCTCTTGACCTTGCAAATTGTAAAAGAAATTTTGTTTGAGGAAACTCGGCTTGGCTTGGTCAACTCGCCTTCATCGAAGTGGCCCTCGGAACTACTCAATCATGGCCTAAATCGCCCTCACCCTTGTAAGAATCTGAAAAACGGGACATTCGTTTGTCAATCGTCCTACAATTGAGTGCCGATCTTGTCATGAACGCGGTCACATAGTGCTTGTAGCCCCCAAATAAACGATCTCGTCCCAAAGGCACACCTAAGTCTCAGCATCTGTCTCTAACACTTGGTTCTTCCGTTGTTGCTTGTTGTATCGATGGGCCACCTCCTCTCCGATGTTCTCTATGAGTGACTTGGAAACTATTAATTACACGAGATACTACTTTCCTTAACTGCTGAATATATTATTGAGTTGCCATAACTGGTAATTTCCTTAACATACCAGTTTCTTTAACATTGGGCATTAATGAAACGCCAATGGAGCATCTGCTTTGCTTTGTTTATTGCAGTTAATTAAGGCTCATACTCAGAGACACTCAAAATAGCATTAAATTAATCCCTTATCAATTAGGAGTACTAGAATGTTTGGGTTTAGTTTTGACGAGAGAGAATAGAGAATATTAAATCCTGGCCGCCTGGCCGGTGACATTACTAGACTAGCTCACAATTACCTAAATCTGCATATTTTAATTGGAGGCGTATAATCAAGAGTATCATATACACATTGCATCAAAAAATAGGAGAAAGCCTAACTGGAGTCTCATTCCCACACTACACATGTGAGAGCTGCCCGAGAAGCAAGACAACTGCCTCATTCCTATTTCCTTCTTTAGATAAGAAACCAATTTAACTACGTGACTTTTGATGTCTCATCCAGTATCACTAGAGATGCTCGACTCTAAGTATGTTTATCATAACGCTTCTATAGCATTTAATATGTTTTGCATTAAATACACTACATCAACCACTATTAGATTGAAATTTCATAGTAATTCAATGGTGAAATATGTAGTACCATGACATGAGTATTTATTTGAGCTCTATTATAGAAACACCTTATATATATAGTGACGATCAATGCGTCAACGGTTCAGTACCTTTGTTCTTACATACTGGCATTCTACTTTTATTTTGAAGCCAACTTTTTCCATCAAAAAATCTGTTTGGACTCAAAGAGTCCTGACTCAAACAGTTTTTACTAGTAATTTATGATTCCTACTTAAATAAAAAGACCTAATTACCCTTACCCCACCATCAATACAACGACCGCCGCTTGTCCTCCACCACCACTTCGTCCACCGCCACTTCTCCTCCACCACTTCATAGCCGCCGCCGACCGCCAGATCTGGCCATCCTCCGAGAGAGGAAATCGCGAGATATAGGGCAACGTATTCTCAGAAGAAGACTAGTATGGAACCGGAAAGGGCTGATTTTGGTTCCGAAAGTGGGGGTGTTTCTTTAGATAAAGATAGGATTTTGAAGGTTTCTTGGAGTGGGAAGTAGATAGGAGTACAGTGTTGAGAGGTTGAAGAAGATATTTGTGGCTTTCGGCGAAGTCGTAGACGTTGTCGTTCAATCCAGGAAGAAGAAGAAGAGAACCATTAATGCATTAATGCTCTTGTTGTTATGGCGTCGAAAGATGGCATTGTGAGTGATACAAGTTTAAATTTTTATTCTTTACATCAGATTGATTGATTGAATGAATGAATTACTTCAGATTGTTATTTGTTTAGTGTTAATTTGATTGATTTTTTATTCTTTCAGGTTGCAGCCACGGGGAGTGTATGCGGAGACATGTCAAATCCTCTCATTATTTTGCCTAAGAGAGCCGCGCCGGATGAAGTTCCTATAGTGGGGGTGGTGCGAATGCCAGCCGAGCAGCGCGGACTGCGGCTCGTGGCGACGCGGAGGTCGCGGACGAGGTGGCGCGGCGCTGGCGACGACGACGACGCGACGACGACGAGCACGTCGTCAGTGGCCGGTGGTCACGGCAGCGCCAGTGGTCACAACAACTAAGGTGGTAAGGGGTGGTAAGGGGTGGATTGATGAAGAATGGTAGTTAAGTCTTTCTGCTAGTTTGAATCTGCATTAATTACTTAATTGTCTTTTATACGCTTTATAGAAAAAATCTATTAATTACACATTAATAACTAGTGTATGTAGAAATTGTGGAGTTAAGAGAGATAAAAAGTGATTTAGTCATTTAACTGTCACTTTCTCCTCATTCAAAATAATTGGAGTAAATGACTTTCTTAAAACTGATGAACAACCTTAAAACGTCACTTAAATAGAAACGGAGGGAATAGTAATTAGAGAAATGAACATAAAATTAGCCATAAGAGGACATGCCTAATATATTACTCTATGTTCTTTATATGTGACTTTTTAGAGTTCTTCACAAATTTTAAGGAGTCTCATTAATAAGTCTTGATTGGAGAGAATATACTATGTGAAGACTAAAACACCCGTAACCAATGAAGTTTTTTCTCACATTTGAAAGAGATTTGGAGGGTTTGAAACTTTGGAATTGATTCATGTGTATTTATTATCTTTCTCTTTCCCTTAGTACAAGGGCATAAATGGAAAAATGATATTAATATGAAACTTTAACATTTCTCGCGACAATTATAATGGACTGAGGGAGTAAGAGAAGTACATGCCCTCGTGATTTGCTATAAAATTATTGTTATTGTTGTCATTCTAGTATTCTCTATATATTAAATGTTGGGCCACCCATTTTTGAGTTGATAGGCAGGTGAATTAATGCTGTTTCGCAATTGGAGAGGAGCACTTTGGAACATTCAAAGCTCGATTGATTTCAGTTTTTGCTTGCAAAGAAAGCTGTCTAAGAATGCTTTTGCGTTGGAGAAATACTAGTGATCACAAAGAGACAGTACCGGTCACTTTTAAATTAACAAATTGATTACATTATTCTAATCTGGCCCCGCCCCGGCCCCGGCCCGGCCCTCTCAGTTATATATATGCATATGAGCCTTCCGTGATCCCCCCACTGCCTTGTGGTGAGCCGATTTAGTTAGTTTGCAAGCTTAACTCCCTTGATTTCTCTCTCTCTCTCTCTCTCTCTCTCTCTCTCTTAAATTAGTTTCCTTATTGTTCTCCTCCATCTTCTTTGTTTAGGACAGACTGCTTAATTAATAACTTTATTTTTTTTGGATAAATCTGCTCGATAACTTGACTGTTCAACAAGACCTTCAACACATCAAAATTAAAGGACGGGCGCACATGGCTCCAGCCAATGAGGTTGACATAAAGGTGAAACAATCTGATCATGGTGACGCTCCTCTTTTCGCCATGCATATGATGGGTATAAAATTTCATGCATGTCATCTATCTGTCCTTTTCATATGTAATAGGTAAGTGGTATATAAGATGAGGTCGTATTTCTGTCTCTGACATTTTTTAAGTTGCTTTATTTCTTTTTCTTTTGGACTTTCTTCCAGAAGGTTGAATTGAAGGTTTCAGTCAACTGTTGCGATGGTTGCAAGCGTAAAGTCAAGAAGCTGTTGCAAAGTATTGAAGGTAAAGAATTAACCATGCTAGCTAGCTACTTCATATATATATATATATATATATATATATATATATATATATATATATATATAGCTAGAGATAGATGAAGTACAAGAACAAATGAGAAAACTGCTATGTGGAAGTGACTATATAGATAGATATATAGAAGCTAATCAATTACTATATAATAACAAATTTTTAGTTTTGTACTTGTTCATACTATTCTTCTCTTTAAAGGGAAAATTCTTGTGCGCGAAGGTGTACTGAAGACAGAAGTGGACTCTTCATTGCCCAAAGTGACGGTCCTGGGCAATGTTGAGGCGAAAGTTCTCATCAAGAAGTTAGCCAAGGCTGGAAAGCAAGCTCAAGTGTGGGCTACTGCAGCGGATGATCAGTCAAAGCCTGATAAAGGAAAGAAGGAAGAAGAAGGGAGAAAAGGGAGTAGTGACAAAGAAATAAAGGTTAAAGCAGATGAAAATTGTGAAAGGAAATCTAGAGAACAGTCAAGCGCCTGTAAATCGTCGAGTAGCTGCAGCATTTCAGTTAAGAAGATTGTGAATGATGCTGATGAAGTGGACATTAGTAAAAAGAAAAAGGTTGAGAGTGCAAGTGACTGTAGTCCAAAGCCTGCAGGGGTTAGTGAAGTAGATAATTTTTGTCCTCCGCCAGTTCCCCTGCGCCACTTGATTCAAGCAGAATCAAGCAACTGCTTAGTTGATCAGCCAGATGCTGGAAATGTGATGCCATATTGTCCGCAGTACTGTTACAATATTGATGTTGAGCGTCCAAAGGTGTCACAGTCGACACATTATTGCGCGGTGGCATCCCTTGTGCCTCCTCCATTGTGCTATTACGGCCAAGAGCCCCGCCAGTTCTACGGGAACCCAATTGCAAATCAACATTCAGTGTGGCAAGAGCAGCCTCCGGTATCCAGGGTTGGGGATTATTTCAGCGATGAGAACACAATGGGATGCCATGTGATGTGATGTGATGTGATGTGATGGGAAGGAAATAGTATCTTCCTATAATTAATCCTTGCTCGCGGTACGAGAGTTCTTTTTCTATTTTGTATTTTTATGTACCCTAGTATCGACAGGGGGCATGGTTGATTTCAGTGAAAATATTATTAGAAAAGTTAATATACATGCATATATGGGGTTTAAAAACATGTAAGTACCAATTTTGAAAAATGATAGGATCTCGAAAATTAAACAGCATTTATGCATAGATATTGACAAATATAGAGAGAAATAAATAAAGTGGAGAGAGATAATTAAAGAGAGAGAAAGAGATAATAATGAGAGAAAGAAAGAAATAAAGAGATAGAGAATTAATGCTACAAGTAGAGAGAGAGTGCTTATTTAATATTTTGAGAGAGAGAGTCACCCTATCTTATTTAAATATGATGTGTGCATGGGTAGATGACCATTTTGTCCTTCATTACTCTTCATTTTAAATTATTTTGAGGCCCTCAAGAATGTTAAAAATTATGAAAAACTCCTTTGAGTCTGGACCTTTCATGAAATAATGTGGCATTAATTTTTTATTCATCAAATAATGAGGCTTACTTTAAAATTACAAAAGTAATGTATAACTCTTTTTCAAAAAGAGTTATTGATGATGAAGTGGCATGCATCGTTGATGAGGTGGAAGAAACTTTGTATGAATAGCTCATTTTGAAAAGAAGTTATTTATAAAAAAATACTAAACTCTATGAATGACTTTTTTGAAAATGAGCTATTTGTTCAACTCAAATATCGCACATCGAGGTGAATAACCCATGCAAACGACACGTGCGTATCGAGATGGACAACTCGTGTCATTCGCGTATCTCGAGGTAGACAACCCATATAAACGACACGCACGCATATCGACGTGGACAACCCATGCAAACGTCACGCATGTATGTTGAGGTGGATAATTCATGCAAACGTCACGCACGTATGTCGAGGTGGGCGACCCATGCAACCTCGTGCAATTCATGCAAACATCACGCACGTATCTCAAGGGGTGCAACTCATGCAACCTGTTGCAATCCATGTAAACGTCACGCACGTATCTCGAGGTGGACAACTCATACAACCTCGCCTAATCCATGCAAACCATGCAAAGGTCACACACGTATTTCGAGGTGGACACCCCATGTAACCTTGTAAAATCCAAGTAAATCATGTATGCAAACGACTCGCACGTATCTCGAGGTGGTAAAACCAATGCAAACGTCACACACGTATCTCGTGGTTGACAACACATGAAAACGTCACGCACATATGTCGAGGTGGGCGAGCCATGCATCTTTGTGCTAACCATTCAAACGTCACACACATATCTCGAGGTGTGGACAACTCATGCAACATCGTGCAATCCATGCAAACCATGCGAATGTGAAGCACGTATTTCGAGGTAGACAACCCATGCAACCTGGTGCAGTCCATGCAAACCATTTAAACGTCATGCAAGTAACTCGAGGTGGACAACTAATGCAAACGACAAACACGTATCTCGAGGTAGACAATCCATGCAAACATCATACACATATCTCGATGGGACAACCCATGCATATCCACTACAGACCATGCACCCCATGCAAACGTCACGCACGTATCGCGAGGCGGACAACCCGTGCAACCTATAGTAACCATGCAACTTATCCTTTAATGTTTTGTCTTACTTATATCTCGTGATGATAAGAAGAGATACGAAAATTAAAATAATTATAGGCCAAAACCACGTTATTTCTTTGTCTAAAATTTAAAATTAAAACAATAATGATCTTTTGAAAAATAAGTTCATTCCATGAAAATGTTGTATACATCAATTTCATTCACCTAAGATATAAAAAAAAAAAAAATCACCACGACATCAAAAAATTCATCATATAGGTCTATTACGACTGTTACGTTGACGTTGTTGCTCCATGATGCTAATCGGACGTACTTTATGTCTAGTTGGACATTGTGTTTGTACATCCGGTTGAGGTTGTTGAGGTTGCTGATCTTGCATTGAATGTCGTTGAGTTGATTGATGTTCTTCCTCTAGTTCACTCGACTCACCTCTGGTACTAATGCTTTCAAAATTAAGAGGTTGAACCATTCCAAAAAACTGACTTCCTGTATGTGGTTGGCAGAAAGGAACATGAGGCGGCGACATGCTTAACACTTTGAAAATTGCATATTTTTGTACTATTAAAGTAATTAGCGCCTTTGTGCTAATTTTTCAACCCTAACGCTACCTTAAGCCTCTAGCTCGTTAATCAAGATTAACGCGCTAGTTCTTGACATTAGAGCGCTAATTTCAACATTAGCGCACTAATTAGTATTAGCGCGTTAAATTATCTTCCTAACACGCTATGTATGCGTGAACCCGTAATTCGCATTTTGAATTATGGGTTTCCTCTACATATAGGCATTGTTAATGCCTCGGGACCCCTCGTACACACTATTAGAGGTCCCTAACATCAACCCAAACATAAAAATAGCAACAACAAAACCAAATTCAAAAATTTGACCAAGCTATGTTGATGGAGTTATCTAGCTTGGTGATTTGATCTTCTTCTTCTACAAACCATCAATGAATTGTTCACTTCAACTTCACCAAGATCACTCTTGCAGCTCTCTTTTCTCTCTTCCTCCTTGCACAAACGATTTTGATGATGATAAAGATCAATATGTTGACTTATGGGGTTTGTATGACTTAATTAATTTGATATGTTTGAACCATGTCCATCGATCATGTGTGCGCACATATCTCAAGAGCTCAACTAGTGGACCACCTTCATTCAATCATTTCTCAAGTCATACATAAATGACTCTACAAGTTGACTCATCTAGTCTCTAGATTGCTCAACACGTGTCTCGATGCACATCATGTGGTCATTTCATTTATTTTACTAACTTAGGCCCACTTAATTCCACATTAAACATGACCACATTAAAGCTAGTATAAAACCATAATTAGCTTACAATAGACTTTCCCCATAGGCCGCTACCTCGGTCCTACGTCGACACACAACTCGAGGTACGTCTCAGCTCATCTTGACACCGATACACCCGAGTGTACCTTACCCGTACATTTCTAAGATTAATTAGTTTCAATTGTTCAATTGCTCACTCCTTTGTATAATACATAATACAAACATCAAACAAAAATAACATACCTCAATGTTGACTCCCAAGGTTTAGACATACGTATCACGACAAGTGGATCTTACGTACGACCATGAAATGACATGTGGCACGAGTTATATTTTAGGGTCGTTATAGTTAGGAAGGTGACTAGGCTTGCGTTGACGTCGCGAGGATTGACTCAGAGTCCACGTAAGTCTAGGCCGGGCGGGGCCCAGTTTGAGTTGTGGAACTGGGGCCGTCACACATATACATATCATCATCATCGTCATTTAGGAATAAAAATGTTCCACATAAAATATATTCATCTGTTATATTTAAACAAGCATAAGTTATTCAAAGCTAATATCTGCACTCACGGAAACATGATTTCATTTTCAATTCAACAATAGCAAAAATCATCAAGTAACTATTTATGGAAAACTCTACTGATCTAGTAGTATTTGATACCACATACAAGCATTCTTAAACATAAGAATTAAATCAAATTAATAGAAAATTACCTGCGGAAGCGATTATATAGACTCTTAAAACCCAAGATCTTTATCGCACTCATGAGCCTCGACATTTGACACATTGTTTGATGGTACAAGTGCCATTTTATAGGCTTAAGGGAGCACCTTTAAGCTTCCCACATTAAAACCAATTTTCATCAAATTGATAATGGTAATGAAAATCCAAGAGTCTTTAGGTCGATACGTTACACAATTTATTCATAAAGATATTATGAGACACATTATGGTCTTACACATATCACTTAGTGGACTAAATGGATGGAAGAATTTGATTCAGATGTATATATATAAAAAACAAAAGTTATTTTTACTGGCCAAAACATTTCTAGTGAGACCATGGATCCGGAATCTACATGCCGATGCTCATGGTTTCGATAGCCATACCAACGATTTGGAGGAGATCTCTCGAAAAGTATTTAGTGCCCATTTTGGTCAACTCTCTATCATATTTCTTTGGTGAGTGGCATGTATTTCCATGGTGCCCGTTTTTCCAATTATGAAGCATGGCTAAGTGATCCTACTCACATTGGACCTAGCGAGTCATATCACTTATGCCAAAAGGCAAGGTTCGACAAGGTCTAAAAACGCGGTGGGTTCGCTATTAATTAATATTTTATTTTACATACTATCCTAAAGCAGCATAAATGATTTCCTACAAAAAAAAAAAAGAAGCAAAAAAAAAAAAAGAAGAAGAGAGTAGCATAAATGCCATTTTATAATTCTTTTTTTTTTTTTTTTTTTTTCTTTGGTACATAATTTTATAGTTGCATTTGTTGTTGTCCGGGAGTGGACTGTTAAACACCCAGATTAATGAAGCATGGGGCAGAAATTGGCGGGAAAGATTAATGATCGGTTCTGGTCCGGCACGTCTCGGTTTCTAGGTTTAGTTGTATTCTCATTTTGTTATCATGAAACCCTAGATTGATTGATTGATTGATTGTTTCTAGGGTTAGGGGTTAATGTTTGATTGTGTTAGAAGAGTATATGGAAATCATTGAGGATTCTTGTTGTAAGCAGAGGCATCCGATAGGTAAGAAAGGGAGAATCGATGCAGGAGGTTTCTTTTATTTGGTCAGATCTTCGCCCACCAATTCTTCATGTAAATCCATTTGCCTGAGGTCGGGGCGTGTCTACACCATTGGCCGTAAACGCCGGTGCTGCGATATTGTCTTCAAAGATCCCAGAGTGAGTAAGCGCCACTGCCAAGTTTTTCTCGATGAATTTCACCGCAAGGTTTTCATTCTAGACGGCTCTTTCCTGCCTTTTACTTCTGACTTAAATCACCTAAGGCTAAGGTTTGCGGAGATTAATAATTTTAATAACAATAGATTATTTAGACCCTCTGCGAATGGGGTTTTTGTCAACGGCTCTCGCTTGAGGGAGGCCACCCCCATGGAGTTGTCGACTGGGGATCAGGTTTCTTTTGTTTGTGCTAACAAACTTCAAACTCAGATTGGGTTCCTTCTCGAAAGAGTTGTTTTTGTGGATCAAGTCTTAGGGCCCAACAATCTCATGCTTCCTTATTTTTCTCAAGGAATAGAACAGCCTATGGAGGAAAGGTTTCTGTCATCTACAATAAATTGGATCGATAAGAATTATGGATCCCTTTTCACAGAATGTGAAACATTGATTGTCAAGGCAGCTTTTCTGTTACAGCAATGTCGAAAGATTTTGCATAGTGCAGATCCCATATTCTACCTGCGGGAAGAATTCAATTCAATAATGAATAACAATTTCTTGATTTCTCAAAATAGATGTTTATTGGATGAAGTGCAAGCTTTGTCTAATAAGTTCCCTGTAAATCTTACAAATTCTTGTGGCCGTGAACCACTTCGCATTCGTTGCTTGGATAGCAATCAGAGTCTTATGGATGGAAATTCGGGAATGATGCCAAAGACAAACTCTTGTATACGCTTCCCAGAGACAATTGCAGCTCCAGAATCGCAACACGTGCCTGCTCTTGTTCATGACTCTAACAATCATTTTCGGCAAAAGAATAATGCTAAGAATCACGTGGAGGGCGACATAAAGAATGGTCTTCAATTGAATTCTGTTAAAAATCTTGACCAAGGCGATGGTGTGGGTCGTAAGGAACATATGCGCCATTTGTGCTCTTCATCTGGGAAGAAGTTCTATCTAAATCAAATCAATCTTATCAATCACGATTCTGGGGATCATCAAATGGTTGTTTCGCTGCAGGAACTTCTTTATCCTGTGGAAAGCATTTTACATATGTTTATTGCAACATTTACCAGTGATATTCCATGGTATGTATAGTTATGACACCTTCTATTTTTATTTTCGGCTTGCATCCACCCATGATAATCCACTACTGTCAGTATATCTATAGTAACATAAAAAAATCTTGGCCACGCTTGGATGTTCAGAGTCCTACCCTGAAATCTAATGCTCAAAACCTCAAATGTTAATATTTGTTATGAAACTTCTATGACCCTTTTTGAGTAGAACATTTTAAATTACTATGTTGTGTTTCATCTCTTCTCTCTGTCTTTTCTTCTCCTACCTTTGACCACTAGCAAAAAGGAGGTTTGCAACTCATTTATGTCCTGGCTCTCTGGTTTTTTTAGAACATGGCAGTTGTTCCTTTTTTTTTTTTTTTTGAGTGGTAAAACATGGTAGTCAGTGTTAGCATGTATTTTTCTTTTTAATTGGTTTGAAAACTGAGTTTAAGTTGACACAGTTTAGAAACTTTACAGGTTTTTATCATCCTGTGAAATTCCCTACAATCTACCCGTTACAATTGCATGCCACAACACTGAGAGATGTTGGAGTTCAAGCCTTGAAAAAGAACATCAACACCTTATGCAGATTATCCGAACTTAGTGGTAGTGTGAGTAGTTTCAATTGTTATAGTAAATGCTGATACACTCTTTTTTTTTCTATTAAAAATTTAATGTTATTACATTCCTTTTCTTCTCAATGCTGCTTCTCACTACAGCTATCCCCCATTTCCTGATGATATTGCTTTTGGTAAAGACCGCAAGAAACAAGGAATTGCATGCCATCATCCAAAATTGCTGGTTTTGGAGAGGAAGGACAATATTCGTGTTATTATTACTTCTGCAAATTTAGTGTCAAAGCAGGTGATTATTCAGTTTAAGCTGCAATGCTTTGCCTGAGAAATGATGTAAACTATATCCATTTCTTTAAATTATATTTCTAATTATCTACCATCGTTTTTGTAGTTATTATTTATAAGGATCAAAAGGATTCAATTTTGCCCAAGAACTTGACCGCTAAAGATTTGGAATTAATTTGGGAGAGTCTAATTCAATGATAGAATTCATATAAAAAATCTTTACTTTGTATAAGATTTATGACGGGCAAAGATTTTGCTCAAGATTTACTTTGTATAAGATTTATGCACTTAAATGAAATCAGTGCTTTTAATACAAATTAAAGATTTGATGTTGTTAATCAAATTGGATATTTTCTTTTCGAAGTTCTTGTAGAGATACCTAAGTTTGCTTCTGCGCGTTGTATTATCTTTGTACCTCTATCCTTATTCTTGCCAATTCGCTCGTTCTTACTCTTTGGCATTTGTATTGGCAGTGGAACGATGTCACGAATACCATATGGTGGCAAGATTTCCCTCTTAGAACTCATCCCGATTATTCGACACTTTTTATCTCTTCAAATGAGAAAAACACATTTAAATCTGATTTTGCTGCTCAATTAGCTGGATTTATGGCATCTCTTTTGGTTGATGTACCTAGCCAGGGACACTGGATAACTGTGTTGACCAAGTATGATTTTGGAGGGGCAGCTGGTCATCTGGTGGCTTCAATCCCTGGAATGCATATGCGACACTCTCCATGTCCTCCAAAGCCAATGCGCTATATTCCTGTAAGTTGTATTTTTATGAACTGCCAATATCCTAAAAGGACATGAGCTAATGAAAATAGTTGAGCCCTGCAGCAGTAAACTAATCCCGCTTAACCTGACATTGGCGATGATAAAAGTAATTCAGGCTAACATTGGATTGAAAGAGGAGATAAGAATGAATTCAGATGTTAATTCTCCACTTTGCAGTAAATGGTCATAATAAGGCAGTTTGATCTTAAAAGAAAAAGAAGGATTTAAGTAGTTGAAACTTGAAATAGTTTACAAAATTAAATGGAAGAAAAATCTTGTTTAGCCTGGAATAGTGGCAAAAGAGAGTTGAATGTCATGCAGGACCATGAGTTGAACTTCTCTGGTACATATGAGATATTATAATCTATGCAGTACGTTGAGAGAATCTAAAATGAGATAAAGATTTATGTTGAGATATCCAAAGCTGTTTTAACAAGGAGAAATTAGTATAGATTTTATATCAAATTTATTCAGTGATTCATGATTAGCATATATATGTTAAATGGAATCTGATTTTATGAAATGGATCTTGATTTAAATTGGAGGAAATGTTTAGTACGATGGATTTGTTGGAGGTTTAAAAGGAAAAATATATCATAACCTTTCAAGGTTTTTGCCAAAATATCCTAACCTTTTAAGGTGTCTGCAAAAATATCATAACCTTTTGATTTTTTGCAAATTGTATCCTACATTGACATTATTTGAGTGTATTACACTTGGGATTGTGAAAAGGTATGCAATAAGTGAGAATACTATTTCATACGATGCAATGGGTATGTCTACAAGTAACCCTTCATTTCTTTCAATTTTTTGATGACACTTGATATTGGCAATGGAGGATACAATTTGCAAGAAATTAGAAGGTTAAGACATTTTTAAAACTGTAATATTTTGTCTAGTTCTTATTTAATTGTACTAGTTCTTCCTAATAAAATTTTTGGGACAGCAACATTCATACTTATTCTGTTTTGCTTCTCTTTTTCCTTTGGACTGGGCTAATTGATGGAAATCAAAGTCAGTTGGGATGAAGTTCCTTGGTATTGTGGAAGCATCTTTAGTTGGTTTAAAGCATCACTTTCACACTCCAGCTGACCCCAATGGTGCTCAGCTTAAGACGCTTGCTGCTTTTGTGGGAAAACGCGCAGAAAATGCAGTTGGAATGTCTGAAGTCCTCTTAAAAGAAATTATACCCTTCCCGTTGATCAAAATGCTGTTAATGTTCTCATAGGTGATCCAGATGAATTCTCCGAGGGAGGTACTTGTCACAACTTATCTACATCTGAGTTTCTTTCTTTCTTTTTTTCATTGACCATGACATGTTCTGCGACTTCTGTCTATCCCTCAGTTAAGCCATATGAATATTGTCTTGTTTTAAATTTGTTCCTTCCATAGAAACAAGTCTGATCTCTTGTCACTTTGACTAGATTTCATACTGCTGGGCTTCCTTCAAGGAATGTTGCAAAATGGGTAGCTCCTCTTTGTGATGCTGGCCTTTTCAGTTTTTCCGCATTTGTTTTTCCTAAAGAATTGCTTGCTGCTGCTTTAAAAGAGAGCAACAGCAAAGTGCATCTGATCTTGTATGTCTCACAGGTATCGCTTCACTGCAATGAAATGTTAATTTCTATGTTTATATATTTTACGATTATTAAGCTAAATGCTCTTTGGTTCATCTTACATGAAGACGATGTTATTTAATGAATCTCACAGGGTCCCAACTTTCCAAAAATATCTTGTTTGATGAAAATCGAACACGTTGCTGCTTTATGCTCACTCATTGCATCCATACAGAGATGCGTTGGTCTTTCACGCTTAGAAGAGGTAGTAGTACATTTTGAAGCTTACCAGATCAAATTATCCATTTTTAAATTTCTAGATCATTGTAGTTTAGGTTGTTTTTATTTAAAGAGTCGAGACCTGTGTTATTTATTTATTTTAGTGGAAACAAGGCCTGATGGCCAGAGACCTGTGTTATTTTGATGCAAATATTTATGCACATGTTGGATATTTTATAAACTGTCACTGGCCCTTTCACGATTGACCTCACTCCCCACTTGCCAAAGAGAAGAACCAATAGTTGCGTTTCTTCATTTATTTTTTTTTAAACTACTTGTAACTTGTTTTTTTTTTAAACTACTTGCGTTTCGCCGAGGTAAGGGTAGACCAAAGTTAACATGTGATGTATTAATTAGGAGGGATTTGAATGGTTTGGAAAGCTCACCATCAATTGCACTTAATCGAGCACAATGGAAAAGTTTGATCCATGTAGCCGACCCCAATTAATTTGGGACTGAGGCTATGTTGTTGTTGTTGTAACCTGTGTTTTTTTCCAGCTGCTAGGTTCGTACCAATGGCCTGAAGTTCTAGAAACTGATTTTATTTATGGTGAGTTTTTCTGTGCATTGGTGTGTATAAAGCTAGTTGAAATTCATAACCTACCTTTGCTGATATTTTTTTTAAAAGGTTCTTCATCGATTGGGACATCAGTCAATCCACAGTTCTTAGCTGCATTTTCTGCAGCCGCTGGGAAGAGGTCAACCAATATCTCTGATTCAGAGGAGTCTGATCCAGAGGTATCACACTATCATGACTTTGCTTTTTCCCTTATTTAGAGTGTCTTAACAAGTACCAAAAAACACAAGCAGTAGAAGAAAATTTATTTGCAATTTTTGTCCTGTTTTGAAAGTAGCTCATTACGTGCTTTTGACAGTGGGGTCAGTGGAATGTCAGTCAAGAGTTAAAAAAAACCGTCAATGAGGATCGTTTTCCCTACTATTGAAAGAGTCAAAGGTGCATCCTGTGGAATCCATTCTTACAGGCGGTTGCTTTGCCTCTCAGAGGTAAAAATTCCGTGACCCGCAAACATAACCCTCATGAATTTTCGTTCTCAATTCTGGTTTTGAAGAGCTTTTGTATGATAACAATTTTGTCTTGGGTGATTCTATAGGGAATGGATCTACTCAGTTGTGGGTTTTTGAGTCTTTGATTTGGAATTAAATGTCCACCAGTTCACTGTCTTTTAGGATAAATGGACAATATGTTCAGAATGTAGTCTATATTTTGAAACTGCTATTCAGGAGGAACTATTTTCTAGATCTTTCATTTTATGCAGTCTATAATAGGTTTATAGAATTATAAACACATTAGATTTGTGTATAATGGATGCGTGACATTTTTCGATCACATTTGCCACTTAAATTATGTTAATTCCTTAAGAATCAAGTGAGTAACTGACTGCATAATTAGCTTCTCTACATCCACATCCTTAATAGACGCATGAAGATGAACAAAAGGATCTTTATGTTCCTAATCTTTAAGCATTTCACTTGAAATCTAACTTGGTTTTTGATTAAGAAATATAGTCTTTTCTTTTAAAGTGGGCATTTAATTTTTCTGTTGCTAGCCATGGGTAGCACAGCCATGAACATGCCTGTCCTGGGCAATGAAAAGGCAATTCCTTGTTTCCATATTAGCGCTCTATATGCCAATGGGAAGGTGCATCCATGGGTTACCTTTTCATTTGGTGCAGACTTGATCAGGAAATCTTGAGACTTGTGATTAACAATTTCAGACTGGCTTTCTCATCAATAGGGTACCCTCTTCCCTAGAGGAGGAATCTCAAGGTTGAATAGGAGTGCAAAGCTACATAGAATGTGATAGTGAGGTCGAATAGGAGTTCCAAAGTTGCATAGAATGTGATAGTGAGGTTGAATAGGATTTCCAAAGTTGAATAGGAGTTCAAAGCTACATAGAATGTGATAGTGAGGTTGAATAGGATTTCCAAAGTTGCATAGAATGTGATAGTGGTAGCAGTAATATAGTTTCTGTGGTTGGAAAGACGGGAGTTTTCAAAACCTCACAAGAGTTTGAAAGTGGCTAAGAATACATACTTAGCTCTATGGATCCTTGATTGAACAAGTTTTTTGGGTTTCCGCTTGATGATTGCTGTAGAAATTGGCATGCAGTGGTCTAGTTGATCTTAGCTTTTCAGTTGCTTGTTCTAGGTTTAGCCTATCATTATTTTCTTTCCCATTTGTCTTTTATATGTATGAATCATTTTTATTAAAAGGAAGCTTGTTTCCTATCAAAAGAAAAGAGAAAACAGTAGTAAGAACAATTGCTAAGGATGTGAGTATGCCTGGAGACAGATTTATCAGTTTGATGTCTCTTGACCCGTTATAGTCAGATGAATCTTTCTGACACAAATATGCTGAATTGATTTCTGTTATTTTCTCGAGATTCTTAATCCAATTGAAATTTTCGTGATAGATAATAGTTTTTGTGATAATGTCTTTTTTGCTTTCATTGCTTTCCAGAAAACATGGTTGGGGCTTAGATGGATGGACATTTTTCATGATGCAGTTCCTCATCCTGATTGTAGAGTGGGCTATCCGATGCATAGCAAGGTAAAGGTCCCCTTTGTGGCGGTGAATAGTGGTTGTTGTCCGGATTTAATTGTCGGTTAAAGCCTAAAGGTTCCTGATCAGATACCTTGCATGAAAAGATTATTACTAATGTGAATCATGAGATGGGAATTCTATAGTATTTAGTGCAAAGGACGATGGAGTATTGACAAATTCAAGGCACGCATTACAAATTTTTCTCAAGAGAAACTTATTGTGGCTTCTTTTTTTTTTTTTATAAGAAAGGGATTTTATTATTTTATTTGATATATAAGAACAGAATTGTGGCTTGACGTGCCAAGCCTGATAAATGTGTTAATAGGTTGTCGTTTTCCAAAGAAAGAATAATGAAACGGAATCCATCAAGTACCATATCCCCCGTAGCAACCCAGATTGGTCTTCAAGGTGTGTAGACTGATGGGGAGTATGATATGGATGACAATTAAATACTTTATATGGCTAGATTTTTGTTTTGACAGGATGGCTAAATGTATAAATGATTAGAAATTGTCAGCAATATTGTGCATTTCAGTTTAACGCTGCTCTAGTCTAGCAAAAGTCAAGAGCTAGCTTCCTTGTTCAAAGGAAGTGGGTGGCAAAAAATAACTATCTGATTTGGTCCATACGTGCCACTCGCACTAAGTTCATTTCAGTTTTTGCATTTTGTGAACATATATGAAGCTGGGCTGGTGTTGTTGCTTTTATGCCGTATGTGTGGATCAATTTTTTTCTGTTTGTGCAAGGATATTGATCATCTTATTTGTTTGTGTGACTGATGGAGCTAACAGGTTGCAAGAAGGCGCTTTCAGTCAAAGACAGAAGAATCATCTTCTTTCGGATGGGTGTATTGTGGATCACATAATTTTAGCCCCGCTGCTTGGGGATATCCAGTTACTGCTGTATCAAAAACTGATGGGAATGCAGAATCCTCTTTAGTTGGTCCAAGACTTCGGGTCTGCAATTACGAGCTCGGTATCATTTTCATTGTTCCTCCACCAGATAAACTTGTGGACGCCAAACAAAGATCAAATTTGGATGACATTGTTCTCCCATTTGCGGTGCCTTCACCAAAGTACCGATCTATTGATAGGCCCGCAACAGCACAGGCCATGAGAGGAGCCTTTGCTGAACGTAGAAAATCAGATAAAGAAGTTTACCAAGGAAAAGAGAGTGCGGAAGAACTTATGGATGTTGAGATCCCTGAGGAAGAAGAAATCGTAGATGTGGCGGAATACATCCCTGAGGAAAAAGAGGAGGACAAGGCTTATGCTGAGGTGCTTTGGAGCCAAATAAATTCATCTAGCAGCTGTCATTGAATTCTTCACGTGAAGCTGATAATATGAATCAATTTATCAGTCCAAAATTAAATGATGGTCAATGCCAAAGCAGGGAACAATGGTTGAGATTTGGCATTCTCCGGCCTCTAAATGTGAGAGCCAGTTCTGTTCCGGAAACTCTTTCCCGTGTGCTTTCCTGTGAAGGAGATCGAGGATAAATATTTATGCATTCTCGAATGGGTTCACTTCTAGTTGGAAATTCGCGTTATTCAATTTAGTTGAATACATACATACATACATTTATAGTCGTAATGGTTGTGCAAAGGCTGCGGAAATCTTTAGAAGCATTAAGGTAAACCCTATATCTTTTGTATCTAAATGCATTTCAAGCTTTAAGCTTTTTTTTTTTTTTTTTTAGTGGGGAAATCACATTGGGATTTCTTTTTCTTTGCAGTCCGCAATCATCTTGTGCATTCCTACTGCAATCTCAAGTTTTGCTCAAACAAATCCATTCCTCTCTAGACTTGTCTGCTGAACTGCTATGATCTCTGCTAATGAACAGTTGGATAGACCTGAAGAAGCACTTGTGTTTTTTCTGGCAGATTCTGGACAAAGAGGCTTTATTCTGTGGCGAGGGCAGTGAACCTTGCACAAAGCCGTGTACGTACGGCAAATGTGGCCAAGTTGAAGAAGCACGTTTGGTTTGGTTTGGTTTGGTGGAAAGATGGGATTTCTTGGAATTCGTTGCTTTCATATTATGTTCTTCAGAATGAGCGGGCGAACCAGCGAAGCACCCTGTAGCTCTTTGTTCAAACGCAGGTTTCACCCTATGCATTTCTGGGATGTTGCCAGCAACTGCAATGCTGCCTCCTGCATTCAAGTGGTTCATCTGAAGGACGATTATTGCAACTTTGCAAGGGTGGGGAATAGGGATGGATGCAGATTATCACTTTGAAGATGACTACTAGTATTTGGATTGCTTTTGTGAGGTATGCTTGATTTTTTTACTACCTAAGTAGAACATCAACAGCTTCACTATATAAGTTAATTTGTTTCATCAATCTACTGATATGAAATTTTACCACCTAAGAAGCATGCTTTGATTTTTCAAAGAAAGGAACCTTAACTTAACAATGGAGTAGTTACTAAAGCAGAAAAACAACATCATGCTTATTATGAAGGCTGTTGAGCACTTTCTTTGCATAAATGAAAGCATTTTCCTTGATAAAGCAGGATTGGATTGATTAGATTGAATTAGATTGGGAAGGAAAGCATACTACTTTGAGCTGCAGAAAAGAAAAGCACTTTGATAATCCTTATCTAGAAGAAAGAAAGACAGACAGACAGACAAAAGCGGAATTAATTAGCAACAACCAGTAGTAACTAGACAAATTCGATGCATGCATGCATCATCATCATCATCATCATCATCATGATCATATTATGAAGGAATTGTTAGTAGTAGATAGTAGAAGATTGTTATTGAAGAAGAAATGTGGTGGTGGTGGTGGTAGGGGATTACTATTATTATTATTATTATTATTATTATTATTATTATTATTATCAAACTCTGAGTATCTGGAGCTTGTTGGAGAAGGCAATGGCTACCCAGTCGGGCTGGGATGCGGACCACTGGAGCTGCTCGATCTCTGCGCCGGCGGTGTAGGCGAGGATGGGGTCGAGGCCAGAGGGGTCGAGGGGCTGTCCCATGGAGGAGAGGTCCCAGATGAGGGCCTGGGAGTCGTCGGCGGCGGTGCAGATGTGGCAGGAGCTGTGTGGGGCCCAGGCGATGGCGTTGACGGGGGACTGGTGGCGGTGGAGCTCAACGACCGGGAGGGTGGGGAAGCGGATGTCGAGGACGACCACCTTGGGTGAGTCCATGATGATGGTGGCCATGTAGCGGGGGTCCTGCTTGTTCCAGCCCAGGCGGACGAGAGGGGTGTCCACGGGGTCTGACGACTCGTAGATGATGGTGGAGTGCTCCTTGTCGCGGAGGTCGAAGACTCGGACGGAGCCGTCGGCGGAGACGGAGGCGAAGACACCGAGGCCTCCCCAGGCGATGTCGTAGACCTCCTTGTCGTGGGCGATGAGCTGGGTGTCGACGGTCTCGCGCTCTATGTCCCAGATGGTGCAGGTGGTGTCTATGCTGGAGGTGCCGATGCGGCGGACCTCGGAGTCGTTCCAGTCGAAGGAGGTGAGGGGGCCGCAGAACTCGCTGTTCTTGTTGCCGTTGAGGAGGGATTGGAGGGAGACGGATGGGGATGAATCTGAGGAGTCATCACCACCACCGCCACTGCCACTGCCACTGATCCTCCATATTCTGAGGAAGTCTGCTGAAGTTGCTAGGAGGTCTGGGCGTTGGCAGTCTCTGTCTGGGATGAAGATGGCCTTGGTCGGTGGGTAGGGGTGGTCGAATGAGAGCGATGGGTCGGACCTGATCTCCCCAGTGGAGTCGTCCAGCTGCACAATCTCCACCCTGTTGGGGTACTGCTCCAGGAGGCTGGCGATGGCGAGCCTGTACTTCTTGTCCCGACGGACGCTCCAGTTCATGGCGTAGATGGGCCAGGGGGCCTCGTAGGTGTAGATCTCCGAACGCTTCTGCTGTTCCTCACCCGAACCCTCCATCTGTTGCTGCTGCTGCTGCTGCTGCTGCTGCTGCGGATCGCTGTTGCTCGTGCCTCCTCCTCCTCCTCCTCCTCCCATCCCCACTTCCAAGCCCTAATCAATCAATCCCACCCTCAGCCCAGCCCAGCCCAGCCCAGCCCTAGTTTAGTTCTATTACTAGCGGGGCCTTAATACTACTCGGGGTTCATTCTCGTTCCCTTTGTTCCCTTTTTATTACTACGTACAAGAATTATTTATTGTTTCGATCACCGTCTTCCCTCCCTACTCCTCTTCCTCGTCCTCCTCCTCCTCCCACTCAATCGATGGACCGGAACGGCCGCTTCTCTTCTCGAAAAGCGCGGCCCACGCGCTGCTGACCGACCATTCTCCTCGAGATGCACACCCGTTCATGTGACTTCATACTACCCTTCCCTTCCCCTACCACTACCAGTCCGACCTTTTTTTTTCTACACATTTCTTCCCTTGTTTTAATATTCTGCTTTATTTTCCCTCATGTTTTCTTCCTACTTTTGTCAAGCTTAAAGCTTTCATATACCCCTGTGATTTTTCAACACCTGCCTAGTGCCTACCTACTTACTCGTCCCTTCAACCTCTTTCTTCTCACTTCTCACACTTTTTATTTGAGAAAAAAATAATAAAGACTAGTTTGAACATGGAACAAAAATTAATTAAGACGCTTCATTTTCTTTGCTTCTCACTTGCACTCATCCAACGTATTGATGTTACACTTTGACCAAAAAAAAAAAAAAAAAAAAAAAAAGCGTATCGATGTTACTGAAGAAATGAAAAAGGCATTTATATACCAGTCGTCTTACAATTCCTTAAGTTTAACCTAAACAATAAGACAAGCCAAAAGCCCTTTAATTATACAACATCATCATATGCTTGTTTCTTCTCCACAACACCTAAAGTAGCTCTCACTTCAATTACTTGGTACAGCAAACCTCACGCGTAAATGTAATACTACTGCATATATAATTAATCCTTCCAATTACGATATGCTGCCATTGCCATGAAATTAAACAAACCCGACCCATTCCATCCATCAGCAGGACTTAATTGTCCTGATACTACCAAGCATGATCGATCGATCGATCGATCAATTCTTATGTACGCACTTTGTCCAAGTGCAGGCTGTGAGGTTCGTTGGTTATTAGTCCCCAGCATGATCACAACCACCGTCACATCGTCATGATACTTTCTCCTCCTTCTTGCTGGGATCCTCATCAACTCTTCTCTGCTCAATCCTATATATTAGTAATTATTAATTCAACCATCCAATTAAAACCCGGCCCCCCCTTAATTTGAGACAACCATATATATACACCAGTACCACTCCAATAATAAAACACACACAAGTGACTGGTGAGTGGTGACGACATTACAATATTACCTGCACTCTTTGCCGCCCTTGAAACAAGCTGTTCCACTAGATACGTTGAGGGATCACCCACACCCTCCTCCTCCTGTATAAACCTATGAACAAGTTTCACCACTTCATCATTGCTGAAGAAATCGAACAGTCCATCACTCCCCACT
This sequence comes from Stephania cephalantha, assembly GCA_039657325.1. NCBI lineage: Eukaryota > Viridiplantae > Streptophyta > Magnoliopsida > Ranunculales > Menispermaceae > Stephania > Stephania cephalantha. The sequence goes on from CM077573.1 coordinate 56,589,681, forward strand.
ACCACAAACTCATCCTTCTCTGAAACTCGATGACACTGGGTGAACGGATGACTGTCCACATATGGTGGACTGCATAAATTTTGAACTCGAAGGATGCCCATCAGTGCATCATTCATATACCTCTGCCATGCCAACAACATATATATACTATATATTAATTACTATGTTGAAACTAATTAAAGGAGGAAGAAAAAAATGAACGCATCTCAGACAAATGTAGTCAATATTCCTACCATACATAATATACATATATATATATATATATATATATATATAAAATATAGCAGCTAGAAGCATCGATCCACATATATACCTTTTTCAGATAACCAACTCCAAATGCTCTCGTCAGTTTCAGTTTTCCTTTCACTCTCCCCCCTGTAATTGGGGATGTATCATCTAGATGCTCAGCCAAAACTTTCCTATACTCTATTTCCTCATCCACAGTATGATTTTCTGTAAGTTGAACAGCTCGCAACGACCTATCTCGGGTGGCTACCACCGCTCTGCTGTCCCCCAAGTTTAGAATGTACAGATCCATGCCACGCAGAACAACAATCAGAACACTAGACCCAACAGATACCAAATCAGTACGATCTCCATTTCCTGTTCAACCATGTTCATGAAATCTTTCTCCGCTTGGGCAAGGGAATGACAAAGACATCCTAAAACCTGCTTATAGAAGGATCCATCTGGACGATCTCTCTTGGAGAAATCAAGAAAGGTATTTCCTTCTTCCTCGGAAACTAACCGACCATGCTCAAGTCGCAAGCTTGAATTGTTACTACTGCCGTCATCCCCATACGTACCCATATGCATGTTGTTGTACTTGCTGCTGGCTTTCTAGCATATGCAGCCAGATTGAACACTATAGTGTCATACAATGTACCAGCGAGAAAATCAGCTGCATCCCGTCCGTTAAAGCCGTCATATACTCCGTAAAATAACCAGTCGCTTCCCTCAGAACATACAGCTTGAACTCTGTCTTCCCCTGCTGCTCCACCTGCCATTTGTACATCAGTAGTACCATTTAGAAAACTTGACGATTCAGTCCTTGGAGGACCTCTCATCGTCATAGTCCTCCATGAATTTAGTGCAACCTCAGAGGAATCATTTTGTACCGACCAACGACTTTCATCTAAGCGGGAAAGAGAAGGAGAGGATGGCAATATTCTTTGAAATGATTTTGGAGAGTCCAGACCAGGCAGGATCTCCTCTCCAATAATACCATTGCAAATGCTTGTGTTTGCCAAGGTAGCATATTAGCATTAAGAGCAGCACGAGACAAACAAGAAAAGGAGGTGCTCCTTTTCCTGTTGGTATTTGATGTTTGGATGTCCTTGTCAATCTCATGAGGCATCACTACAGAACCATAGAGGTTGTCGGTGCGGCATTGATAACCAAAACTAACACAAAGTTGGTTGAGAGTTTCAGAATTGGCTTGCATTGTTTGTTGCGTAATTTATTAAGAGTGACCGATGAAGAACAGGCTGAATGAAAAGAGAGTAGTAAGTTGTGTTGTGATGCACACAGTTGGATTGGAGAGGAAGAAATGTAAGAGTGATAATGCATGCATGGATGGAGATATGAACTTTACAGCGGTCATTTACATCCATACTTGATTAAATAATTAGGGTAAAGCGTGAAAGGGCTAAACAATAAGCAAAAAAGTTGAAAAAGACGAAAAGCGAATGAGTGAAGAGAAGGATTGGTAGGGCCGGGATGAATTTTGTTTGAGGCGAGTCGATGCAGCGCGTGCACCCGGCATGCAACTCTTTTTTTTTTCAAAAAAAAAATTGGCCTCAAGACAACAAGAGCTTAATTGGAGTGACGACCCTTTCATGTTAATTGGCTCTTGGGAGATCTCTTAGGTCCTGAATTGAAGCTGCGCTGGGGGGGGGGGGGGGGGGGTGTCTGGACCTCACCTCACTCGGTGACAAAACAAAAACAACATGATTCATGGAGAGCAGGCAATCATTAATTAATTAACTAATTAGCATCAATGAGAAATTAGAATTAATGCTTGAAAGGACATTATTATTTCTTTCCTACTTTCTTCTTTTGATGTGTAAATTCACAACGATCTGCTATGTATACAAATTATTAATTAATACTTGGAAGGAAACAAATATGCACTAACGAACACCATTACTGATGCGAAAAAGAAACAAAAACTCACAATTAATAAATTCACATGGCACGGCAACGATACGTACGCACTTCCTGCCTCTGCCTCTGCGTCTGCGTCTGCCTGCTCCATCCGTTAATTTTGTGATCAATTATGAGTAGTTGAGTTGGAGGGAGGAGGAGGCGGCGTGTCCCTATTATGGTAGTATGGATATACGGTGTATATAGTCTGAGCAACAGTGAGCACCATGAGGAATATGGCGGCCACCAGGGACAGAATGGCCCATGGGCTTCTGAAGTAGGTGTGGATCAGGTTGGCCCTCCACTCGTTCCACCTCTTCCTGCAGTACCCATTCACCTTCTTATGCACCTTCTCCAGTCTGCTGTCTGGGTCTAGCGTCACGTCCTTGGACAGCTCGTTAAACAGCTTCGCCACCGCCTTGTCGCTCCCTATAGCATTCTGGATAATCCCTCTGGAGTGGAGCTTGCTCACGTCCTTGGACGAGTCGATGATGTTGTCCATGAAGAATATGTAAGACGTCACCTCGTTGCCCGCCCCAACATGGAATCGCTCGAAGGCCATCAGGTTCAGGAATGTGGACTCGGTGGTGTCGTCCACAATGATCACCGGCAGCCTCAGCACTCCCCCGTGGAAGGAGATGTCCTTCAGACTCCTGCTCTTACTGCTCTTGAACCTCACGCCCGCCTCATGAAGCTCCGTCGCCGACCGGATGATGTCTCCGCTGCTGCTAGTGCTAGTGCTAGTGCTAGTGCTAGTGCTAGTGCTACTCCCACCACCACCTCCTCCTCCTCGTGCTTCATGGTCGTCGTGCCTCCTCGGTTTCCCTTTCCGCCGCCGGGGCTCTTGAAGCAAACTCTTCCTGTACACGTCCAACACATGAAGGCAAGCTCCCATGTTTTCCAAATGACCCGGGTAAATGCTTGGGTTGCAGAACCTAACTATCATCTTGTTCAGGAACTCCTCGTTCTCCTTCTGCCCCCTCTCCCCGTCTCCACCGAGACCAACATTTCCAGGAGGAGCATGGGGAGTTGGTTTTGGAGCATCAGCATGTCTCTCCTGATGTATGGTATTATGTGGAGCTGCCCGTGATGACTGAAGATGGGGTCGTTGAAGGCGTAGTCACTGGACGTTCCAGTGGCCGTCCGCAGCACCTCCAGCATGAAACACCCGTCCATGAGCATCAGACGCAAGAATCTGGTTATGGGATCGCACCATTTGGGGTCAAGCCCGTCGTAGGAATCCATCAACTCTTGCACTACCTCCTGCAATGCCCCCATGTATGCTTCCACGGCTTTGTTGGATCTCTTTAGGAAATGGAGGAGAGCTCTGCCCTTGTGATCCTCCATCCTCGCCAAATCATCTTCTCCGTGATGATAAGGGCCGAAGGAAACTATTTGAGGCTTGTAGGCCTTCCTGTTGAGCTCCACAACATAGGCTGGCACTCTGTATATTGATCGCTTCTTCCAGTGCTCTACTTCCTTGCAACTGTCCATTTCTTGGAGCTTCTCCTTCACATCTACCACCCACTTCTCCGTCGTTTCTTCCATTTTACTTTCCCTTTCCCTCCTTGTTACCCCCACTAAGCCCAGCCTATCAAAGCCTAGCTAGCTACTACTTGTACCTACTAGATGCATGAATTGATCGATCTTCGTGGTTACAATTTGGCCTGCAAAGCCTTCATCGTTACTGCTAGAATCATATTCCCTCTCGTTCTGCAGCTTCATGCATGTTTGCCTTTGATTCAGATTCCTTGCCCACACCCCCCAAAGAAAACCAACACTACTCTTAATAGTTAATACCACTGCAGTGGTTTGAAGGAATAAATCCATTCATCTCTTCGGCACCATATATAGTACTAACACAAAACAACTTCCTAACAAACCACCCACATCATAGATAAAAAAAGAAAGAAAAGAAAGGCCAACCAAACTAACAAAACATAGACATAAAAACATTTAAAAGAAAAACACTTCTTTTATTGATAACTGCTCAATTCTTGAAAAGGTTTTTGAGTAAGGAATGCCGAATTCACAAGTTTCCGCTCAACTCTGACAACTAAAAAAGCAGCAGCAGCAGCACCTTCTAATACTGGAGTTTTATTTTTTTTGGGTTCACCTTTGCTTCCTATTCAGTATCGATTACCTATAACTAGATTCTTTATTTTCCTTACCTTAATTATCTTAATATAAATGTAAAACTGAAAAGTAAGAGAACATTTGACAGAGAGAAGATGAAGAAAATAATGACTTTTCTCCGAGGAAAGAATTTCAGTACCTCTTCTCCAAGACCCTATAAATTTTCCTCAATCTCATTCATAGGGTAAATACACCTGAAGAGATTTCTGTGCATGCAACCACATTTCGAACATTAGCTGTCGTAGAGATCAATAAGTTGATCAACGACACTTGGATCTGCAAGAGTGCTTGTATCCCCGAGCTCATCCAACTGCCTTGATGCAATTTTCCTCAAAATCCTCCTCATAATTTTACCACTTCTAGTTTTAGGGAGTCCAGGTGCCCAGTGGATTTTGTCTGGGGCAGCAAATGCTCCAATCTGCATCAACCCACTTAACTGGTTAGCATGCTAATGAATTACCAAATCATTATGCACAAAGCAATCTGAGTATAAGTCAAAAACTACAGAATGCTCTTTTTAACGTCTAACACTAAATTTTTGGGATCTGCCAAAAAAGACTTTTGTATTTCCAACTGCCAATTTCAACATTGACAAAACCAATACTTACGTGCAAAATTAGATTTAATTATCGACTTGCTACAATAAATAGAATCTAATAAGTTATGTCCATTGCGAAAAGATTCTAGCCCATCACTGTTAGAAAATAACCTTATCTATGTCGGACAACGTGTCTGTTACACATTAATTCTTATGCATAGCCGAGAAAAAAAAAAAAAAAAAATCTTACATGAAGAAATAATATCTTAAACAACCATGTAGAAGATAATTGAAACAGATCACACCTGTTTCCGAACTTTTAGAATTAAGCTTTTCCGAAGTTCTTCACTGTAAGGGACCCCTTCCACCAAAGTGACAAATGCATAGATGCCATGTCCTTTGATCTAACAGGAGAAAGATAAAAATAAGGAGTCAGGAAAGCTACTGCATTAATGGCAGGGCCGCAGAGCTGTAGTGAGAAATTGGCGTACCTCATGTTCAATTCCAACAACAGCAGCTTCGGCACATTGGGGATGTGAGACCAGTGCAGATTCTACTTCTGCTGTCCCAATTCGATGTCCACTGTTTATATGAACAAAGTAGTGTGAGAAGTTTACGCACAATAATGTGGAAGAAATCATTCATTCATGGATCATAACTATATTGCGATTGGCTCTTCCTCAAAGGCACGTAACCCGCTCATCATCATCAGAATAGAAAGGTACAATCAGGGCTTATAAGAAGTTTAGACAATACCTAACATTGATAACATCGTCAACTCTTCCAGTGAGCCAATGGTAGCCATCCTTGTCCCTAAAACAACAAATAGGGAGTACAGTAAATCCCATGATAGAGATTATGAATTCATGGTGGTGAAATTTGTTTCAGACCATAAGTAAGAATAAGACCACTTGAATTAGTTAAAAATAATGATAGAAAGGGGGGAATAGCTCTAAGAGACTCCATACCCATTTTAGGATGAAAAACCAGCAGTTCAAATAGAAATTACCTCCTGCAGCCATCACCACTGAAATAATACCCAGTAAATGGCTTGAAATATGTAGTTTCATATCTTTCATGATCTCCATAAAGAGTACGGAATGCTCCAGGCCATGAGTTCTTGATACATAGATATCCGCTACCCTCACCTTCAATCTCAACCCCCTTCTCATCAACTATGACAGGCTGCAAGCAAACCAAGAAAATAAACAAAAGGTCTATAGAACTTTGTAATCACTACATTAGCCTAACACATACCAGAACTCCAAAAAAAGGGAATGTCGCAGAGCCAGGCTTCTGAGGCCATGCACCTGGTAGAGGAGTAATCTGCAGGGCATGAGCAATGAATAATGAGTAAGCTAAAACTGTTAAGAACAAGGTGAATTTGTATCTAACCATACGCACGTGGAAACACACTCAACATATGTGTGTGCAAATGCCAAAAAGCTTCTTAATCACATAGTGAATCACTTGACCAAAGAGCCCAGGGATTGTCCTACAGTTTCATTTTTGCATTTGGCTTGTACGGTAATTCAAAAAGAGAAATGGCGGATTCACAACGAAATAATAATTGTCTCAACAGTCAATTCATGTACCTATTTTCTACTCTTTCTCAAGTTAATTGTTATCCTAAAGGGGCAATCGTAACTGATTTGCAACAATTGATCATGTCTTTTGGTTTTGATCACATGCAATGCACATGATTTGAAGATAAAACAAATTCAAATTCAAGTGATGATAAATATAGTATTCAAAAGTCAACACATTTTAACTTTAGATCAGATTCAGTTATAATTACAACAACAAAGCCTCAATCATGGAAGGAAGGGGTACAAGCATAATAGGTGCCAGCAAAAGAAAAAGTCAAGCATAAATACCATGAAGCCACCAGTCTCAGTTTGCCACCAGGTATCAGATATAGGACATCTCGCATCCCCTACAACATTGAAAAACCACCTAGAAAATAAAAGATGCATTAGGCAAGAAGCTGCTGAAATACAAGAGATAGTGTGGTTATCAGGGGATGAAAGAAAAAACCTCCAAGCACTTGGATTGATGGGCTCTCCCACACTCCCTAGGACTCTTAAGGATTTGCGCGAGTGGCGTTTAACATACTGTAATGACATAATGAATGGCGTTAATATGCAAAAATGGAAATGGAATCAATAAGTTATCATTGGTCCACAACAATTACATAGACTACGCCTACTCTCTATTTTTTGTGAAACCAGGTAATAAATTAAGCTGCTCTATGCTTGACTTTTAGACGTATCATGTAAGAATCTGAAATGGCCGACTTACAGACTTCAAACAAACTTTCAAATCAAAATATAAAAGTTTAGCCAATGATTATACTGAATGAAAACTATTCAGATGCAGAAAAGGGGGGAGACACTACTCTATCCTGCATCTCACGAACATTGAATGCAAAAAAGAAATGCCTAAAGGGAAGAAATCATGTTATAAAATTTCTTGCCTCATCACCATCCCGCATGAGAGACCGTACCAATGTTGGGGCAGTGTAAAATATTGTTACTTTGTATTTATCAACAATATCCCAACAACGTCCAGAATCAGGATAATTTGGAGCCTGCACGTAATAAGTAGAAATGCTATTCAAGATGCATCATTTAGCTCCAACAAAAAAAAAAATAGAAAGAAAAAAAAAGGATCCATAGGAACGAAAAATCGAAGCATAAGACGTGACAAAACTTACTTCACAACTGTGGACACATACTATAAACATTCGTAAACATTAAAACGTCATAGTATTTGGAGTGGTTTATGTAAATAAAAAGTCATCAAATCATTAATCCTCAACTTCAAAGAGTTTCGTGAAACGAAAAACATAAGGGTGGCGTTGACCCTCTGCTCAAAATTTTAAATGAGATATAAACCATGATGCATTCTCCTACAACGCACGTTCTACTTTTCATTCGTTTATGCTTTTAAAGAAACGATAACTCTTTGTAAGGCAAAAAGGTAACGAGCTAAAAGCTTTTTTCAGAGAAAGAGATCTTATCACTAGACATGTTCCTTGCAAAGACACAGCACACTCCCTAGCAATAAATATGGTTCAACAGAAATGTCGTGTGAAGGATATTCAACTTTTCATCTACTCATGGATATCGACGTAAAAAAACAAGTTGATTCCTTCGAAAAAGACCAAGACGAATGGCATCCTAGCGCTTATTTAGCACATGAACTATTGCAAGCGGTCCCACTATTCAAGGGCGAGAATGAGGTTTGCTAAATGTATGGCTTATTTGACCTTCGTAACTTCATAAGAAATAAAATGTTAAGATTAAGGGAATACATTCGGATCTTAACCTAAATGTTGAATAAGAATCTTCCAATATGAGGATGCACCCATGGAAAGAGATTCCTTTTCACTCTACACTTTAGCCAAAGATGTACGCATTAATCAACAAGAGTTGAGATGGGCTGGGAACTACGGTATATTTGGTCATGAGTATCCCGACGACTAACACTTGATGTATAGGTTAATTGAGAGGATTTATCTTGGATCAAAGGACCTTGTTATTTAGAAATCAGAGAACCATGCGCTAAATTCATAATGCACAATAAGAATTATTACCCCTTCAAAAACAACAACGGTTGCCCCATTCAACAAGGGACCATAAGTAACATAGGCGTGTCCCGGTAATCCAACCACAATCAGGTAGTGCACTGTCATGAATTAAAGAATATGGAAGCTCTTAATGAATATTCACTCATATCTCCAAAAGGAAAATCTCAGTAACCTGTAACTGTGTAAATATGCAAAAGTCAAAAACCCATGCCATAGATTATGGCATACCAGTATATATCAGTTGGCTTGTAGTCGAATGCGTACTTGAACGTTGTTGCAGTGTATATCATGTATCCACCAGTAGTGTGCAGAACACCCTACATTGAAGACCTTACCTGTGAATATAAAAAACACAAATAGATTTTTGCAAATGTGAAGTAACCAAACCTTTGGCTTTCCTGTGCTCCCACTAGTATATAGCAGAAAAAGTGGATCTTCGCATCCACCCACTCTACTGCACATGAGGTTGGATAATTCGGTACAAAATCTGGAAGATAGACCTTAAGAGTCAAAGAAAAGCAAGACGTTGTGGCAACATGCATAAACGCAAACATCTTCAATTGGCAAGAAAAATATACTAGCGCGAAAATGAATAACAACAACATGCCTCAATCCCAAATTAATTGGGGTTGGCTACGTGGATCAAACTCTTCTATTGTGCTCGATTAAGTGCAATTGATGGTGAGCTTTCCAAACCATTCAAATCCCTCATAATTAATGCGTCCCAAGTTAACTTTGGTCTACCCCTACTTTGTCGGATTTCTTCGGTTTCTCTCTACCGAGTCAAGTTTTCTAGCGGGGGCATTTGTAGGCGACCTTTGCGGGTGACCAAAAATGAACAACACGATTGGCATTTTATTTAAAAATTGAAAAGGGCAACTAGAGATTCAGACAAATGTAGGTTGCCACCCTCGAAACTGCTAGATGTATGTTTTTCTTACAGAATAGTGCAACTTCATTGCACATTGGATCAATGCATGAGCCCTTGAAGTACAAGAGACAGATATAATAAATGCTTTGAATATCAGTACGAGGAGCAACAAAAAATCCTTACCTAAATTACAAGAAATTTGTAGTTACATAAACACAAGCCAATTTCGGCATCATTCCGATTCTTTTGAGGAAATTAAAGGGGGAATACAAATAAGTATCCCTCAATTAGCACATAAAGAGCAAATAGGAAAAGTTTATATTAGCGTGAGAAATAACCTACTCAATGAACTCCTATTAACATAGTGCATAAGCATCCAAAGCAGGCAAAGAAGGAGAAAAGGACTCTCAATTGATTTGAAAGACTGACTCTAAATTGCGCCAACTCAGCCTTGCCTTTCTATTAAAAACCTTAGACATTTGCATGCTTGAACTAATGTTAATAAGCTTTCGATTCATTTAGTTACCTAGTTATTACATCTAAGCTTGGTTTCAATACATAAATTGAAGGAAGAAAAATAAATAAATTAATCCCAAGGAAAGGACGAAACAAGGAGTCCATATGAGCAAGTGCATGAGAGCATTAGGTGCAAGATAAGGAATAACGGAAGTAAAGAAGCAGAAGGCAGCAGTAGTAACCTGCCACCAGACATCCCTTCCCTGATTCCAATTAGTAGCTTCCCTCTTCATGGCAGAGTGATTTTCATAAGTTAAGCAGACGGCTGGTGAGGGAAGAAGGCAGGTTGTTGATGAAAAGATGAAGAAGAAGAAGAAGAAGTTTAAATGGAAAAGCAAGAAGATAGATATATATAAATACCAGGTGATACCCCATTGTTGGCGGATTCAGAAAGGGCAGCGTCGACAATGTCCTTGAGATTGATGAGTTTGGATCCCCTACGAACGGCATTGCAGGTAATGATGGCCTTGGGTTTGCAGTCCATGATTCTCTGAGCGAGAGATTCGGCAGAGAATCCAGCGAACACAACCTGATAGAAGCAAAGAAGAATTAATTACGTAGTAGAAGCTAGTATGTATGGAAATTAAAGGGGAAGAGGAGGGTAGGGTATAGTACCGAATGAACGGCGCCAATGCGGGCACAAGCCAGCATTGCGATGGGCAACTCCGTAAGCATGGGCAAGTAGATGACAACGGCGTCTCCTTTTGTGACACCGACATCTCTCAAGTAATTGGCAAGCTGAGGAGGAAGAGGAAGGGAATTAATAATTAATTGAAAAGAGACTTTTTTTTTTTTTTTTTTTTTTTTTTTTCTTCTTCTTCTTCTTCTTCTTTGTGGAAAAAGAGCAGTAGTAGTATTTGAATTTACTAAAGGAATGAATGAATGAATGAGTACCTGGCAAACTTTAGGCAAAAGCTGAGCGTAAGTGAAGGTGGCATCTTGGCCCAACTCATTTCCTTCCCAGTAGATGGCGATCTTGTCGCCTAGGCCTGATTGGATGTTGCGGTCGAGGGCGTTGTAGCAGATGTTGGTGAGACCGCCTTTGAACCACTCGATGCTAACACCTCCCTTTGAGACATCCAGGTTTTCCGAGAAGACGGCCCCTCCTGCAGGCCACTTCTTCTCCCAGTGGAATCGGAGGCAACGTCAGACCAGAATCCGGAAGGATCCTGGATGGAACGCCTGTACATGTCAAGGTAGTCCGTAGGGGAGGAAACCAGGGCGTTGGAAGAGAAGTTGGGATCGGGGAAGACGAGCTCATCATCGGAACAAGTGGAAGTGGAAGTGGAAGTGGAATGGATGGCAGCAATGGAGCGGACGTGCCGGAGATTATGCTCGGAGGAGGAATCCATCGCTGTCTTCTTGCTGATCCGCCTGCCCAAATCTAAACCGAATACAGGAGAGGAGGAAAGGCGTTTACTTTTGGGGTTATTAATTACCAAATCACAACAAGGGGGGTATTGGTATTGGCATTGGTATTGGGTTTTAAAAACAAATACTCCTTCTCCTAAAGATGGGGGCAGGGCAACGGCCACTGCGGCCATGTTAGGCTAGGCTACTACCAAAAAAACAAAAAAAAAAAAAAAAAGAACTTATTAGGCAGCCCAGCAGGCTTCCCAGCAGAGGAGCTTTTAGGGAGCTTTTAGAAGATTTTTACGTGTGATTGTGACTCTGGATTCGCGCTCCTCCGCCCTCGGTTCCCCTTTATCCCAATCAACTCATGCTTATTATTAGCCTATTAGGCTACCTCAACTCCAATGGATCATGAATCGGGGTGGAAATATATCTACTTAGGATACAATCCACATTCAACTCTAAAAATGCTCTCCAATGGGATCATGGGATTCATAATGTTCATCTTATGTGGCATGAAATCAAAGTGGAGGGTGTCTTACCGCAATGTCTACTTCTAGACATTGTTGTCTACTTCTAAACATTGTGGTAGACTGCCACTGAAGCATTATTAATTATTTTAAAGTTTTTATTTTTTAAAGCTTTTATTGATATTATGAAAATTAAAAATAAAAGTGTCTATTCATCAATTCATAGTCTAAATCCACATTACCATTAAAAATCATTTTAAAGCCACATATAATAGACATCCTCTCTCTGCATCCATAATGTATTACCAATCTATGGTCCAAATCCACTCTACCATTAAAGATGCTTTAAGTCGTCTTGCCATTATCGTGTCCCCTAATATTAGAAAATCTACCGAAGCAACGGATTTGATTTGTCTTGTTACTTCACTAACGACAAGTAACACGACAACCGCTTCCTTCCCACCTAATTACCTTGTCATGCTCAATTCAGTATATCGACACCGCCGGCGCAACATTACCAACGATTACATCTTTATGTATGTATGTATATATGTATATAAATTTTCAATACTTACTTATAACATCAATTCTACATGTGCTAAAAAAAAAACTACATACGTAACTCATACTCAATATTGATTGGAAGCTGGATTCTTCTTCTTAATTGTAAATTAACTCTATACATAAGTTCAAGAATAAGAAGGAAAATATGAGGAGAAGGATCCAAGAAGAAAGAAAGAAAAATAAATGGAGACGGAGCAACACTCAACATCTCGTATAAGACGTGGACCCGACCCTGAGAGAATTGGCTCCTTTACTTGGTGCTTGAGCTAAAACTTTGATTCCTGCTTCCACGTATAGCTAAATTAATAGACGGATGGCGATTACCCCCATGTGTTAGAGTGAAAAACCACCAACCAAGCAATGTGGCCCGCCACGCTGTGCTCTGCTGCTCCTCTCTAATCCCTTCGCCAATTACTCTCATATCCCAACAAATCTCAACTGCACAAGAAAAAAAAAAAAAAATATATATATATATATATATATATATATATATGAGTATGTAATCATGGAATCATGGATCGGACCAACTACCAAATCTAGAAATTGATTTGAGCACACTAACTGAATGAATGAATGAATGCAACTCACAATGTTGTTTTCAGGTTTCTTCCAGTAAAATCCCTGTAGAACAATGGGCAGCAAGTTGCAGGCTGCAAGAATATAAATCATCAATGCATGCATACCCATCCACTCCAGAACCAGTGTCGGCCGCCTATAACCGCACACATCAACCTATTACAGAAACAATGTTTTAGTCACAACTGATTCAAGCATGCCCTTGTTCAAGAAACAAAGATTTTCTTTTCCCCTCTCACCAAAATATAAGTTGCAGCAAATAGAAGGCCAGCAGCACCAGCAGTGACGCATGCGTAGCTTACAGAATAAAGAGCTTTATTTATGTGCATTCCTGAAACAAGGCCCTAACATGTGTGAGAGTTACAGATACAAGGACCGCTCACAAGACAGTTGAGAAGAGAGAAATGCGCGCATGGAGTAAAAAGAAAAAATCCTTCTTACCGCTCAAGTCTAGGATGAACCCTAGCGCAACAAGTCCACTTGCAGTTCCAACCCAAAGCAATATCCTATTCTTGTGATTCTGCAGCCAACAGGAATCAATATATAGATGAGAAAAATATAAAAATTAATCACTATAAGAATTTGAATCTGCAACTACAACACGGATTACCTTAAAGTGTATAATGATATGCCCAAAGTGCAATCCAATCAAGCAAGTGACTATAGCCATCACTGAACTGGAGTAGCATTATAAGAAATAAGATTAGTCAATTCCTATAGATGACACTGCCAGCATTACCAGTTGAAGCCTCTCAATGGAGACATCAAAGAAACGCCATTTGATGAAAAGGCAATAGTGTCACAAACCTTAACAATCCTTCAGGATCAAAGGGAGCTTGACACCAAGAAGGAGCATCCTGGGGAAGCGGACCATAATCTGGAGAGCTGATGCTGCATTGCTGCAGAGAATCAACCACAATATCTTCTTTAGATGTTTCATTTACAGAGAACCACAGTGGTATTATAACTAAAAAGATAACATCACTGCTGTAACAACCTCTGTCCTCCCATAAACAGGTCTTCTATATAAATGCTTACTACCCAATACTGTACGATCAATCATCCCAACAGCATTACAGGCAGGTCCAATATCTCCCCGTACCCCACATTTCACCTTCAGGAAATATTTGAGTCACTGGGTTAATTAAATGCATGAGCGGATCCCCACCACAAAAAAGGGGAAACCTAAAGTGCAGATCAAGAGAGTAACTGAAGAAGGTCGAGACCCACCGAGTATACCCTTGATAAGCTTTCAGTTGGGATCTGGAATTTCCAATCAGGAACATATAAGCCATATAATAAGGACCCATATATGGCAGTGAGCATAATCACCACGAACCTGAATGGTAAAAACATTAAGAATACTATCACAATCAGGTAATTGGCGATGGTATATTAACCAGAAACTCAAATCATAAATTGGAAACAGGTAGAAAACAAGGACAATGAACAGGCAAAGTACCAACTCCCATCATAATACATGAGCGTTGTATCTAAGAATGTGATTTTCCGTGGGAGAAGCAACTAATGTGACTGAAACCAAATAGTTTCTGTCAATTTCGAGCCTCTACACGGGTCACACAATTTTCAATAAGTAGTAGACAAACCAAACCAAGTCGAGGCCCTCGTAAGTCATAACCATGAGCAACCAAATCACTTCCTACCTCATGTAACATATATAATAGTGTGATTTGACCACTGAGAGACACTCGTGTGCTTGATTCTCTTTGTTTTCAACAGAAGACAGTGTGAGTAATTTGTTTATTGAAACCTTAAGAATTTAATTCACCTAAATAGAGCAACTCCACCGGCATTACAAAGTTTTAAAAACTCACTCATATAAATGTTCGGTTTTTTAGAAGGTGTTGCACAAGGATACACTGAAATGTGGGAGAGATAGACGTGTTGTTGGCTTAACTTAAAAGCCGGGATTCTGACTACTTTTCTTGAGTCACCTAAGTTCATATCTTGCTTGAAGCAATTATGTCAATGTTGTCTCTTCTCAAGAAATCAATAAGAACTCTTTCAAATTTTCAATTGAGCAAATTATGTTTAATTCATTCATACTCTGAGATTTTCAGATAACAAAGAAAAACACGATTTGAGTTGTACTAAAATTAAGCACGCAGCCAAGTCCCTGATCTAATGACTTAGTTATCTGTCACCACACAACGAAAGAAACCCTGTAATTTTTGGTCGTCAAGATCCATACTACACCAGCTATAACATTTATCCTAGATTGTACATTTTTTTCTTGTCTAGTTTGATTCTCATACAATAACAGTGGTCAAAAAAATTATAGAGAAATCTTCACACATATCATACTGCTTACCATTGGAACCGATACTTATTGAATAAGGATAGTTGTGAATCAACAATGTCATCAGTCTTCAGCCAAATCTCACATAGTGCTGCCAATAGGTATGCTATCGCAATTCTCTGGAAAGAAAACAAGAATTGTTATAAATTGGCACAATAGCAATCAACACGTGTAGATGGATTCAGCTTGGTACTGATCCATCCTCTGATCTTTATAAAGGTTTCTTCAATCTTTGTCAAATAATACTACAACGACGATGACGACACAGCCTCAATCCCAAATTAATTGTGGTCGGCTACATGGATCAAACTCTTCCATTGTGCTCGATTAAGTGTAATTGATGGTGAGCTTTCCAAACCATTCAAATCCCTCCTAATTAATGCGCCCCAAGTTAACTTTGATCTACCCCTACCTCGTCGAATTTCTTCAGTTTCAATTGAGTCAAGTTTTCCAATGGGGGCATTTGTAGGCCGTCTTTGCGAGTGTGACCAAACCACCACAACCGTCATTCCGTAATCTTTGTGTCAATTGGTTATACTCCTACTTGTCTGTGAATTTCTATATTTCTTATTCTATCTTTACAAGTTTTACCACACATCCACCTAAGCGTCCTCATTTCTGCTACATTCATTTTATGTAGTTGTTGTTACTTTACCGCCCAACATTCACTTCCATACTAGATATATTAAATATACTAAATACATGTAGATCATTATGAACAATTTTGTAAATTAATCATGAATTTACAGGGGATTATTCAAGTTATAAACAACTCATAACAAGCCTATCTACACAAAAACTCCTTTCATAAACAATTGCTTATATATCAAACAATTGCTTACAGGGGATAACCATGAGAGAAGAAAAATCATTCACTTCATTGTCATTTTCCAAATCAAGAAAACCTCCACTTTTTTTTTAGAACAAAAATAAGTTAAAAAAGAGTAAAAGTGTAGAGAAAAAAGGCAATACGATTTCACTCTTAGAGATCTTGTCATTTAAACCACTTCGGTAACAATGTTGAACGGAAAAACAACCAGTCACAAATATCTACAGAAACTTGCAGTAATCATTGTAACACAAACAAATCCAAGTCCAACCACCTTAACGCTTCACAGTTTTGGCAAGATTTAGCATGTCCCTATTACTAATACATAATTTGAAGTAAAAACATATCAATATAATCACTTAACAGTTGGATGCTCCATAAAAATTGCATACCTGCAGTATCCCCATCCATCTTATGTATTCTAAATTAACTCCGTAGGTTAGATCATTCAGGCCATGAAAATAGCCACCTGGATAATAAAGAATATATGCAATGTCAAACATCAAAAGCTGTAAAAAAAAAAAAAAAAAAAAAAAAAAAAAAAATGCTTTATATTACAGTTATTTTTATGTGCCATACCAACTAAAGGCAACAGTTACAAGCAAATATAATTCTTTGTGAAAATTAATGATAACGCAAAAATAGAAAGTACAACACTAAATAAGAAAAATGGCATGACAAATCTGCCATTACTTAAAGCATCTGAATCAGTACAGAAGAAGTTCTATAAAGAAAGCAAAATTTAATTGCAAGAACTATACCTTGGAGAAGAAGTCCCAAGAAAAATAGTTTCACTGCTCGAAGTGTAGCCTTTTTAGTTGCAAGAACTCTACAAGACGCTTTCTATACACAAAACGATAAATAATTGATTGGTCATTAATACAGAATAATGTAGACAAAAAAGTAAGCTACATAAGATCAAAATTTAATTAAGAGAACTTGAGTAAAAGTTGTTATGACTTAAAGCATCTGAATTATTTCTAATACTTATTTATTTTCTTGTAGACAATACATAAATGAACAGCAGGAGGTGCAGCTTTAAACCAACAAACCATCCAATAAAGAAAGCAAAATTTTGGTAATGAAAATTTATGGCATTGCGAACTACTAAGAGAACTGTTAGGGTGTAAAATAATCATAACAACCTCTGAATTAAGTCAATATGTCTTCCGTTCATCATCAAATTAATGTTAGCTTTTGGATGGTTAAAAACTCAAATTACACATTATGGTAAGACATCTTATTTAGCTAAAGGAGTACATTTAGTTGGATTTAATGTCTGAAATGAAGTTAAGAGATGAAAAATATACCTTATATGCAAGTCCAAGAGAAAGCCCAACAATAAATAAGAAAAATGGCATGACAAAATCTGCCAGGGTAGCTCCATTCCATGGTGAATGGTTAATGGCAGGAAGGATGCCACCAGCATCATCTACAAGTATCATAAGCTGCAGAGAAATGAAATGGATCAAGGACATTGTTGATATTTTAGAATAGCACTAAGTAAAATTCTAACTTATCTTCAGCACATTGACAAGAGAGATACAAAAGATGAGTAACTAGGGGGGTTAAAGACAAAGTATCAAAGCAAAAATAAATAAATAAATAAATAAATAAATAAATAAATAAATAAAGCAATTGAAATTCAATTAGTGGTGGGCGGATTCAATCTTGAATCAGTAATCATCAAATATTTGTATGCAAGGTTGGTAGGTAACCCATTATTGAAATTGGACAATACTCACTCCATGACAGGTATGGTGAATCGGGTCAAAGCCGGATTTTATTTCTTCCTCTAACGATAACAGTACCGCCTCGCAGAAGCAAAGTTAGGAGTTTAGGCAAGAAAAGGCAGATGCAAAGGGAAAGAGAGGCACAGTATAGAGTAGAAAAGAAATGGTAGATAGAGGTGAGTGTGGAATCAACAAGGAGAGCAGAGAGAGAAGTGGGGGACAAAAGCAAGCCTTGTGATGGAAGGTGGAGAGTAAGGAAGCACTTTCAAGAGGTTGCACCCACCCAACTACCTTCCATACCTAACTGGCACAGTACTATAGTGAGGTGGTATAGCACCATAGTCCAGTCCAGTAGTTTCCCATTGACGAATGTTAGGTCCTGTCATCTCTATTCACGACCCAACAAAACCATGCAGGGCCTATGCCCCAATAGACATGAAGGCCAGGAATGAAGTAGCATTGACACAATAGAAAGGAACGAAAAGGTCTAAAGGAGTGAACAAGGCAATATAAAGACAGGTAATATCTGGTGTGTGTGCAGTGTGCAAGTACAAATACAAATACACAAATTAAATAGTGTTGAAAAGTGTCCACCTATCTCCACATAGCTTGGAAGGGGGAAGGTCTGAACTGAGGCTTTCAAATGAAGGTGTGCGCGTGTTTTTTTTATAATTCAGTAGTCCTGGTCAGGTGAAATTGGAGTTGTTAATATTAATGGAAATAGATTTTGAGTCACAAACTCACAGGTCGGCCCCCGACTACATTTATTTATTTTTATTAATTTCAAAACAAGAAAGGATGACACATGCTAACATGTGCATGAGTGGGGTCAAGTGATCAAAAATATAAAAAAGAGAGTAACAAATCGACTAATTATCACCGTCATGATTATGAGTGACTTAAAATTGAGAGGAAAGTGATAGGTCTCCAACCCCACAACTCCTCTCCTCTCCTCTCCTCGTGTTAATGAAGACAACCCACCTCTTTTATTTATCTCCTAACTCTCTTCCTCAATCCTAAGCAATTAAATCAACAAACCATGTTGTTATGTATAGTGAGGGCCACGTCTCACGCGCTTATAACATGATAATAAAAAACAACAAAAAACCACATTCTACTCTCAGGAGATTATACTATCATCACTTTTTTAAAGAGAAAGATAAAGAAAAAGACATAATAAGAATAATTTATCAACGAAATCAAGCCCCTTCTCTTTCTCTCTTTCTCAACCATGTGTACACTGTATTCGGCCAAGAGGTAAAAAAAGAAAGAGTGAGATGCCGGCAAGCCGTTGTTCAGATGCTTTTCATTTTAATCTACAGAGGACGTAACAGTAACAGACAAGAAAGCAAATAACTAGAATCATCAATCAATCAATCAAGCAAGCCCTGCACAGCATAGCATAGTGCATCCAATGGAATACGAATTGGATGCCCACCACCTAAAGGGAAATCTGCTGGCCGCTCAATCCTATGCTAAGGCTAAATTTAATATGGCCTTACCAGGTAAACTCTCCGTTAGATAACGTAACGTGCAACTAAGACCACTACATATCAAAATCTTTTTTTTTTATATATATATAGCCAAAAAAGTAGTGTCTTTTTATTATTATGTAAAAAAAAAAAAAAAAAAAGATGGAATTTCAAGGGTCTAACACTCTAACCCCATCCCATCCGAAGGAATTTTGTGGGAGTAAAAAAATGAACCATTCCTTCCTAAGGGCTAAAAGGAACAACAAAGATTTGGTATTGACCCAAATCCTAATATGTGAACATAAACGGACCACCCCACACACACACCCCAACTTTCTTTATTGATAAACAAAAAAAAAAAAAAAAAAAAGTTATAAAGAATCCAAACTCTTTGATGGATCCATTTGTTGGTTCATGAAGCAATCGTGAATTGAAACGAAAGGAAAACGTGAATGCAGGCCACGGATACGCCGAAAGCAAAATTGATGCTTGTAAAAGTATGCAAGCATAATCGAGTAAGCACCAATCCATCATCAACGCAATGCAAAATCACTTTCTTTCCTAAACCAACCAATTTTTCATTCAGAAAACCAGAAAAGAAGAAGCCTTTAAAAAAAAAAAAAAAAAAAAAAAAAAAAAAAAAAAAAAAATCAATAAATGGAGGGATGATCCACATAAGAAACAGAAAAAAGAGAGTGAATGGTACCGACCCCAACGGCGAGACCCCGGAAGACGTCGAGAGAAAGAAGGCGACGGCTGGGAGCGTCTTCTTCTGATGATTTGGGTTTGAGGGGCTGCGATTCCCTTCTTTCTTTCTCAGTGAAGCCATCCTCCAGGCTCACACTCACCAAGCAGCAACAACCCTCATTCTTATTACTCTTCTTCGCCATCGTCGGATCTCCCTTCTGATCTTCTCCTCCTTTGATTAGTTCGTACGCCCCCATCGATTAGATTATTGAGAATCGAGAATCGAGAATGCGCTCGCCCAATTGTTCCCCGAAAATCAGCCCCGCATTGCAGATTTCCGATCTAGAGAGAGCGGTACCAGTAGTGGTACTACAAGTAGTAGTAGTAGTAGTATACAAGTAGTAGTAGTAGAAGAGACGGTAGTGCCGAAGAAGGAATGAGAGAGGCGAGGCTGTGTCGATCGATCGATCGATCGGCCGCTCGTCCGCTCTCTCTTTCCCCTTTCTTCTTCCTTCCTCTTCTTTACTCTCGATCTTTTTTGGCTTCTCTTCTGTTCACTGTTCCGTTATTTCCATCGCTTGCTTCTTCGCTATATAAAGAAGGGAAGGGGGGAGTGGGTTTAGCGGAGCCGTAAATACCGCCACAAGATAAACAATACTTTAATTCACCCCCACCCCCCAACTAAAGTACAAGCCACACCTAAATAAATAAATTACTGCTATATCTCAATACAATATAACGACAATAACATAGCCTCAGTCCCAAATTAATTGAAGTTTATATTTGTTTAATCCATTTCATAAAAAGTGACAAAAGTTTTACGATGGCTGTCAACTTATCGCAACCCTCCTCCATTTTCCAACAATGGAAAATGAGCTTGGCCTTCATCTCGGACTTTTCGGGTATGAAAAGTGAGTTTGAAAACTCCTTACCCATTTTTCGGTATGAAAAAATGGGCGTCAGAGTCATCCTCCTTTAACCGGTCTTGGGACCGGCTATGTAGCACACATAGTGTACAACATAGGTGGAGTTCTCAAATACAATATAACCAATTAATTAAATAAATGCTCCAAATTCACTCCTCGTTTTTTTGTTAATTTACGATCACAAATATATAGATGAGGCATCATTTGCTAAGGTCAAGTTTTAAAAGGTAACGCGAGGATTCAACTCTCATTGAAGTGAAAAAAAAAAAATTTTAATTGATTATTATTTCAAATAAAACTACTATAATCTATTGAATGCATTGAGCCATTAAATCCATTCAGAATTATTGATGATTAATAAAAAAAAATTTCAAAGAAAAAACATATATTATTTTATATGTTATTTTTCATTGAACCCACAACTTTCCTAAACTTTTCTTTTTTAGCAATTAATGTCTCATTCATTTCACTAGATTGTGATACTTTTGCTACTATTTATAAACTATTTAATTTTATTTATTACTAAAAATGGAGATTTTAGTCCAACAGACCTTAGTTAATTAAATTAGACGATATCTGCCCAAATCATTTTTCGAGTACCCTACTTGGTGTATTCAATTGATGGAGTAAATTACTGTGTCTATTTTTATTTTTATTTTTTGAGGTTACTGTGTCTAAATATATAGTAAAAATAGTATATATTATGCTGACTCGCTAGCAGTAGCTAGAAAAGTAAACTTCTGATCCATCCATTTCCCTTGCTGTTTGTTTTTATTTTTTATTTTTTATTTTTATTTTTGGCAAAACAAATTTTTTGGCCTTTGAACTTTGTGTTTTTTATACTTTTGGTCTCTAAACTTTCATTAGTGTATTTTTGGTCCCTGAACTTTCATTGTTGTACATTTGATCTCTGAACTTTTGAAATTTTTTAAGCTTTTGGTCTTTAAACTTTGAGGTTTATATGTTTTTGGGGGAATTTTTTTTTTTTTTCGACTTTTGTTGATCGATGTGAATCGTTCGGTTCATTAATATAAATCACTTTACTCTTCTTGACTAGTCACGCGAAGCTTATGTTATCATCGTCGGCGGAAATTAACACTTTAAATGATGGAAAAACTAAATATAAATCTTTGTAAAAGTTCAAATACCAAATGGTAATAAAAATTCATGAATCAAAAGCATAAAAAACACAAAGTTCACAAACCAAATAATGAGTTGTTTTGCCTTTTTTTTTTTCTTTTTTTTTGTCTATTTCTTAGTCAGTTTACATTTTTAGTGCTAATTGCTAAACATATTTTAGATAGCTTATAATTTGCCAGGCAATTGGTTTTTCAACGAGAACATGATATTTTTAAAGAAATAAAAAATCTCATTAATGATCGATGGCTCTCAATACATTCAATTAAATATGAAAAGACATAATCAATCACCGTAGTAATTAAATTCGCTAATCGTAATTGTTCAAAATAACATTCAACTGTCATATAAGGTTTGTTTTCAAGAATTGCGCTTGTAACAATTAATGAAACTATTTGATAATCAGTGATTATTCTCTTTACAGACATTTGACAGTACACATATACATCACTCAAACCATAATGAAAAATAAAACTTTTGACAAGGGAAGTAAACACAAAACTCACAACGAGGCAACGTAGTCTAAACCTTTCAACAAAGGTAAGAAACAACTATGTACCTATAAAAATTAAAAACTTAATGACGATCGAGTACCAATGTTGTCATAAAACGTAAATTCACACTATTCCGTCTTCGGGAAAGATGAAGACATACAAAAGTGATTGTTGCTAATAATTAATGAATCTCATTGCCGCAACAAGGATGAAACTAATCATCTCATTAGATCTTAACATATTTGAGTTTATTTGATTAATACAAGGCAAAATAGGTTATTGGAACCACCATCTATCAAAAAAGAGGATCGAATCAAGAAGGAAAACCAAAGAAGAAAATTTAAGGTTTTTTAGAGTGGCGGCCATGGTAACGAGAATATGATTTTAATTACATAATATATATATATATATTCATTAATTTATACATTAACAACTATAGCAAATTAACTGATGAGTGATGACCACGTAAATATTAATTGGCCTATAATTTTGAAGTGTTGCGATCAGATTTTTCTTTTGTAATAGAATTAATTGATCATCAATTGAATTGATGAGATGAGCAGGTAATTATACGATCACTGATAAGATCTACCGATGGAGTGCACATACATGCAAGCACACAACAAGCGAAAACGCTTGGTCGAGTTGGGCCACGATTAAAGAAAGCCAAGTTTTGTAACAAAAAAAAGAAAAAAAAGCCAATTTTCGTATCAATTAAACCTAACATTTGAGTTAGGTATATACCTGCAGTTTATATGGCATCCAACCATTCAAGCAAACTCCCATACGACGCGTGTGCACTTACCATGTACCCTTTGCCTCCCAGTACCAGGCTAGACAACTAGCTCCCGTCCACGTCTAGAATTTCTCTAGTTTAATTGAGAGAAAACCTAGAGCCGGCGTCACCATTTTGAAAGTGTACCTGCGATACACCATTTTTTGGAGTTACCGGCATCAGCGAGACTTACTTCAGTAGCCTTGGACGTCGCCGGTGAGCACCTTTTCCCTTTTTTTTTTTTTTTTTTTTTTTTTTTTTTTAAAGCTTGGGTTATTGGCGGGTTTGCAGTAGTAAGAGGGGGAGAGAGGGGGGCGGTGGACGAGGTCGGAGAGGGAGGTGGTGGAACTCTGGTTTACCACTCTCCTCTTCCGGCTTCTTCTTCTTATACTCTCTTCGGCATTCTTTTTCTTCAACTTTGTTGATCGAAATGCATGTCAAATTGGGTTTTGTTGAGATGATTTTGAGAGAAATTGAGTTTAAATCATATAGTTAATAATTGTAGTTTGATGCATAAAAAAAAATATGTTTATTAAAATTTGGCAAGTATCAAAACTTTTTTTGTAGTTTGATGTGTAAAAACAAAAAAATAAAAATTGTTTATTAATATCCTTGAGGCTAAAAACAACTCCTAAAATTTTAAACAAAAATTTTACATGACAGAAAAAGAAAAAGAAATATTATATATATAGTGACATATATATATATATATAATATGTGTACTGTCATATGTCTGTAAAGAGAATAATCACTGATTATCAAATAGTTCCATTAATTGTTACAACCGCAACTCTTGAAAACAAACCTTATATGGCGGTTGAATGTTCTTTTTGCCAAATTGGTTATCATAACTTTTCACATATTTTGTTATTATATCCTAACCTTTTTAGATTTGTTATTATATCATAACCTTTAATTTGTATTCTAAACCAATTTTGAACTCTAAATCTGATGACGTAATACTTAAATAAGGAGTTTAAATCATATAATTAATAATTGTACTGTTTTGATAATTGTACTTAGAATCTAAGAAAAACGATTAGGTTAGTGAAACTTAAGTTGTACGTAGAGCCTTTAAGTTAAAGGTCAGGTTTAAGTCAGACAAATCAATGGTATGGGACATTGGTTCGCTTGTGACTTTAACCTTGAATCAAGAAAACATGTGAAAAGGGTGAACGAAGGCCTTCAAAATTAAGGGCAGCATAATCGAAACCAAGATTCCAAACATCGAGCATCCACACAATAACTATGACACTCTTGGTCTTAAAAATTAGGGCACTCGGCAAGGTGTGTTTGATGTTTGGTTAGAGATACAAAGGAGAAAGAATGAGACATTCAAATCGAAAAAAAAAAATGACACAAAATATGATATATGGAATGAACTCACCTATGCCTTCGTCTAGCCCTGCCTTGAACTTTAATTCAATCAGCTCTGAACGAGAACCCGAGCAAATTGGTTATCTTGCTCTTGCTGCAGTAGAGAGGAAGAAGATGACGAAATTTGAGAAAGGAGATTGGGTGACTTTGGTGTTGGAAATGTTAGACGAAATGTGTTTGAGGAGGCTCGGTGTTTTGGTTGAAGAAAACAATCCAAAATTTGAATTTGAAGCCTTTTTCTCGGTTTCGTATGAGCCAGCTTCAACTGTCATGCTGACTAACATCCTGACAGGACTGTACTGTCAGTAGTCACGTCCGTGCAACAGACACTGATCGAGGTGACAAATTTTTTTTAAAAAAAACCAAAAGTTGGTCAAAGAGGTGGGATTGTTTTGGAGTGGAACCCATGTGTCCACGTCACTCGTCGGGTCACCGGGCGCTTTGACCGGGTGTCCCTGGCGGGTCATCCTAGCATTTCTCTTGTACATATACACTTTTGTTTCCTTTTAATTAATATATCGATCTTTCATAGCTCGTCTCCTAATGCCTAAATTAAATAAATAAATAAATAAATAAAAAAAAAAACTGAGAAGCAAAAAATCCAGAGTTAACTACTCAAAAGTCTCCTTAATTATAATATGCTTTTTTTTTTTTACTTATTATAAATTACTCATTGATTTGATATGAGATTACTTAAGTAAGATCTTGAAAGTTGAAGCCTCACAATGCCAACATTGTAGTCTTTCTTATTAAAAAACGTTTCTTTTTAGCTTGTAAAATCAAATCTAACCGACGATCCATTGTAGATCTACATCGCTCTCTATGTATACATGTAAGATGGTTACAACAGGCTTGGTCAGCGCATAACATAATATATAATAACAATAATAATACACTTAAGGCATGAGTGGAGGCAGAACAAATATGTGGCGTGACTTCTGCTTTATTCGTGAACAGTGTGATCATCCCAATCTCTTTTAAATTAAGAACTAATAAGTTTCAGCCAATCTAGCTAGTTACGTTGCGGTTGCATGCGCTGTGTCTTCTTCCACTAAAACTACGAATATAAGAAGCGGATCGAATGGAGTTGATGACGGACGGCGCCAACGATCATCATTCATCGACCTGTGTTTTTTTTTGGTAAGAAAAAAACAATTGTCTCCACTAAAATTTGAACCCGTGACTTCTTACTCTCAAATACTCACTCCATTTCTTTTTAACTGACATTTTAAGGTTGTTCACATTTTGTAAGAAAGTCATTTAATTATCTTGATTGATGAGAAAGTGACAGTTAAATGACTAAATCACCATTTATCTCTTTTAACTTCACCACTTCTACATACACTATTTATTAATATGTAATTATTATTTTTTTTTATTAAAAGTATAAAAGTCAATTAAGTAATTAATGTTTATTGAAACTATCAAACGACAAATATTGTGAAATATTTGAAAATGGCTAAAAAGACATTTATTGTGGACCGAAAGGAGTACCATACTAAACTATTGAGCCAACTAATTGATTCGCATTTTATTGACCAATGTTAATTATTGGGTCAAGAATATATGCTGCAACAAACAATATTTTTAATTAACTTTGGTAGCTAGAGTGTTTGTTATAGTTTGAGCCTCACACGTGTAGAGTCGCGTCTATAAAGAGTCATATATATTCATTTTAATAAGTGTAGAGGCATGATGTGAAGAGTCACACGTCCATATTGAATTTCTACCAAATGTTGCACTCGTAAATTCCTAATATTTGGGATTTTATAAATATTTTATAGGAAGATAAAGAACTTGTTTATTAGTTGAGTTTTTAGAGAATAGCTGGTATTTGTTCTCTCTTCATCTTTCTATGTAACAACCTGAATTTAATTTATTGTTATTAATGACGTGGTTGCAGACGTACGTGGCTGACATCTCAGACGCTCGTGGGACCCGTAGTTAGGCTCGTGCTCGCCCGGAGCTATAGGTAAATAGTTATTTTTGTGTATTGTTTTGTTTAATTTGTGATGTTTATATTGAAATAGAGTAAATGGAATCGCAATGTGTGTAATTATACTACATTTGACGTGCGAGACCGTGTGTTAAGTATTCGCCTCGATATGCATGTCGACGCGGGTACCAGGTAGTTTAACCGACTTAACACTAGGCCGGAGAAAATAATACACGCATAATATGAATAAAATGGGTTAAATAATAATATGGAATATATATTTGGTGGTTAGGGACATGGTAGTACATGGGTTAAGTATTCGCCTCAAACCTACAGCGTCGTAACACCCGAAACACCACTTTTTGGGTTAAATACAAAGGTGAGTGTGTCATCGATGTCTTTGTCACAATTGGAATCATTAGAGGTTGGAAATGGAGTAAATGGTGTGCTTTGGATGGCCTTGGGATGTGTAAATGAGATGTGATGCTAAGTCATCTATATAAGTCAACATTACCTCATTTTCCACCACCTTTTCTCTCTCCTCATCTTGTAATCCGAAAATTGAAAGAGAAGAAACAAAGGTTTGGTGATCAAACTTGGTGATTCAAGGAGCTTGGAGGGGTGAAATCATCAAAAGCAAGGTTAGAACCACAAACACCTCAACTTTCTCTATCTTTTGATCTTAATTTTAGAGGTGTTGGTGATTGTTTGGTGGTTGTTGTTTTGATGGGGTTTGTCATGCTTTGAAGTTCTATTGTTAGTGTTGTGGTTGTTGTTGGTTTGGTAGGATTGCTAAAAACCCATAATTTTCGCGATTTCTTTGTCGGAAAACGCGATTAGCGCTAATGTTTTTCCTAATGAAGAACATATAACTGTCTGAGAATCAGCGCGCTAATTCCCAGACCCAGCGCGCTAGATCCTGCAGTTTTGACATTATTTTCGCTAAGTGACTTAAAACACATCCAATTGAGAAAAAATCAAATATAAATGGTAATAGGTCATTTCGGGCGGTAATTTGGGATATCCGGGACTAGGCGGAGCCGAACCGGGGGTTAGTAGCGGTACACAAAGTGCGGTTTAAGGTGTGTAGTATCTAAACTGAAACTTCTTGAACAATACTTTATTTTGCTTTCGAATTCACATTCTGTCTTTCATTATTCTATTCTTGGTGTGTTATAATGGACGGACGTTGAGGCTCTCCCTCCGTGCCATTTCTGTGTGTACGTCCACTAGGTCATAACACGTGTGCCATCTTGGTGAATAGGGCTATCCGAGAGTTGTGACGGGCACGTGTGAGTGCGTCGTAGGTTCCACGCCGACCACCTAGCGGATCCAGATAATGGCCTTGCTTGAGTGCTACTCGCCGGCAGTAGTCTGTTGGGAGTCCGAAGTATGGCGCTAGTCTGACCCTATGCTCTAGGAACACACACTTTGAGCTTCCACTATTACATATGCATGCAATGAGCACAGTTGTCTGTTTTTATTTCGGCGTGTTTATTTAATAGTTTGTTTAAATTCCAGTATTTACTTTCCGTATTGCACACTTAATTTCCTTGGGAATACTTACTTTGGACTTGTCATCTGCCTTTTTATGATGGCTTGAGTGCAGATCTTTGTACGAGCCGTGGCAAGGGCAAGCTACCGAAATATTTGTGATTCAGAGACATTTAGCTAGACTTGTACGTTATATATATATATATATTGTTTTATTTTGGGATTTGGGATTGTGAGATACCACATGACTCTATATTTTTGATATGATTGATATATGATGGTATATGGGTTTTCCACTGTAGGTATCAGAGTTAATTGCATGACTTTAATGCTTTATATAATGTTTGTCATGTTAAAAGACTTACGTTGTGATTTATTTGGGTTTAAAATGATATTAGCAGATGACTTGAGTTCAGTAACAATATTTGAGGTTAATAATGATTAAATGGAGGATGAGTTAGCATGTGGGACACAGTTGGCGTTGGTAGGCTAGGTTGTGGACTCGCATCAGCCCTCGTGGAGGTCCATTTGGAAAATGGGTCGTTATATTCTATGTTGTGAATACGAACAAATTGTACTCCATAGTGGTAGTACAATCACTGTCGTAGAAACTTCAACGATGACAGGCGAAACGCGTAATGTGTAGCGGCCCGTTTTCTAAACGAACCGCCACGGGGGCCAATGCGGGCCCACGACCTGGCTTACTAGCGTCAGCTGTGTCCCACATGCAATCTCCATTCACATTTAATCATTATTAACCACAATAAACAACAATTTACTGTTTAAATTGTTAATTAACTCGAATCATCTGTTAATATTGTTTCAAACCATAAATAATCCACAGCGGAAGTATTTTATTCATGACAAATGAAATATTAAAACATTTAAAGTCGTGCATTTAACTCTGATACCTAGTGAGAAAAACCCATATATCAGCATATATCATATGTACACCACAAAGTCTCAAAACATCAAAATATAGGGTCATGAGTGTCTCACAATCCCAAAATCCCAAAATGAAAACAAAATATATATAATACAAACGTACAAGCCTCGACTCAAGTCTCCGAATCACCGGTACTGGCAAACTTGCCTTTGTCACGGCTCGTACTCGGATCTGCACTCAAACCATCACAAAAGCCAGATGGCGAGTCCAAAGTGAGTATTCTCAAGGAAATTAAGTGAGCAATACTGAAAGTAAATACTGGAATTGAAATAAAGCTATTAAATAAACATGCGGAAGTAAATACATGCAACTGTGCTCATCGCATGCATATGTAATAGTGAAAGCTCAAAGTGTGTTCCTAACCCCCTAGGGTCAGACTATCACCATACTCTGGACACTCCCGCGAGTACTGTCAGCGAGTCAAACTCCAGCATGGTCAACCTATGTGTCCTCTCGATGGCCGGCGTGGTCCCAACGATGCACCGACACGTGTACCAAAAAGATCCTCGGGTCGCACTATTCACCAAGACCTCAAGTGACACGTGTTATGGTCTAGTGGACATACACACAGAAATGGCACGGAGGGAGAGCCTCAAAGTCCGTCCATATAACCACAACCAAGAATAGAGTATTGAAAGACATAAATTGAATGCAAAAGCCAAAAGTAAGTAAATACTCAAGTAATTTCAATTGAGATACTGCACACCTAAAACAACGCTCCACAAATATAAAATCAAATCTCCATGTCTCCAAATGCGTGCCCCAACACCCGTCGATCAAATCCAAGTATCTAATATTTGTTAATTTATCAATTTCCCAAACTTTGGAATTTTCCAAATTCACATTAGAGTATCAAATTCATTATATAAATTCATATTATGTCTCGTATCGATCCCCGGATAGACCCCCAATTGTAGAATCGAAACCTAAACCTCGACAAAACTTGGCGAAACCCCAACGAAACTCCATAACTTCAACACCACCATCCACAACATATAATATCATGATAATTGCTCCCATCCAACACAAAAATCATAGCAAAAACCCATCAAAATAGCCCCAAAACAACCACATATCACTTCACTTATAATTCAAACAAACACCCTAAAAACTCATACCAAAAAACGAGCAAGTAAAGGAGATTGTGAAGCTAACCTTGCTTCGATGATTTCACCACTCCAAGCTCTTCAAATGATCAAATTTGCAAGCCCAAACCCTTGCTCCTCACTTCAATTTTCGGATAGAAATGAGAGGAGAGAGAAAAAGTGGTGAAGACAAAGTCTTCACTTTTTATATGTTCAAAGCGATCTCCTCTCACTTGTGCATCACTAGGCCAATCAAATGAGCTCTATTTGGCCCATTTCTCATCCTCTCATGACTCCAATTGAGACACCAATAGCTCACTTGCTCTTGTTCTTAGCCTAAAAAGTCGGCTTTCAGGTGTTTCGATGCCTGATTTCGCGTCCCAAAACGCGACATACGCGTACTACCATGACCCTAACCACCCAATGTACATTACATATTATTATTTAACCCATTTTATTCATTGCATATGTGTATTATTTCCCACGGCCTAGTATTTAGTCTTTTAGACTATCCAGTACCCGCACCGACACGCATATCGAGGCGAATATTTAACACACACTCTCGCGCGTCAAATATAATATAAATACACACATTATGATGTCATTTAATCTATTTATATATAAACATCGCAAATTAAACAAATCAGCACGCAAAATAAATAGTTATCTAGCTTCAAGCGCGCACTAGCCTAGCTGCGGGTCCCACGAGCGTCTGAGCTGTCCGCCACGTCTACAACCACGTCATTAATAAAAAATTAGATTTGGGTCGTTACATAATGCATCGTGATTTGAAGTATCATTTATGTTTAATTATTTCGTTGTATATATGTATGTATGTTTATTGGTTATTAGTCATGTTTAGGGTTGCAAGTGGGCCAAGGCGGAGCGAGGATAGAAGTTATCATCCCCATTCCTGCGTGGCGGGGGGCGGGGATTTAGCTCTACAGATTCCTCACGAAAAGAACTTTGCCGCTTCACGCCCCTCCTGCGCTCCATCAATTTTATGAAAATGACTATTTTGATTTTCGAGTCATTTGTTTTGCCACTTAACTACTTCTCAAAAAAAAAGAGCGAAACTATTTTTTTTTTCAAATTGAAGAATTGATTTTATTTTGTTTTTGATATTGTTCTAAATATAATTTTATATATAAGAATTCTAAAAATTTAGTATGATAAATATATTTCAATGATGTTCTAAATATAAGTTTATATATCTTTATGATACAATATATGTAGTAGGATTGTTCATTGATAAAAATAGGTTTTATGGTTGGAGATCTTGAGTTCCATTCTATACATTACACTGGTCGTTTCCCTGCCCTCCGCGCATGTGTTATTGAAACCATACAATAGAAGGTTTATTGAATTATTTTACACCTTTAAAGATATGTTAGTTTTTAAATAGTGAAGAGTGTTATAATGAAAACTTATTGGTGGTTTATCATGGTCAATGTGTTTGGTGGGACTGACTTGACCCTATGGAATAGTCGCACCTGAAGGGTGGGGATACCCATAGTTTAAAAAACAACCTACAGTGTGGAAACCCTGAAAACCATCATATAAACATGTTTATCCTATATCACTCGGTCTCATTATGTCCCAGTGTATTTCAAAAACAATTATATACCATAAATACAACAAAAATGGCAAAACATATTGTCGTGCAAGGAAGGAACCGCTCCACAAAGTCCTCAAAGAAAATCACCGATCACTGGACCTTTCCCCTTGCCCGTCTCGTCATCAAAATGCTCTGCACCCACCGTCACAAACTATACGGTGAGTACGGTAAAGTAGAAAGTAATAACCAGAATGATATAAACGGTAATTCATGAATCGTGTAAAAACAATCCAAATATTATGCAGGCATTTAAAAACAGATAAAAATAAAGAAAGAGCATGATAAACGGGCTAACAGATATATACAACGAAATATGAATGTCTAGGAATCAAAAGAGGCAACTAAGTGGTCTTAAATCCACAACAATCCGCAACAAACCACAACAATCCAGTACTCGGTGAAAACTCATGTTTGGTTGGGTAGCTGCACCCCCGCAAGTAGTGTTCACGTTAGCCCAACTAACTATAATCCCAAGAGTACCTTCCCGACACACTTAGGCCATAGACACTCAACCAAGGAAATGACGAATAGACTTCCAAACAAAGCATTTATCAAGTAAAACAATGAGTAAGAAATATGAATTACTATGCATTCCCTTAACTAGTTTACTCACTTACTTCGGATTCACGCTATTCCGCCCTCGCGGCACGGACACGCTCCCAAAGTGAATACCCGAACTTCCGAGACCTTCCCTTAGGTTCGCGGCTCGGACACTACCTTCCCTTAGGTAGTGTTTGAATTCTGAGTTTGCATTACACATATGCCTTGTTTATTGTTTGGGAACCCTCATACACATTAGTAGGGGTCCCCAACATCAACCAAAACACAAAAACAACAACAACAACTCCAAATACATGAATTGAATGAATTGACCAAGCTATGTTAATGGAGTACCTAGCTTGATCTTCTTCCTCACTTCAATGATTTCACGAGCTTTTCCTCCACCTCTTGAGCACTCCAGCAGTCTCTCTTATTCCCTTCTTGCTTGCCAACGATGAGAATGAAAAATGAAGTGATAAGTTCGATTGACCAAAGTGTTATATATGGTTGAATCTGATTAAACCTTAGCCATACATCAATTCACACTTACACATCTCAATGCTTATCTCATGGACCACCCTCTCACACTTGTCCCACAAGTCATGCATGAGTGACTCCAATCATTGACTCACTTGGTCTCTAGATGGTTCAATACGTGTCTCGATGCACATCCTAAAGCCTTGGTTTTATTTCCACTACTTTAGGCTTGCTAATTAAATTATTAATGTGACCACATTAAAGCTATTTACACATCTCAATGGTTATCTCATGGACCACCCTCTCACACTTGTCCCACAAGTCCATGGCCTTGAAACGTGACACGTGGCACGTATAAATCTGAGGGTCGTTACAGTTAGCTTTAGGTTTGATGTGTATACTATGACCTTTTCACGCGTCTTGGCTTAATTACTATGTTTGGGAAACCCGAAGAGATCTTACTTAATCTTTCTTTTATTAAAAAAGGTCGATGCTTCGTATTTGCCTAGTAAATATTAGATTCATTGAAGTAAGTATTATATGTACATCTATTAATTAATATTTACTTATCAACGAATGGAAGAATAGAATGAGTATGTTCAACTCGAAATAATGAGCATATACATTAAATGGAGTGTATCGCAAGTTCTATTTCCCCTATAAATTTTACGAATGTAGAGGCGTTGTTATAGTTGTGGGGATTGGCGTGTCATATGATATAATAGAAATAAATAAAAGCAGAAAATAAGAAAAATAAAAAATTGGAATGGTGAGGGGAGGTAGCTTCTTAACTTTCTCTCTCCTCCGACCTTTATATATAGATTTTTTTATTTTTTTTGTAAAAAGTTACGTAATTTTTTAATAAAAACATAAAAATGGAGAATTGTATGTGGAGAAAGGGACAGGAGGTGGGAAATCCCCCGCAGAGATCCCCATGAGGCGCGGGGAGGAGAATCCTCGCGGGCGAGAACAATCCCGGTTCCCATCTTGCCCCGCGTGGCAGGGCATGATTTTGCCTCGTGCCCCACCTCTTGGAGAGTAAAAAGCGAGAATTCCCGGCCTCACTTGCAACCCAAATCATGTCACACATGTTACACTCTTAAAAAAGCCTCGCGGACAATAGTATGACATATCATGTGAAACCATTTCAAAAATGAGATCGAACAATGTATATACATCTATATGAAAAATGATTGGGTGTATCTTTTTGCTAGATCATTTAAATATATGATTCAAAGTGTATCTAAAGAATTTCAACAAGTATCTTCTCAAAAAACAGAATTTCATGAAGGGGGGAGAGTAGACGACTGCCCTAGCCGCCCCTCCCCTCAGGATTCCACTTTCTGAAAAAAAAAAAAAAAAAAAAAAAAAAAAAAAAAAAAAAAAAAAAAAAAAAGATATACATAAATGTTAATTGATTAAGTGATAAATGTTAGTTAGCAATTAATTGCATATGTACTTTTCAAAATAAATTTTAATTTTCATACTTTGACAAAAGTAGTATTTCAACTTATTCTCTTTATCTTTTTTAACTAAATTATTTTCTTCTTTGCATTTTGTAAATGTGGCTATACTTTACTTTTTTCTTTAAAGTATAATTATCTTTTACTACTTAATTTTTAAGTACTTTGAAGATGTCTTGAGATATTCTGTTCAAATTTTGTAATACAAGCTCAAATCGAAGGTGAGAAGTGTCAAATTCGGAAATCTTTAAATCGGTAATTACAGCTAATTTAGGATTAAGGAAGCTTAATTATGATTTTGGCCGCGAGTCAGAAATTAAACACCGGTGAATTTGAGATTTATAATTAATTTTATTAATCTGTGATGTTTGCCTAGTGTTGTGTATTATATTTTATTTTATTTTGCAAAATTTGGGTGATTGAGTAAATTTGAGATTCACAGGGTTTTGTCTTGAGATACGTGTCGAGACAGGCCCTGAGATAGTCAAAATATTGACGTAAATATTAGTTTTGAATTTCGCGATGAATAATTGAATTTAAATTAAAAATTCGAAATTTGGACCTTAAATGGACTTAACGAGCTGACAAAAGGATTTGCCTCGGTTTGCATGTAAATCGGGATTGGAGGTAGTGTAAAATGAGATGAAGTTGTATGAGATCTTGTTTCGAGTTTGGTGTCGGTTGACAGTAGTCGAGACTGAGATTTGGTCCAAACTGGTGCAAGTTTGGATAAGTACGACAAGATGATTGGTCCATAAGGGTTCCGTATGTCATGGACAAAGTTAAGATTTTTGAGGTTTTGGTGTGATCAAAACCAGTGTTATGGACATTTCATGAAGATAGACTGCTTTGTCGAGAGTGTTGTTTAATTTGGTGAAAAGTCGGATAGAAAGCGGGCGCCGAAAGTCAAAACACGTCAAAATATAGATTTCTGAAATTAATAAATAAAAATAAATTAAGTTGCTGACAAGAAGTTAAAGGTTTATATATAAATAAAGAAAAAAATAAAAAATAAAAAAATCAATTGATTCCTTTTATATTCAACAAAATCTTTTCTCCTAACTCTTTCAATTCGATCTTTCGCTCCGCGAGTTCTTGACATCCGATTTACGCTCGGTTTCTTATCACAAAACCGTAGAGCATTACGAGACGGTCAGTTTGAGCTAAGTTTCTGCGGTAGAAACGAGGTATTCAAATTTCGCAATTTGGTAAATTCTTAATGCCAGACATTTTTCCTCAATTCAATTTGAATTCTCGCGATTTTTCAATTTTTTTCGCGGGCTTTTGATAGAAATTGGTTGGAATTGTTGTTAATTGGCATATTGGATTGATTTGAGTCAATTTGAGATAAATTCCACCGACGTGGGTTAGGGTTTTGATGAGGTGAACTAATGCAATTCAGTTGATAACTATTTTGGAGATGTTTTAATAGTTGATATTGATTATTGGTTTTAATCCAATTTGACTCGATCCACGGGCTGTGAAAATATTTTGGTGTTAGTATCGAGTAGTTTCGTGGCGTTTATTTTCGAGTTTTGAGGATTGAATTGCAAAAATATTAATTTTGATAAGTTTTTTTTTTTTTAGTTCAAAATATATAAAGTTGTCAAGTCGACATGCCATATGGGAAAATTCATAATTTATCCATTGGTGATCCGATTTGAGTGTTTTTGGAGTCTATGGAAAGTAGGACATGAGTACTACAAGTTCCTTTAAGGTCATCATGACAAATATTGAGGTTTTCAAGGTTAAAAATCTACCCCAAGTTGGTTAGTTGAAAGCTAGTTGAAATAGTTATATAAATTAATATTTTTGGAAACTGTTCTCAAGCATACTTTGATCGCGGTTTTCATTGGGCTTCGTGATATGTTTCACTTGAAGCTTGACCCATAATACCCTTGGGCATGCAGGAAAGCTATTGGAACCATTTTCAAGGTGATTCGACCCTCCGGGAACTTCGAAAATTAAGCTTGAAGTTGGTTGTTTGTAAGGTTAAGTAAATATCATGGTAACCTTTACATTGTGTGATTATATTGTGTATAAATTGCATTGATCATTGAATTGCATTTTTTTTGTACATGCATACACGATTTGGCGGGGTAATGCGTTACCGGTCTCCTTATAGTGTCTATATCGGGGTTATTGAACATTATATTATGCTTGAGGGGCTGAAGTCACTGATACTTTGCATCACGTGGTGACGCGTGTCGAATGCGTCAAAATATATATAATCCTGATGAGATTACCAATGACTACAAGAACTGCAGTAGTGGCAAGCACGGGGTCGAACCACGAAGACCAAGTTTCTGACCTATGCTACGAAACTAAAAATAACTCAAGGTGTCCACATGAATAATTTCTAAATTAACTAAAACTAGACTAAAAATAGAAAGTAAATATATCAATTAAAGGAGAAACAATCCAAACCATCGGTATCACGAATCTCCTCAATTTGGCATAATTTTACATACGGTCCTCAATCTAATCAAAGCATGCAATCCATAGTAAATTAGTGTAGATATAGACCCGGTAACGTACGCGGGTCCTCGCACTTCCCTATCTCGATGGTCAAGGTACGACAATGACCACTGACCACTTCCTAGTCAAACACATAACCCTATATTCAAGCGAACCGGGTTTAATGTGCTGACCTCAATGGGCTTTGTGAAGGCACTACACCTGACAACCTGGATCGCTAGCGTGTCCAGTTTAGCCTAGATCCTAATGGTATTCAACCGGTCCCAAAAGGGTCTAATCAATTGGTATGGTCGGAAGCCACTAATGTGGTCTTCTTGCACAAGTACGGGTGCATACAACCTACTGACATGTAAATCAAGATTTAAACAAGTGTTTAATCTCAATAATTCAACCAATATCAAAGGGAATAAAATATTATGAAAAACAAATTAAATAAACAAATAAATAGATCTCACATATGTTTTTATGCCAAAAAGAGTGATTTGATCCACCTCTGGTTCAGAT
Organism: Stephania cephalantha; assembly: GCA_039657325.1. Classification (NCBI taxonomy): domain Eukaryota; kingdom Viridiplantae; phylum Streptophyta; class Magnoliopsida; order Ranunculales; family Menispermaceae; genus Stephania; species Stephania cephalantha. Next base: position 56,626,733 of record CM077573.1, read on the forward strand.
TGATGAGTTTAGCCAACCATCGTTATCAAAAACTTCATAAAAATCCAAAAAACAAAGTGTAAAATAATGGTTTGTGGAATAGAAAATGAGAAGAAAACACTCCCCGCCGCCAAGAAGAGAGTAAAGCAATGTATATTGATCTAATTAAAACTGTCAAAATTGGGTGCCCAATTCCTATTTTCGAGTTTGGTTTGTGACACGTGCGCCGAGGACGATCAAATGGTGGTTAGGAGTTTGTTTTCATGTCTCTGCCACGTGTCACAGTGTGATTTGCCGACCAATCTGGCAGTGGTGACGTGGCGAGCAGCGATTGGAGGAGGAGGCTGTTGTGAACGTGGTGGCTGGTGAGGACGGACACATGGCGCAAGCTGGTGGAGGAAAGAATCGCTCAAGGATCGGCGAATTAGTGGGAGAAAGTGCTGATGCGCTTCTCGAGGCGGATCCAACATCAGCTGGAAAGAAGAGAAATTGTGTGGACGTTCTACTTTCTATTTCTCACTCTATGTTGCTTTTTATATGCATATCTCCCACTTTTCATATCTTTCTATATATATCGATAGATATATATATTTTCCTATATAATGCAAATCAAACCAAATCATGCATCATTGCATCAACGCCATCATGCTCCACTTATCTTCATCAAATACCATAACACGTGTGGGCCCACCAAATCTGCCTCGAGATACGCGCTAACACGGTTTTCGATGTTGAACGGATCCAGGACATATGAATACTCGATTTTACGTAGTTTTTCGCCTCGAATTCAACCACACACTCTAATAACTCTGAAAATAATATATAAAGATAATTAGGCATATATTTTGGGGATTCAACAATAAAAATACATAAATAAATTATATATAATATGCATAAATAATGACCTATCACGTGGTTATCATGAGATCACGTCGAATCAAATCATACTTCCATAGTATAGATGAACGAGACTCGTTTAGTTATTTTCCCCGCGCATGATTCCTTATTACTGTTTACTTACTACTTTTGAAGACCGATCGTCTGATCGTGGTCGGATAACAGAAACAGGATGAATTCACGGTTGTATTTAAATTCCTTGGATTATATTGTTCATTTAAATTTCTTGGATTATTATGCATTTGATTACTACAGGTGTACTGGATAGTGTGAGATTTACTTATCTGACATTATCGAATTTTTATAATTGGATAATTACGGGTTTTAGCGGCGACAAAGGAAATGAACAACTTTCCAATTATTGATGACTTGCTCAGTTTCTTTCTCTCTATGTTTGTATTATTTTTTAATATAAAACATTATATAAATGGGTTTTGGGTTCGTGTGAGATTTTGATATCTTTTGAAAGTGTTGAAATGATTTTGAGAATGATTGAAATTGTTTTAATGGTTTGAGGATGGATTGGGATGCCGAGAAGTTAATGTATTAATGATTTAATAATGTTGAAAATCTGAGATAGGTTAGAATGAATAAATAATCGTTATTAATGCGATATATTTTGTTATGGGGTGGATTGTGACTCATTCGGCATTTCCACCAAGCTGAGCAGGTTTGTTGAAGATTTATGAAGGCCGATATTTTCGGTGTAGGTTTAGAAATAGAGGAGATGCTGGCAAAATTTTTTTACTAATATTTAAGGATTATATAATTAGTCATTACTGATTTTGAGGTACAAAATTTGTTTTAAAATCCCTTTGTGGTTGATTTAGAATCATATTTGATAATTACTCTGATAGATTTTTATTTATTTATTGAATGTGAGGTTAAGGCTGCTGGGTTATCAGTGGATTAAGGTAATCTAAGTCGGTCAGATGTCCTAACTAGGTGGGGTCTGACAAGAAGAGTCTCATGACTAGTTTATGTACGAGCTTAAGTGTAAAAGTTAGGTTCACTTTAAAACAAGGTACCGTCTGACACTAATCCCGTCATTAAGCCCTAATATCAGTCACGTATGACTTAATGTCGTATTAGTCAGTATTTACCTCTCGTTCTTCTCGTTATTCGTGTTCACGATAAGTATTTCTCGTAAAAAATATTTAGTGTATTTTCGGAGCTAATTCAAATTTTTTAATTATTTAGCAGAAGACTTAATTAAGTGCGGAAGCAAAGTAAAATACCTATGTGTGGAAATCAGGTAAACATATCTCATGTATTTCAAATAAGGTGATAGTAAAGTGCGTATATGTATCATGTCAGGGAAATAAGTCTCTCTACCTATAAAAACCCAAAAAAAATATACGAAAGATGTAAGAAAGTAAATACAACAAATAGTAACCTACAAAAGTAGCAAAGTCGGTGGCCGAGGGCTCAAAGACAATTGCCTATATTCTCCTTGCTCAGTCTGCTACTAAACGGATCTTCGATTGTCACGATAGATGACAATTCTAGTGAGTAAATCCTAAGACCACTTATTCACATTTTGAGTAATGAAAAAACAGATAACTAAGTGCATAAGAGGTAAAATGGAATTGCCATAAAGCTATATATGCGAGAAGTTACCAAGCTGAACTAATAAGTAAATTAGAGCGAGAACAAAGACTGTCGCACTAAGCTCGAAGGCATGGAAGTAACTAAACTCAATGATATATATCAAATAGAGGAACATATCCCGACACATCGATGTCCCCAGATTCTACGGGAAGGAACACATTCATATCTCCATATAAGTCATTTTGTTGCATTCGCAAGGAACACATTCCTATGGTGAGCCCCAAGTCCAGTAGAAGTCCTTCATGATGTACTAAAGAACACATTTTCACCCTTAATGGTGTTAACTATGGACACATCTCCAAACGTGTTCATGGAACGAGCCAAGTAAGTCCGCCCTACTAGAACCCGTCCCTCTCGGATTTCATGTCACAGAAGATAGACATTATCAATCTATAGTCCCATTGGAGAGCACTTTTTGGGTCGGATGTGGATTGTATCCTAAATAGATCCATTTCCATCCCAATCCATGGTCCCATTGGAGATGCTCTTAATACATTTTAATTTGTATTTATCTTCTTTTCAAGCTTCTTTGTATTTATCTTAATTAATTAATTACTTAACTATTGTTTATATGTTATATAAATTAATTACCCAATTACCTTTTCTTTTGATTGATACATTTTTACTAGTGTGATAATTACTTATTTTAGTTTTTTTAGAAAACATTAATTATATATATTAAAAACACATATTAATTAGTTTATCTTGTAATTGTTTATTAGATGCATAATTGATTAACCTAAAAAAAAAGTTATGCGTGAAAAATATACGAAAACATATAAAAATTAAATTGAATAAAATAATAATAAACGTAATATAGTGTAAAAGATAGTGTTGATGCGTAGAAGACGTGAATAGTGTTAATGAAACTTTTAAACTAAAATATTGTAATTATTAGGTACATTATTTTAGTGTAATGGGTTGGAAATGGCCTTAGGGATTTGAGTCTCAATGGAGACAAATTGATGGGTGAAAATTAAAGTTAATTGGTTCATGTACTTATACGCACATGCCAATCACAACATAATTTGTAAATTAATGAGCTACGCACGTATTAGTGGAAGAAGTACTTGAAATCAAAACATATATGTAAGGACCCAAATTTTTAATAATAGATTTGGTCTATAATTAAGAGTCACCGACCCATGACGTGGCTCAAGAGCGAGTATACAAACTCGACATTCGACACGAATACCGAATAATAAATGTTATGGTGAAGGATTTTTTGCTTGATTAATACATATAGGGATAATATTTATCAACCTAACACACCCATAGAAATATTTTCGAATCTAACACATTTTCCGCCACGTCACTGCCACATCACCCGCCACGTCGAAATTGTAGTGTGTCAGATGCAAAACGTGACTTGCAGTCACGTTTTGAGTAAAGAGAAAGTCGTGGTTTTCATTGTTTTTTTTTCTGTGTAAATTTAATTCTACAGCAGCAGTGTAGATTGACTGTACTATTCTAGGTACATTACTGTATTTCGTGACAGTGAAAAAAGAAGAAAAAGAAAAAAGGGACATGCATATTAAGATGCACACATGCCCTATAGAACACGCCATTTTTTTAGGATTTTAACCAAACTTTTATAATTATATGCCTAGCTATATATATATATATATATATATATATATATATATATATATATATATATATATACTTAGCATTGATGGAAAAAACCGGTAGCTAGTGCTTGCAAGCTAGCTTTTCTTTATGCTCGGCACGATAGGAACTATTCTTCTTGGGGTGTAAATATCTTGTTTTCTCAAAGGAGACAAATAGGTAGTTCAAATTTATTTGTGCCTTGTGGTTGAAGGAGCCGATCATATATAAGGTTTGGGACCATAATTGGCTCACCCATAAAATTAAAATTAGATGGGACTTCAACTAAAAGAAAAGTTCTTGCTAGTTGATGGGTTTTCTTTTTATTAAAAAATGATAGCGTAAGTTTCATAGGACATCCAATAGAACACCAACTTTTGCGTGTCCCTTGATTTTTGCTGACATGCATGCCCATCTTGAGGCACATCGGAGGGTCACTTATAAGTGTGTCTCATGTCCAGAGGTTCTATTGGGGTTACGCTAGCAAGGTCTTTTTTTATCATGGTGTTAATACATTAGATCCCATTGAATATCGAGCTGCATGCTAAGCTTGCTAATCAATCCGTTGTTTGATTGCCTCGCGGTGCAACATTGTTGTAGAAGTTGTCAAAAAAAAAAATTACCATATTATACCTCATCGAGCAAACTAGTAGAATCTCTAGCATCTATGAGTTTGTATAAATTTTTTCAATAAAACTAAAGGTTTAAAATTAGTCGACTAGTATATTCGTATTTTTTATTTTGTTGTCAATACAAACTAGTAAAAAGTTTGAAGTTACAATATGTTTATGACCTTATATTTTACAAGAAATGCTTAAAAACTCAAGCAATTTAAAAAATTCATGAAATTAATGTTAGTAAAGGGAAAATTTTGAATTGCTATAAATGAAGAACTTGCAAGTTGATCAACTACAAAGCAATAATATAAACAAAAAAATGTCTTGTTATAGTTAAGAAAAAGTCCAAGTCTGACCCCAAATAATGACTTCCAGTCCCACAACGTGTTTTCTTTACGACTCGCACATTACGATTTAAAGGTAATGGCACATTTGAATGGACGACATCAGCACGATTTTGAGCATCTTCTCGTTGAATATCATCGATATCATGCATTCCACCATCATGAGTACTTGTTGTCCCAGATAAATTCATCATTATTGGACTTGCATTAAAATGACATGAAGATGTAGGTGTCCTATCAAGTTGAAAGGCTTCCGTAGCCTCGAATGTCATGTTGGGAGGAACTGATGGAGTATGTGGAGTCTCTAACTCGTTGAGAGGTATTGATGGAGTATATAGAGTCTCAAACTGGTTGAGAGGTATGGATGGAGTATACACCGGAGTGTCATGCCTCGAACATGTATCATCATGAGAAGATTGATGAGAAGCTTCAAATGAAGTGAGCATATTATGGATGCGATAATCTGCATGTATTGCAGTCAAAGTCGATGCAGCTACATCTCTAATACGTAGAATAGACGCATCATCACCCAATGTCAACTGATGAATTGATGTCATTCCATGTGCCTACATATAAAATATTTATGAAGTTGTATGCGAAAATAAAATCAAAACAACTATTTGAAAGACTTCATGATTGAATAAAAAAAATTTGTACTTACCAATGCCTCAACAATAGCTCCACGATGAGACATGAATCGTCGTGTAATGCGACGATACCATAACATATACGAGTCGTAAAATTCCAATGGCTCTTCCAATAATTCATCATTCGCAATATTGGAAGCACGTTCGTTCCACATGCAGACATAAGCACCATGTTCTGCACTCCAATCTTTATCAGTTTACCCTCTCAAGTCAATCTTATGTAGCTTCATGCTTGTGCTATGTAATAATGTAAAGGTGGTATCCTTTGTTTCAAACCGAATTGTCGCATGACTCTATCAGGATTATACATTTCAACAACACAGAGGAAAAGTAAAGGTGTCATTGCCAAATAGCACGACCACTGCTACAATACGCAGGGAGGTCCCTTATCACTGTCTCAGGATACGGTTCTCAAATTACCTGTAGTCATGAAAAACAACTTGAAATGAATAAAATTCACATTTCAAGAAGTTGTACAAAAGGGTATTTGGAAAAATTGATTAAGTGTATTTCTTACTTCATCGGGTGTTTGCATGTCAATCATTTCTCTGTATTTCGTTAGCACGTGCATTGATGTTCATGTGGTTTCTAAGGCATGTCTCCACCTATAGAAATGTAAAAAACAACACAAAGCATGTCACGACCCAAATCTCTAACCCCGTTTTAATTCCTTAATCAGGATCACCGACCCTTGACGTTGGACCTACACTGTGATACGTACACCGACCGAGGCACGTGGCCGAGGTATATGGTATTTTTGTATTGATTTATGCCTAGTGTTATGTATTGTGTAGACTTACTAAGTCATTTTGTACGGTTGTAGGCGTCGAGACGAGAGCGGGGGGACATGCCTCGAGTAGCGTGCGGCCGGGGGAACCGGGTAGTTAGCATTTGGTAAGTGTTATTTAATACTAATATGAAATAAGGAATTCCTTATAAGCCTATATAGTCAAGTAAATAATATGGAATATATATTGAGTGACTAGCTACGCGGCGGTACGTGGATATCACGATTCGGACGCAAAACCGGTCGTCGAAACGCCTGGAAACACGGGTGAGTGTCTTAGCTGTGTCACAATTAGGTGTCACATGTTGAGCGCAGCTCCATATCGTAGTGGAAAAAGGTAGGTGATAGGTCTCACCGCCGACCGGACGTAGATCATCTCGACTTAGCTTGTGTATGTCTTTACATCTTTAACTGTGGTATTTACTTGCATTACTTGTTTCGGCAATTTATTTCACTCATTTATGCTTTTAAATATCATTTGTTTAATTGGAAATGTGACATGAAATTCTCCGATTTAGTACTTAAATATCACTATACTCACCGTCTAGTTTGTGACGGTGGGTGTAGGTCCGTCGCGCAGTAGCAGACCGGGAAGGAGAAGATCGGCGATTATTCTTGAGCCCGCGACGCGTCACTGCATCGATTGTAGGTCTTATTTTGATATTTTGATTGTATATGTTATATACGTCTTTCAGATACTATTTGGGGTTGTATATTGGGTTGAGCGTTAGTTCCCCGACTTGACTTAGACTATTTTGTTGTTGCACTGCATTTCGAAGACTTTATATATGTGATGTCATTTCTTGGTTTTCCACACTTAGGATTTTATAAATGGCTTCCGCATAAGTTACTCATTGCTTCCGCATAATCAATAAGATTTCCGCAAATTAATTAATTAATTAACTTTAAATTTTAATTAACTGGTAGGACTAGTGTATTACTTATCATGAACACGAGAAAAGAGGCGTTTAGGTTGTAAAGGCTGACTAATACGTAGTTAAGTCCTGCGTGGACATGATTAGGGCTTAATTACGGGATTAGGCCGGGCGGTGCCCTAGATTAGGAGAGGGGCCGTCACAGCTTGGTATCGAGACGGAGTTATTAGAACCTTTGGGATAAATGAGAAAAACATGAACTCGTATAAAACACAAACATTAGATGTGGAAACCAGAAGATCCTTGCCTATGAATTATTTTGTTGGGAATTGAGCGAAGGTGAGATGAGGATTTCTTATATGTACGTGTTAGTTTCTATATGTATATATATGCGTTATGCCACGTAGTTGCTGATTCGCGTTCGCTATCCACTTGAAGACATCGATGGCCGATTCGCGCCGTGTAGAAGACATCGTAGCTAGCAAGATCGGCCTACCACCACCGTATCGATTGACAATTTTTAGAGGATGTCCGATCGGACGATCGCTCAGAGCGACGTATCGCCGATTTTATCGCTACATGTCGCGCAAATAATCGCACTTGTTTCGACCACCCTCGTCACCACAGCCTTTACTACTACACAAGACCCCGACCACGAGACTCAAGACTACGAGAGTTTGACTTGCATCCGTGGAGAGATGGAGACTCGGTAGCGTTGTCACGCGAGTGAGAGTCGGGGACCCGTACTAGAGGAGATATCGGTTGTTCGAGACTTCCCGAGATGTTTTCCCATAGGATTTACCTGGATTACCGCCACCACTAGAGGTAGACTTCATTATCGACCTAGTATCGGGTACCAGACTGATCGCGATACCGCCGTGTCGCATGGCTCCGAGGGAGTTGAAGGGTTGAGGACTCAGCTTAAGGATTTGGGGGAGAAGGAATTCATCACACCTTCGATGTCACCGTGGGGAGCGCCAGTTCTGTTTGTGAAGAAGAAGGATGGTAGTCTGAGACTATGCATTGACTACAGGCAGTTGAACAAAGTGACAGCGCAGATGGTTGGAGTTCTTGAAGGACTACGACTTTTCCTTAGAGTATCACCCAGGAAAAGCCAACGTAGTCGCAGATGCGCTGAGTAGGAGACCGAGTAGAGATGCTGAGGTGGTCAGATGTCACATGATGCATGAGTATGGATTACTCGAGGCAGCGGCGACAGCATGTCAGACAGAGATTCCTACCGATACTCAGGTGATGATTTGCGCACAAATGAGACTACAGACGTGTCTACACGCGTGTGTCGAGGGTCGAGGGAGGACCGACCGGTTGTACTCGAGATTCGGCGAGTTAGTGCAGAGTGCGAGTGTACAAATTGGGCGAGACGACAGATCAATGTCCGAGATACGGGGCGGGTTGTGGATACCGAGGTGCGGAGAGTCGAGAGATGAGATCCTTCGTAAGTCGCACCGTTCCGGACTTACCGTACATCCAGCAGGGACTAAGATGTACCACGACATGAGGAGACATTTCGGTGGCCTGAGATGAAGGCGGACGTGTCTAGATTCATCGTGAACCGTGGTATCTGTCGGCCAAGTGAAGTCCGAGCATCGCACCCGGGGATTACTACGAACTGGTTCCCATTCCTCGATGGAAGTGGGAAGACATCTCTATGGATTTTGTCGAGAGGATTGCCGAGGACCGCGAGGAGACATGATTCAATCTGGGTTATAGTTGATAGACTGACGAAGTCTGCTCATTTCCTGCCAGTGGCATCGCATTACACGTTCGATCAGCTGAGCATACTGTTCGAGAGAGAGATTATCGAGCCGCACGGGGTACCATTAAAGATTACGTCGGATCAAGATGTTACGTATACGTCCGGATGTGGCGAGTATGCAAGAGCAAGATGCGTACGCGCATACGGTTCAAGACGGCTTTCCACCATCGGGACCGACGGCAGATCGAGAGATTGATTCAGTCCTCGAGGACATGTTGCGTGCATGCGTGTTGGAGTTTGGCGGATCTTGGGCGAGTACCTACCGTTGTGTGAGTTCGCTTATAACAACAGCTTATCGGGCTAGCATTGAGATGGCGCCATTTAAGGCTTTGTATGGCGAGACGCGAGGGCGAATCCAGATTTTTGATAGCCCTGGGCTATAATTTTTTTTCGGGCCTTGCCCTGGGGCCGCGGGTACGCCCGGTCGCAAGTGTGGGCTTAAAAGCCTTAAATACTAATTTTTTTTTTGGGCCTTGCCCCCGGGCAGTAGCCCAGGGCAAGGCCCACCCGCCACGCCCGGCAGACCGTGTCGCTCGCCATCGTGTTGGGCTGAGCCAGAGGACCGGGAGATAGTGGGGCCTGAAATTGTTGTTGACCACACGGAAAAGGTCAAACTGATCCGTCAGAGACTCAGAGAAGCACAGGAGAGACAGAAGAGATATGCAGATAAGTATCGCGTGATCTCGCGTATTCCGATGGAGCCTTTGTCTATTTAAAGGTTTCCCCTCGGAAGGGTCTTCAGAGATTTGGGGTGAAAGGCAAGCTTGCACCGAGGTACATCGGGCCTTTCATGATTAAGAAACAGGTCGGGAAAGTGGCATACGAGCTTGAATTACCTCCACATATGTCAGGGGTCCATCCAGTGTTCCACATTTCGATGCTTCGACTAGCCGAGTCGAAGGCAGGCGTGCGACCGACAATTGACTTGAGTCAGATCGACCTGAGCGAGGACATCTCTTACGAGGAACAACCCATTCAGATCCTAGATCAAAAAGTACAACAGTTGAGGAGCAAGTCCATCCCGAAGGTACTCGTCAAGTGGCTGTTCCACAATGACACGGAACTCACTTGGGAGCGGGAGGAGTACATGCGAGATAGATTCCCGTACCTATTCGAGTCAAGTAGAACCGTAACTTAAACTTAATTTCGATGACGAAATTTTCATTTTGTTGGGAATATTTGTCACGGCCCAAATCTCTAACCCCGTTTTAATTCCTTAATCAGGATCACCGACCTCGACGCGTGGGACCTACACTGTGATACGTACACCGACCGAGGCACGTGGCGAGGTATATGGTATTTTTGTATTGATGTATGCCTAGTGTTATGTATTGTGTAGACTTACTAAGTCATTTTGTACGGTTGTAGGCGTCGAGACGAGAGCGGGGGACACGCCTCGAGTAGCGTGCGAGCCTGGGAACCGGTAGTAAGCATTTTGGTAAGTCTTATTTAATACTAATATGAAATAAGGAATTACTTATAAGCCTATATAGTCAAGTAAATAATATGGAATATATATTGAGTGACTAGCGACGCGACGGTATGAGGATATCACGATTCAGACGCAAAACCGGGCGTCGAAACGCCCGAAAAACGGCGAGTGTCTTAGATGTGTCACAATTAGGTGTCAACACACCTAACAAAGCAAAGACAAGTGGCAAAATCAAACACACACCTGTCTCGATTTCCTACCAGGTGTCACCACCCCACCTACCCACTTATATCTCACACACACACTCACGCACACACTGTTCACACACACAAACAGAGAACCGCGAGGCCGAGAGCGAGGAAGAAGAAGAGGAGAGGAGGAGGAGGAGAAAAAGTGATGCGCCGGAAGGAAAGTGAAGAGATCACAATTGAGGTGAGTCGTTACTGTTGTTGTTGTTTGGGTAGCCGAGAGTAGGGGTTCGGCCTCCATGGCCGAACCCCATGGCCGCGGTGGTGATGGCAGGGGTGCCTCCCCTGCCATCGATTCCACCGGGGTTGGGGTGGAGAGCAACCCCAACCCATCGCCAAAAAGAACAAAAAAAAAAAAAAAAATTACCTCCCCGATCGAACCTCTCTCTCGGTTCGATCGGAAGAATACCCAAACCGAACCAGGGGGCCGACTCGACTGACGGGATCGGGTCATGCCGACCCGGACCGGCATTTGGATCGGGTCGGGTTGACCCGAGACCACTAAAATAAAATAAAATAAAATAAAATATATATATATATATATATATATATATTTAATTAGTTAAATTAATTAAACTGATTTTTAATAAATAAGTCCCATAAAATAGAGAAAAATATGGAAAAAATATATTTGTGACCCAAATCAATAGAAATTCGAGATTTTCATAAAAAGTGAAGAATTCGGAAATCAGTCGAGACGTTATACGGGGTTTTACCTCGAAAAACGCGAAATGGGCCGAATGGCCGAAAATAAATAAGAAAAGTGTTTCGAAATTTGTCTCGACTTCGATTTGGCCTAAGTGAGACATTATTGAATGTTAGGGAATTACGGAGGAACTCAGGCGTTTGGGCACGCACTTCGATTCGTCGAGGAATCGGCTAGACTAGGACAAGCGTGTGACTGTAAGTACAACTGTGAGAATTTTATATTTCATTTCATTCTCTTATTGCTTTATTGGTCTATTGGTATACATTACTACTTGTCATCTCACATCATATTGTTCTTGTATCTATTCATGGATGAATATTGTGACATGATGCCTTGTGAATTATTTCATTGCCTCTAATTCCTACACTTGATGTCGTTCTTGAATACAATTGATGAAAAGCATGCTAATGGACTACTTTGGATTTAAATAGCCTTGTATTCGATTTCCTTTGGGCTTTGCAGCCTAACTTGTCTTGGAATTCTAGAATTTTGGAATTATTTGTTTTTGAAATGAAAGTAGGGATTATCTAGTGTCCATTGCACGAGAGATGTGCGGTTCACGGGGACATAGGTCTATCGGGGTTCCGACACTCGCCACTACACTTGCGCGGCACACGAGGTATAGGACTCGGGTGGTCGGCAAGTATGAGATTGATGTTGTAAAGCGTAGAGCGCAGCTCCGCTATTTTTATGTGAGATATGTTGAGCGCAGCTCCATATCGTAGTGGAAAAAAGGTAGGTGATAGGTCTCACCGCCGACCGGACGTAGATCATCTCGACTTAGCCTGTGTCTGTCTCTACATCTTTAACTGTGGTATTTACTTGCATTACTTGTTTCATCAATTTATTTTGCTCCTTTATGCTTTTAAATACCATTTGTTTAATTGGAAATGTGACATGAAATTCTTCAGTTAGTACTTAAATATCACTATACTCACCGTCTAGTTTGTGACGGTGGGTGTAGGTCCGTCGAGCAGTAGCAGACCGGGGAAGGAGAAGATCGGCGATTATTCTTGAGCCCGCGACGCGTCACTGCATCGATTGTAGGTCTTATTTTGATATTTTGATTGTATATGTTATATACGTCTTTCAGATACTATTTGGGGTTGTATATTGGGTTGAGCGTTTGTTCCCCGACTTGACTTAGACTATTTTGTTGTTGCACTACATTTCGAAGACTTTATATATGTGATGTCATTTCCTGGTTTTCCACACTTAGGATTTTATAAATGGCTTCCGCATAAGTTACTCATTGCTTCGCATAATCAATAAGATTTTCGCAAATTAATTAGTTAATTAACTTTAAATTTTAATTAACTGGTAAGACTAGTGTATTACTTATCATGAACACGAGAAAAGAGGCGTTTAGATTGTAAAGGCTGACTAATACGTAGTTAAGTCCTGCGTTGACATGATTAGGGCTTAATTACGGGATTAGGCCGGGCGGTGCCCAAGATTAGGAGAGGGGTCGTCACAAAGCATGCATGAATGTACATATATAGATAAATACACTCAAGTTTATTGACTATGTTAAAAAACTCTAATTAGCTATGACCAAATAGAGGAGGTGAAAATAAATATTCGTTTGGTATGATGTCGTTTCGAAGAACGTTTCCCATTATTGGTGCAAGAAAAGGCAACATATCCCATGCCCATAATTGCAATAATATGTCCGGACCTGCAATCTCTGCTCCATCAATGTCAGCGGCAAGACACAATTGTCTATATTGGTGAGCTAGAGTTGCACCACCCCAACTGTATTGTCATGCCGCCTCAAAATCCTCCAAAAATTGTAAATACGTTATGTGAACAAGATTGTTAGACTTGTCTGCAAATAAAGTTCCTCCAAGAAGTTGTAAGATGTACGCTCTTGCATAGCGTTGCACTTCCACATCACCAAAGATTATTTGGAAGGATTGGAAACCATCTTGAAAGTTGGCGAATTTGGATCCGACCCCCAGTCTTGTTGTTTTCAGGGAATGGAAGCCTAGTTGTGTCAAACACAAGGCATCATAATCTTTCTCTACACGACCAGTGATTGGTAATCCATCGACAGGTAACCCTAAAATAATTTGTACATCTTGTAGGGTAATAATCATCTCGCCAACTGGAAAATGAAACGTGTGAGTTTCTGGCCTCCACCTCTCTACAAGTGTAGTAATGAGATGTTAATCAATTGCTATGAAACCTATTCGCGTCGTCCCATAAAACCCAGCTTCCTCAAGATACCCAACTATCCGTTCATCTAGTGGGACCAATCGATGTAATGCTGCTGAATTACGCCTGATAGTCAATATATCAGTATCCTAAGACGAGAGTTAAGTTACATTAGTTCACATGTAGCTACGAAGCTATAGAAATATGCAAACAAGCAAATAGAAGTACTATCGGTCCATTCCAAACGCGAGTAGATCTATGTAGAGCTTGCTGAGTCAACACCGAATCATCTATAGGTCCAGGATCCATATCGCGCTTGAACCCCAAATCAACCATAATGTTGTCATTAATACAAAAAACCAATGATGAAACAATACAATTAGCGATGCATTTCATTCAAGAAACAATAAAATTAGGGCAAAAATGTGTGAATAATATGAAAACATTGTTTAATTGAAACAAAGTACATGCACCACATAGTCATAAGAAAGTGAACTAATGGAAGGAAAATATGAGTGAATGCGAAAGATAAGACTTGAAAGAGTCTTTCACTATGAACCATTAGGTGGTTGTTCTTGCTGACGACAAGAGCAAGTGCGCCTATTGTGTCCATCCTGCTTACGCTTACTACATCGCAACGTTGTTGGTGTTTCTCTCCATTCCTTCTCTCGCTGCATATGACGTGGTTGTTTCTGATTGCCTCTCCAATACATTTCACTTCGCAAACGTCTTGTTTGAGGACGACCTCTTTTGACTCGCTTTCGATATGGATCATGCAGCAAGGTGTGTGGAACTCTAGCGTTAGGCCAATAATCTTCGTGAGGAATGAGTTGGAAATTCGTAGCATAACATTGACTGTACACAGACAATCCGTAGTATGACTCAATGTACTGACAGTGATCTATGGAAACACTGGCGCAAACGGCTTGGACATGGGAACATGAAATGCCAAAACACTGCCACTTCATACAAGTACATCTACGAGCCTCCAATTTCACCACTTGCTTGTTAGACCCTTTTCTCAAATGATAGCCACATGATGCGGTGATGACTTCAAATGTGCCATTTTCACGATTCACTAACGTAACATTGTGCCCTCCACCCGCCTTTCCCCAATGTGACAACTTTTCAAGTGCGTACTTTGTGTACCTTTCACCCCTTCCTAGAGCTGCACCTATTTCGTCACGTCTTTTGTTAAAGTAAGTCATGACACGATAAAATGTCAGTTGCACTAATGCGGTGACAGGGTAAAATCGTGCGCCTTTAAGGACACCGTTAAAGCATTCTACATTTATTAAAAAAAAACCATATAAGTATTAGCTTATAAACGTAATATAAATCAAACACATTAGATAAATAATAGTAAGAACATATAGATCGTAACGCCCCGGAGAAGCATGAGACCTCGTGAGTAAATGTCAAGACTATCCAAACCGCCCACATGGGACCTCGTGGATATTTCCCCCCACCCACACCCCGGGATTCGAACTCGCGCCCTAAGGTACAAGTGCACGCAGATGCTTGAGGGTGTGTACCACCGCGCCAAGTTGGCTCGGTGGTACACACCCTCAAGATCTCGTACTTGTACCCTGTGGGCGCAGTTCGAATCCTGTGGGGGCGGGGAGGGGGAAATATCCACGAGGTCCTATGGGCGCTTTCGGATAGTCTGACGGCATTCACGAGGTCTCATGGGCAAGCTCGGGTCCGTTACAAAAAGAGGCACCTTTTTGTTGGGGTACACGACCTGCCCTTAGGCCCGCCGAGCCCCTAGATTATCCAGAAACTGCCCATAGGACCTCGTGGATAATCCCTCACCTCCCACGGTTCGAACCCACGCCCTCGAGGGATAAAGGCGTAGGCTCATGGAGCCGTGTACCAACTGAGCTGATCTAGCTCAGTTGGTACCAGGTTCGATGGGCTCACGTACTTACCCCTCGAGTGCGCGAGTTCGAACCTGGGGAGGTGAGGGGAGATGTGTGGAGTGGCTGATATTGGCCCTGTTACTACATCTCTGGGGGTTCGGGCGTTGTAACCGTGTGCCCCAATATAAGGTGCCTCTTTGTAACGGCCCGAATCGCCCGAAGGCCTCATGGTACCGTCAAGACTATCCGAACCGCCCATAGGACCTCGTGGATATTTCCCCTCCCACACCCCCTGGGATTCGAATCGGCGCGCCCTGGGTACAAGTACGCCAAATCTTGAGGGTGTGTACCACCGAGCCAACTCGGCTCGGTTGGTACCAGGTTCGATGGGCTCACGTACTTACCCCTCGAGTGCGCGAGTTCGAGCCTGGGGAGGTGAGGGGAGATGTGTGGAGTGGCTGATATTGGCCCTGTTACTACATCTCTGGGGGTTCGGGCGTTGTAACCGTGTGCCCCAATATAAGGTGCCTCTTTTTGTAACGGCCCAGAACTGCCCGAAGGCCTCATGGTACCGTCAAGACTATCCGAAACCGCCCATGGGACCTCTTGGATATTTCCCCTCCCACACCCCCGGGATTCGAACCTGCGCCCAGGGTACAAGTACGCGATTCTGAGGGTGTGTACCACCGAGCCAACTTGGCGCGGTGGTACACACCCTCAAGAATCTGCGTACTTGTACCCTAACCGTCAAGACTATCCGAAACGCCCATAGACCTCGTGGATATTTCCCCCCCTCCCACACCCCCGGGATTCGAATCGGCGCCCTAGGGTACAAGTACGCCAAATCTTGAGGGTGTGTACCACCGACCCAACTTGGCTCGGTTGGTACCAGGTTCGATGGGCTCACGTACTTACCCCTCGAGTGCGCGAGTTCGAGCCTGGGGAGGTGAGGGGAGATGTGTGGAGTGGCTGATATTGGCCCTGTTACTACATCTCTGGGGGTTCGGGCGTTGTAACCGTGTGCCCCAATATAAGGTGCCTCTTTTTGTAACGGCCCAGAACTGCCCGAAGGCCTCATGGTACCGTCAAGACTATCCAGAAACTGCCCATAGGACCTCGTGGATATTTCCCCCCTCCCACACCCCCCTGGGATTCGAACCTGCGCCCCTAGGGTACAAGTACGCAGAATCTTGAGGGTGTGTACCACCGACCCAACTTGGCTCGGTTGGTACCAGGTTCGATGGGCTCACGTACTTACCCCGAGTGCGCGAGTTCGAGCTCGGGGAGGTGAGGGGAGATGTGTGGAGTGGGCGATATTGGCCCCGTTACTACATCTCTCTGGGGTTCGGGCGTTGTAACCGTGTGCCCCAATATAAGGTGCCTCTTTTTAACGGCCCAACCGCCTGCAGAAGGCCTCATGGTACCGTCAAGACTATCCGAAACGCCCATAGGACCTCGTGGATATTTTCCCCCTCCCACACCCCCTCGGGATTCGAACCGGCGCCCTAGGGTACAAGTACGCCAAATCTTGAGGGTGTGTACCACCGAGCCAACTCGGCTCGGTTGGTACCAGTTCGATGGGCTCACGTACTTACCCTCGAGTGCGCGAGTTCGAGCTGGGGAGGTGAGGGGAGATGTGTGGAGTGGGCTGATATTGGCCTGTTACTACATCTCTGGGGGTTCGGCGTTGTAACCGTGTGTGCCCCAATATAAGGTGCCTCTTTTTGTAACGGCCTGTAAGCGCCAGAAGGCCTCATGTAGTGCCGTCAGAGACTATCCGAAGCGCCCATGGGACCTCTTGGATATTTCCCCCTCCCCCCCCCCAGGGATTCGAACCCTGCGCCCACTAGGGTGCAAGTACGCAGATTCTTGAGGGTGTGTACCACCGAGCCAACTTGGCGCGGTGGTACACACCCTCGCAGAATCTGCGTGCACTTGTACCCTGTGGTGCAGTTCGAATCCCGTGGGGGGCGGGAGGGGGAAATATCCAAGAGGTCCTATGGGCGCTTCTGGATAGTCTTTTGACGGCACTACATGAGGCATTCGGCGTCTGGGGCCGTTACATAGACACATGAATACCCTAAGATTTGTAGTCATCCATCCGTATCGAAATCCTTTGTTGTATGCGTTGGTCCATTGTGTTCGATCAAGATCATTAAACCACGCAATACATTCCGCATTAATTTGTTGAAGTTCTTTCATGCATGCCTTAAATTTCCGCGGTTGATGTTGTGCACCGGGTAAGTACATCATATCCTTTAATTCTTTGCTCTCAAATCTCATGTTGAAATTACTGCATATGTGACGAAGGCAAAATCTGTGTTGAGCTCTTTCATGGGTTCCATTTTGAGGATTATTCATTGCCAACAATATACCAGGGTGTCGATCAGAAATGACACATATATCATATCTATCACTCACCTGATGTCGCAAATAAGCCATAAACCATCCCACTGCCTTGATTTTCCTCATCAACAATGGAAAATGCTAAGGGAAATACATGATTATTACTATCAATAACAAGTGGCTATTAAGAGTTTTTGTTTGTATTTTCCATATAAGAATGTGCCATAAATTTGTATAATGGTCTGCAATGTCTAAAGCCTGCAATAGAAGGTGCAAATGCCCAAAAACCTATTTGAATACAACCTCATTGTTGGCATTAGGCTCGCCATGCCTCCATTCCACACGTGTCCCTGGATTGCTTTCTTGAAGAGCGGCCATCCACCGCGGCAACATTTTATACGATTCTTCCCAATCTCCAAAGATTTTAGCAATTGCTTTCTTCTTCCCCAACCAAACTTTCTTGTAATGAACATCATAACTGAATTTGTCCTTGATAATTTGATGAAGAACTGGAACTGAGATGGACGGATCTCTTCTCACCACATTTTCTATTTCACGACATATAACGGTGGAGTCCAAATGAGCATGATCATTTGACAGTTTTGCATAGATACATGTATGTGGTCCTGCATATTTACTGATCTCAAACATTCCATGTGTTTTTCTTCTCGAACTCTGTAACCTTCAATCACATCCATCTAAATGTTTCTTACAACGGACAATCCATACATTGGGTGTTGAATGAGTTACCACAAATTGCCTGTGTCCTTTAATGCTATACAATTTCACGGCATGTTGGATATCTACTTTAGAAATGAACCGCATGCCTACATGAAATTCTGATGCCTCATTCCATATATAAAGACTTAGAAGTGATCATTGTATTCTCATGGATGGGTTGAATTGCCTCAATACTCAATTCCATAAATACAGATGAAGGTACGGCAAATTCACCTACACCCACATGCGCACCATCAATTTCAGCAGCCTCTTGATCGAAAAAATCATCGTTTCCAACTTCGTTCGAGATTGGAGGACAAGATAATGAGCCATCATAGGCTATGACTCGATTTAATGTATATTGAATTATACCATCATCAACATGATGAGCATCAACCCCTGCATCATCGACATCATCATCGCTACTCTCTTCATTAGTATCCCCATCACTACCACAATAGTCATCATCTTCCTCGGTATTCACATCATCACAGGAACGAGCATCCTCGTCTACGTCGGGATTTGAAGTCATCAAAGGCGATGCACAATGATTATCTTCAAATATTGGTTGAGTACTATGTCCTTCTCCACTTACCACTATATTACAATTTGAACTAGTATATGATTGCATCGGAACTAAATCTAAAAATAGCTTCATACAATTTGGTGGTGGAAATTCAGCCACAATCTCCCAAGCATCTTTCAGAGTTGATTCATCAACTATTCGCAAATGGACATAGTTGAACGTTTCAGTTCCAATGTACACAGGATATCGATATGCCATGTTTAATATCATTTTTTCAGTGTCTATCTCCAAGGAATTACAGATAAAACTCACAAGTTCCTCGTACCCTAAACTCAACTTCGATCCGAGATGTCGAATAGGCGGTTTTGTATACGAAATCTCGATGGTCCATCAACCATGACACCATTCATATAGCACACCAAAGTTACTCTTCGATCAACCATTATGGAATCTATATATGTAGAATATAATTGTTAATCAATAGTAGTGATGATAATTAATACTCTCACTTAGCACAAATAAACTTAACAAACTCCATCTTGTATTAATACTTTATTTTATTTAAGTTCTTTATTAAGTTCAAATAAGGAAGCGCTTATCAATTAATTTGCAAGTAAATAAGAAATTACACAATTGATGCAAACAATAGAACAATGAGCCATTCAATGTTTGTCAATCAAATTACAATGTTTATCAAAACGACCCTAAACCATGATAACCATTCGATGCAGTATATAAATATTAAAGCATTATATAAATATTACACCAACAAGACTGCAAAGGTTCCTATTACTTCATCAATCAATGACGGTTAAGTTGACTACGGTGGAGGATATAATTTATATATTAGTGCATGATTTCAACTTATTGATCTGTGTCATGTATTGCTACCTTTTCTAAATTTATACATTTTATTCACTTTGAGACATAAAACATAAATTTAGGGAAATTAAATACTAACACAATACCAAAGCATACTTTTATTCATCAATTTAGCATACTCTTCTAATGTTGAATATCAAGCATACGACCCCAAAGAAAACACATTGCGGAATTAATTCATCAATTAACACAATTGGAAGAAGATTTTTACCAATACAAAAGATATCAGTTGTGAAGCGAGCAGCGATTTACGGCGGAGGCAATGATCGACCAGCAGCCATACGGGAGGCGAGGACTGACCAGCGGGAGGCACGCAGCGCCGGCGGGAGACGAGCAGCAGCGCCGGTGGGAGGAGAGCAGCAGCAGCGAATACGCCGGGGAGAGGCGCAGCAATGCGCCATAGGGAGGCGATTCGCGTCGGCGGGAGGCGGCAATGGCGACAGCGACCCCATGTGGATCGAAATCAGCCACTACGGAGAGGCGTCCTCGCGTCAAAGTTGCAACGACCGGCGGGATACGGACCACGGAGGCCGACGAACAGCGGACCATGCTTGCGCCGGACGGGGAGATGGATGCGGAGGCGGTCGCCGGTGAGACAAAATGGGAAGTGCAGGAGGATGGCAACGGGTGGGAGGGCGGGTTATATCTTATACCTAAGTCGTGACCCGCGGTCACGATTTCCATCTAATAAAAAAAACAACTAAAAACGTGACCCAAGGTCACGTTTTGCAACCAAACATCACCCAGCAGTGGTTCGGGTGATGTGGCAGTGACGTGGCGGAAAATGTGTTAGATTCGAAAATATTTATGTGGGTGTGTTAGGTTGATAAATATTATCCCCATATGTATTAATCAAGCAAAAACCCCGCGTAATGAATGCTTAATGCATTGTATATACTTATTAAGTCACTTCTACGTGTATATAGACGCTGAGATGCGAGTGGAAACACACCTCGAGATATGTATAATTTAAGTTAATGTGGTTTATATAGTTGAATTGATCTGATTATGACTTGATTTAGATAAATATAACTTAAGTTAGCAAAATAAAACATTAGTCATGGATATTCTTCGAGATACGTGTGGACACATCACAAGGCAAATTATGTTATAAACGTGTGTTATCAATGGTGAGTTAGTGGAGAGTTAATCAAGATGTGAGCCATTAGATTAGCCTCGAGCTAGATGAGTGTATACATTAAGATCAATGGTTATGATTTAATCTTATCTACATATATAAATGAATGAGATAAAGCATGCAAATCATTTCAACTCATACTTAGAGGAGAAGTAAACTTAAGAGAAAGATCAGAGAGGAATAAGATCAAAAGATTTGGAGGAAATTCTGGTGAATTTGTCAGAGATTTATCAAGATTGAAGTGATCTACAACTAGGTAAGCTAACATACACTATCAATTTGTATAAGTTTGTTAAGACTCAAGGATCTCGGTATATCGATTAGTTAGTGTCACATACCTACTATATGAGGTTGATGAAATAATTAAGCGGTGACCAATTAGGGTAATACTGAAGTACTATACATGTATGCTGACATATTACATGAGGTTGATAAGACGTGTTTCACAACTAATAAGGATAATACCTACATGCACTACTTAAAAAGTGACTACCCAAGGTCTATATGGCCAAGGGGGTAATATCTAGGCTAAAGGGTTAAAGACATAATTTAATAAAAAGGTTAGAGACACAATTTAATGAATTTAGTTCATGCTTAATGGTTTTATTAATGTCATATTGTTTAGCTGTAATGGTTGATAATGTGTTTGTGTTTCAATATCGTTGATGTGAAAGTGAATATATGTATAGTTAGGTGTATTTTTCTATTGTGTTTGGAAATGTGGATAAATGTTTCTCAGTGTTACTTTCTAATTTAGTGCGTATTCACCGTCCTTTTTATGACGATAGGTGCAGATCCATCGAGTAGCAGAAGAGCGACAACTATCTTTGAGCTTCTAGAGTATTGTTATTGCTGACATTGTAGGTTGAGATTTTGTTGTATGACTTATATATGTCTTTTATATACTTTTGAGGTTGTATATATGGGTTATGAGATATGTACTCGACCATACACATGTCGATATATTGTTATCGCCGTTTTATTATATATATGCATGTGATCTTTGTTTCCTTATTTTTCACATACTTAGGATTTAAGTTAATAGCTTTAGCTAATTTATTAAGATTTTCGCTGAATAATGCTTATTAGAAAAAAATAATTAGTGATGAGATAAGTTTGAAAAGACTGACTAATTCGTTGTTAAGTCATTTGTTATTCGGATTAAGGGAGGGGTCGTCACAATATAGTTGTTCTCAATCCGGATAAGTTGGCATAATGGTAAGTGAGAAGGCGAGATCATGCATGGGTTAGGTGCACGTTCTTGAGTTCGATTTCCTAAATCAGCTAAACGCCGAGTTATCAATAGTCTCTTTTTCGTAATCTCAGTGCCCATAAAACTAATCAGATGAGTATCTTGATACCCACGGTTAATTAACTCTTACCTTGTTCTTTTTTTTTTTCACAAATTAACACTTACCTTTAGATCAATTAAATAGACTTGAACTAAACTGTGTCCTATTAAAAATAGACAAAAGGATAAAGTTAAAACTTAAAAGTGAGGGTACTTTACTGTACGAATATGGGCTATATAAATAAATAAATAAATTATAAATTAAGATGTTAAAAGAATAAGAGTGACGACGTGTTAACCATTTTTTTTTTTTTTTAATGTTTTTTTGTCGTTGTTAATAAGGGGCGATGGATGAGCTTGTTGAGGAGTCGAGGAGGAGAAAACGGATTGGCAACCTAATCTTGTGCACACGCCAAAGGCACCGCCCAACCACTGCCCCCTTTTGCTTTTGTTTGTGTTTGGGTCCATGCTGCAGCATGCATGGGATATCTATGTCAATACTATCTCCGACTTAATTACTTTTAATTGGGATTCAACTTTAAAGGCTTCATTCTAGCTAATTGGGGGAAGATCAACACTTATCATTTGTGGGATAACTCATATCTAGCTCCAAAGGTATGAGATGAGACCAAGTATACGCAAGTAGGTACAAGAGACAACCACGATTATCTAATTTAAACAATTTGTTCGATGGTGGTGGTGGGGTCCGCTCATATCTTCACTTCCTCACTACTCCACCGCCCAGCATGAGCAGGCCATAGCCAATAACGTACCAACCATCCATCCGCTCTAATTAAGATTGGGTTTTGAATGGCGTACATACATACCTAGCTAGCTAGCTGACTTGTACTTACGCGCGCGCATATCCTCCGATCCTCTCTGGACGTGCCATTTGGAAAACGAATTTATGCCTTGCCTTGTCAATTTTCCTCTTCACAAATTAATAATACTCCTATTTGTGACGGAAGAAGACAGGTCGATCCAATATAGCCTTACTAGCTTTTTATATGTCGTGCGCGTCATCTATGCGTGTTTCCATTAATATCAAAAACAATACTAATGCGCATACTAAACATGCTTCTTCATCTATAAATATAATCGATTCTTTCGATCGGCTCCCTTGAAGGCCAAGGGACACAGCACCACTACTAATCTTGATATATATTTGTGACCCTAGCAAGCTACCTAATCGGAATTCAAGATTCAATTATATACATACTCTCTAGTCGCTTTGCCACTCTGCTACTTTCTAATAATAAATAATATATATTGTACGTATTTCACTTCAATATATATCTATATATATATATATATAGTATTTGACATGCACGCTCTTTAATTAGGTTTTTTATATCAGTTTTTTTTTTCTTCAATTATTTGTGCCGGACAATTAGTGATGTTGGTGCTCACCGCATGCATCTCATCCATACCATCATATTCAATTCTCTCCACTCACTGTTTTCTCTTATAAATGTAACATTAATTTAACTCGGATGGGTGCGGCCTAGTGGTAAAGGCAATTAAAGACGGGGTTGTGCGGGTTAGGCGCACGACTTCGATTTCGATTATTCATGACAACCAAAAAGATCGGGCAACTGGTAATCTCTTTTCGCAATCTCAAGACCCGTGATACTAATCAAACAAAGTATATATCTACATACCCATATAGTTACTCAAAAAACAACATTAATTTAACCTAATTGTGGCTTCTTGCTATTAATATTACTTCTAGCCCCAACTTACAAACTTATACTACTTATGTTTCTATTTAAGTGTCATTTTAAGATTGTTCACAATTTTTAAGAAAGTCATTTAATAACCTTGAATATGGAGAAAGTGGCAGTTAAATGATTACCACAATTTATCTCTCCTAACCCCACAATTTCTTCATACACTAGTTATTAATGTGTAATTAATAGATTTTTTTTCTATGAAGGGTATAAAAGTCAATAAAGTAATTAATGTGTATTGAAACTGTCAAATGACATATATTGTGAAATATTTCAAAATGGCTAAAAAGTCTCTTATAAAGAAACGGAGGGAGTAGTATATTTCAACTCTCGCACTGGGTATTTTTTTTTATGTTGAGTGTTCATTAGATGAAATCAATTTGACTAGCTATATAGCTAGCATGCATTGGTTATACCTACCTTAATTAAGATCTCTACCTAGGAATTCCAACATTGAATTGCCCCCATAGGTGTAGTGTGGTGGTAAAGAAAAAAATACTAATTGAGGCTCTAACTTAGACATGTCGTGGATGAGTTCGATTATTTGACAATTAATGCATTATATTCTCTTGGTTTTCTTGAGTTATGGTGTTGGGAAGCCTGACTAAATCCTATGAGATTGATTAGTCGAACCAGCGTAAAAAGGGGCTGAAAAAGATTTCGACAACAATGGTTATAAAAAACAAATAATAAAAAAATCCAACGTTGAATTGATGTCAATTTCCAACGAATTTTTGGTTTGACAAAATAAAACGAACTTTTGACAACATGGGCCGGATTATGTTCATCAAATGGGCTTTAAGAAGGTAGAAAAAAGAAAACCCAAACTAAACCATTTTTTATTTTTTTTTGTCAAATAAACTAAACCTAATTAAACTTGAATTTGCCCTACGATATATTCCCTCCCGTTATTTATATAAATCGTTCAAGCAAAAGCTTTTTGTTCAAAATTCTATGTTGTTTTTCGAAATTTAAGAGTATATTTATTGCATCTTACCCATGTTACTCTTATACAATTCAAACATTTATGATGCTTCAATTATTCAATTCATTTAATGTTAAATTATATATATGTAAATTACATTCGTAATTAAAGCTGCCTTAATTTTTGTGTCCTTACCTTAAACGACTTATATAAATAACCAGATGGAGTATTACAATTAGCCTAACTATTACAAGAGAAATCACAACATGTCAATTGCCATTATCATTAATTAATTGTAAGTTTGAGTTGAACTCCTGGAATTTGGAGGGGTGCGTATGTACGTTTGACATTAATTAAGTTACTGGAGGTGGAAGCATACATATAACTAGTCGGCATCCCGCGCTTCGCGCATGGGCAAGACTGAATATCAATAATGTTAGATAAAAATAAATTTGATAAGAGAAACCTCTAAATCCAATTTCCTATCTAAAAGTGCCTAATTACTTCAATCATCTCTAAAACCATCAAAAATCACAAAAAATAACAATTAATAACGGGTGATTAGAACAAAGGTACATTCAAAAGTTTATGAAAACTTAGTATATAACTTGACCCAATAATATGCATCTAAAGTAGTTTATTGTTGGAACTCTTAGTTTGATCTTTTAATTTTATTACTCCATCATTATCATGTATCTAATACTAATAAACCTACATTGCATATATTCAATATTAGTGCTACTCAACTTTTTAATGTATTTAAATTCTAATGTGTTAAGTTTGGTTATTAAGCTAGCAATTTGTAATTTCTTTATTGAATTCCAAGTACTTAAAAACAACATTTCTTGTAAAATGGAGGGATGCTATTTTATTATTAATATCCTCGGATATATTTTTCGATCTATATGCTATTCCATTAGCACTGAATGAATTTGTGCCTTTTGAGCTTCAAAAAGAAATTATAAGTATTGGAATTTGTAGTTGGAATAAGAAAGCAATACCCTTGTGTTTGAGAGTTGATTGTGTTACAATCCTAAATTCCTTATGCAACACAAGTACATGAGGACTTGGGCAACAATTGCAATCTTATACAACAAACATGAAATTGCAAACCGACATACTTATATTAAAGTAGTGACAATCTTAATGTAACACAAATATCATGTTAAATATACAATAATTAATCGATCTGACATAAATGATTACACATATCAAATTATTTCAATCATTAAAAAAATATAATTAGGGTATAACCGAATTTTGAATTATGAGCATACCACATTAGCCATACAATTCAAATTACATCAAAAATAAAAAAAGGATACAAAGAAACGCATCAAATCGTAAGAAAAGAGAAAGAAAGAGAGACAATTTACCATGCGAGTGTCTGCATCATTAAATTTCTCAAAAGACTCATGACATGACAATGTTTATAAAATTAGATAGTCAAAGAAAATTTTGAGGGGTGAATGAGTTCTTGAGATGGTTTGACTTATATAGTGGAGAGAATGATTAGGGCACATCCAAGGGATCAATGCTATGTTACGGAGATCAAAAGACTAAAACCAAATAATTAAGATACAATAAAAAACGGTTACATAGACATAGAAAAGGTTTCTTTAAGATGCAATAAAAAAAATTGGCTAACATAGATATAGAAAAAGGTCAAGACATTTATAGATGTATAGATAGATTTGAAACGTTTTGTTTTTTTAGATGTGAAATGTTTAGTAATTATATTAGAAACGTTTTACCTACATTGATTAAGTGTGCATGGCTTAGTTGAGATGGTATGACCAATTAGAAACGTTTAGTTTTTATACATGAAGGTCATTAAGTGTGCACATTAAGGTCATTAAGTGTGCATTATAGATTTGAAAACATTTTTATATATTAATTAGTTTGCCAATTGCATGGGTTTGTAGATATGAATCGGTAAATTAGATTTTTGAAAATATGAAATGTTTACATATATATGACGTGGCACACACCATACATAGCTTAACAAAATCTACATCTTGGGCATGCCACATGGCGCTACGAGGAAACTCGAAACCGACATGTGGCACATCCAATATGTCTTATGTTTAACACGCGGCACGTTGAAAAAGGCTAAAAAAAGCCACGTGTCACATATCATATATATGATATTATGTGCCATATAATAAACCTACATCTTCAGTATGCCACGTGACACATCGAAAGGGTCCAAAATGCCACGTGGCGGGTTGTCAAAACATACATGTTGGATACATCTTGGGTTTGTCGAACGCCACGTGACACATATCATATATCATACTATATGGTATGTGCTTTATAAAAGCCTACATCTTGAGTATGCCACGTGACACGTCAAGAAGGATCCAAAACGCCATGTGTGATATATCATATATAATTTCACGAAACCTAAGGCACTATGAGAAGGCTTGAAACCGCTACGTGACACACTCAAAATATAGGCTTATTATATATTTAGATAGATAAAGATATAGATGCTTGGGCTAATGGGCCTCCAGTACAAAGCAGGTTCCAAAGCCATACAATCTCAAATTCAGCGTTGATTTTGTTGTCTATCCATCCACGAACTCCACTCCATAATCAATATGTATAATAATATAATAAAAAATAAAAGGCATATATATGTTTGGAAGAGAAGGGAAGTATATATAGACGTATTTTAGAGGATGGAGATTAGAGTGAAAGGAAGGAGGGGTAGCTTGACGTGCCGTCTTCCTAGCTAGATAGCTCCAGTCGTGCTAATTCCTTTCTTCCATCTTCTGCCCTCCTCTCTCTTAATAATAATAATAATAAAACAAAAAACACAAGCATGCGTGTCGTACTTCAGATGGAACAAAGACAATAAATACAAGCCCTCTTTTTGTGTATTATGGAATAATGGACGATTTTTAAACATGGAAATGTTTTCAGATGATAGTTTTGTTGTTCGGAACAATAAATAATGACACTAATACATATGAACGAATAAAGTTTTACAAATAATTAATAACAGAATCAATCAACAAAATAAATTTTTAACCTGGAGGCTTGCACGAAGCAATGTCCTAAGGCAAATTTCCTTGAATTCGGTGATTGAATTTTCTTCAAAGATCTCGCCCCAGGATACAACCGGATGCTCTTTCGAACCAAAAATCACCAAGTTCAAAAGTCTCGCAAACCGTGATTTTTTTTTTTTCTTCTCTCTCAAAAAACGAAATTCGAAAATTATATCATTTCCAAAGTGTTTTAGTTCTACTTAAATAGAACTTGAGGCAATCGTTCAAACCAATGTGTCTCTTCAAAACAATATATTCAACAAATACACCTATTCTCAACAAATTGCACTTGTTCTCAACAGTCGCACCTATTCACAAAATAACTAAATTAACTACCAATAATTAATTTCGAAAATACAAAATAAAATAAAATTTGATTTTACAAGGCTAACAAATGTAAGCCCAAAGGCCCAAGGCCCTATCTTTGATTTTAAATATAATTATATATATATATATTTATTATATAAATATATATATATTTACACCTATTACCCAATGGGTGCCAATTTGGACTATATCCATTGGGTTTCTCTAAAGCAAATCTTTAGAGTAGATGTTTGTATATAAAAAGTTTATACTCTTTGAAGTGAGCAATGTGGAACTAAAGAGATTTTCTATACAAACTCACTTGAAACATTTTTTCAAGTTCTAACAAGTTTAGTGAGAATGAGTTGGTCGTCCCCTATTTCTTCCTTCCTACAATAATAATAATTGGAGGGGAGGGGGACAAAGACAATAAATACAAGTTTAGTTTACTTGACGTCTTATTTCATCTCACATCCTTTGACTCGATTTCCTTGTTATTCTTCTTGCATCCGTGGTTTGGTATTGATCAGACGCACAAATTAACAATTGGGGTTGGGGTTTTGGAACATGGAAGTCTCAATATCGTCGCCGCTGTGCGTCCATTCTATGGATTTCTGTCATCGCCGCCGACGTCGATTCTTCAGCTCTCTTGCCAATTCTTCACAAATCCCCAATTATAATAATCGCAGCAGCAGAAGCAGCGGCCCCCTCTTCTTCTCTTCCTCTTTTTATTATTCTTATTCGGCCGCTTTAATTGGGGCCCACTCTTACCCCAACGCTGCTGCTGCTGCTGCTGTCAAAACATCAAGAAGAAGAAGATGCATAATCAGTCGACCTGTCGTTGCTGTGTTCGAGCGGTTCACCGAGCGAGCTGTCAAAGCAGTGGTACTTTCACAGAGAGAAGCCAAGTCTCTTGGTAAAAACATGGTGTTCACTCAGCACCTCCTCTTGGGGCTTGTGGCTGAGGAGGATCGCGCCCCCGATGGATATCTGGGCTCTGGCATCACCATCGACCGCGCCAGGGACGCAGTTCGCGCCATTTGGAACACTGACCAGTCGTCGGATGAGGATGAGGCACCCAAGAGTACTAGTACAACCTCAGACGTGGGCTTCTCCATCAGCACCAAGCGCGTGTTGGAAGCCGCCGTGGACTACTCCAGGAGCATGGGCTACAACTTCATTGCCCCCGAGCACATCTCCATTGGCCTTTTCATGCTAGACGATGGCAGCGCCGCTCGTGTCCTCAAAAGGTCATATCTTCAGCTGGTCTCACCATATATGCACCACTTAATTTCAACATTCATTCATTCATTCATTCATTCATTCATTCATTCAACTTAATTAATTAATCCTCTGGTACTGGCTGGCTGGCTGGCTGGCTGCCTGGGGTGGGCTGGGCTGGTGTGCTGTCAAATTATTTACCAAATGATACAGGACAAACAATTCAATAAGATAAAGAAGAAGATTCATGATGCAATTCAATTAATTACTACGTATTGGTTCGATTCCAATTTCCAGGTTAGGGGCGAACTTAAATCACCTCACTGCCGTAGCAGTCTCCAGACTCCAAGGAGAGCTTGCCAAAGATGGTACTCCACCACCTGTTGCCTCATCTAAGCATCATCCAAAACTCTCTTCTACAAATTCAACCCCCTCCTCTCACAATAAAAAAGGTTAATATATAGTATAATATTGTTGCCTATTCCTACATATATATAATTCCTCCATTCTACGTACGTATACCAATGCTCATTACTAATTCCCCTTTGGTTTCCCACAGACAATAATAGGACTGCTCTTTCCCAATTCTGCGTGGATCTCACTTCTCGAGCTGTCCAAGGCCTCATTGATCCCGTCATTGGTCGAGATCAAGAAATACAAAGAATCATTCAGATCCTTTGTCGAAGGACCAAGAATAACCCAATTCTTCTTGGTGAACCCGGGGTTGGCAAAACAGCCATAGCTGAAGGCCTCGCTGTTAGCATCGCCAATGCCCATGTTCCTCTTTTCCTTTTGGTGCCTACCTACACCTATGTGTCTACATATATTAATTATTTCCTAATCATTTCTTTCTTTACTAATTCTATCTTGCATTGCTTATATATTACACAAGCTGGTTAGATCTTTCATTTTGTGTGCAGACAAAATGCATAATGTCCTTAGATATAGGTCTATTAATGGCAGGAGCAAAGGAGAGGGGAGAATTAGAGGCACGCGTCACTACCTTAATTACCGAGATACAAACAGCAGGTTCATTCCCTTAATTAATTACTCTACACCCATGCATGCCATGCTCTTCAACTTTTCTTTTTATTTTTTCAATTCAATATCACAATTAATTTTGCTAGCTCTTTCTTTTGTTTCTTATTTATTTCAACACATCTGTGATCGATATGATGCAGGTAATATCATTTTGTTCATTGATGAAGTCCATACACTTATTGGATCTGGTCAAGTTGGTAAAGGAAACAAAGGATCAGGCCTTGATATTTCTAATTTGTTGAAACCTTCCCTTGGAAGGGGCCAACTACAGGTATCTATTTCATCTGTCAATCAAATCCATTCAAGCACAAAAGTCTATTTTGTAAAGCGCTTGCAATTTATATGGATAAACTTATCGGTTTCTTTCACTAATTATTTACATCTTATAGTGTATTGCGTCTACGACTATGGATGAATACAGAGCTCATTTTGAATTGGATAAAGCCTTAGCCCGGCGATTTCAACCTGCGCTTATCAGTGAGCCCAGTCAGGTATTTGCTTCTAGCTTTGTTCTTTTTTTTTTTTTTTTTTAATTATTATTATTTACATCGTACATAATGGTTAATCAGTTAAGTTATTTCATAGGAGGATGCAATTAGGATACTGTTGGGTTTACGGGAGAAATATGAAGCTCATCATAAGTGCAAGTACACACTGGAAGCCATTAATTCTGCAGTGCTTCTTTCAGCAAGATATATTTGTGATAGGCACCTCCCTGACAAAGCAATTGACCTAATGGATGAAGCTGGAAGCCGGGCCCGTATTGATGCATTCATGAAGAGGAAGGAACAGCAAACATGTGTGCTCTCTAAATCACCTTATGATTATTGGCAAGAAATTAGAGCTGTTCAAGCCATGCATGAAGTGGTAATCATTTGCAATTTGTAGACTATTAGTTAATTTCTATTCATCAGCAGCAGAAATATGACATTCCGTGTGATGCAATTTCTTCTTCTTGCCTTAATACTTGGACAAAGCTTTTTTTTTTTTTTTTTTTTTTTCCCAAAATTTTGAATTCACATGGTTACTTGAATCCATCCTTACCTCATATGTAGGTCCTAGCAAACAAAATGAAATATGGTGGTGGTGCATCTGGCGCAATTGAAGATACAAGGCTTGTATCAGAGGCCCCCATTTCCTCTGCATCAGATGATGATCAGTGAGATTCTTGATGTTTAATGTAAAGAATGATTTTATATCTCTGAATTAATTGTTAAACCAACTTTCTATTGCCAATTGGCCAGACCAGTCATGGTGGGACCAGAAGACATTGCAGCAGTTGCTTCTCTTTGGTCTGGTATCCCTGTTCAACAGCTAACAGTTGATGAAAGAAAGTTCCTGCTAGATCTTGAGCCACAGCTTAGAAAACGGGTCGTTGGACAAGATGATGCTGTTAGTGCAATTTCTCGTGCCGTGAAGAGATCTCGTGTTGGATTGAAGGATCCTGACAGACCCATTGCAGCTATGTTTTTTTGTGGTCCTACTGGAGTTGGTAAAACTGAACTAACAAAAGCTTTAGCAGCATGCTGCTTTGGATCTGTAAGTTTTTGCAAACAATTGAATATACAACTAATTGTGATTGCACGAGTCACTGATCACTATGATTTGCATAAATTAGGCAACTACCTCTTCCTTTTAAGAGAAGGGCCATAGAAAACGAACTAGGCGGTATTGATGAATGTACCGTCTATGAATTACGGTGCTCTACTGATAACATGTTGACTATTTTAAGATCTAAACTCCATATACTGATTATGAACTGCCACAGATTATATATTGTTGGACATGAAGTTTGAGCTTATTATTTCTATTAATGGTCAATCGATCATATCTATAAATTGTATTAGCTTCACCATGACAGAAGTCTTCCTCTGATGTTAATTACAGGAGGCAGCAATTTTAAGACTGGACATGAGTGAATACATGGAACGGCATACTGTGAGCAAACTGCTTGGATCTCCCCCAGGATACATAGGCTATGGAGAGGGAGGCACATTGACAGAATCTGTTAGGAGAAGACCATTCGCAGTGATCTTGCTTGATGAAATTGAAAAAGCCCATCCTGATATATTTAACATCCTTCTTCAGGTCTTTGAAGATGGTCATCTGACTGATTCTCAGGTTTGTGTCTATTTTTGCATCTACTAGCATGATATGTGGATACAACAACAACAACAACGTAGCCTCAGACCCAAATTAACTGGGGTCGGCTACATGGATCAAACTTTTTCATTGTGCTCGATTAAGTGCAATTGATGGTGAGCTTTTCAAACCATTCAAATCCCTCCTAATTAATGATATGTGGATAAATTGAATTAATTTGAAGGGAAGCTACTCAACCATGACTTTACCATTTAACAAATGTGAAAGAAGAGGAGGAAAGATATGATTCGATTTGCTTGCGTACCAATTGAGCATGTCCTTTTAAACATAAAAATTGTATATGTGGTAGCTGGCCAGCCAAACGAGGTTACCTCGATGAAGTTCTACGCAATTTAGGGTTTTTTGTGTTTTTTTTTTTTTAATTTGGCCCGATGATAAAAAAAAAATCCTAACCTTTACAAGTTGTATCAATTATATCCAAACCTTTTGTAATTTATCAATTATATCCTAACATTTTCGATTGCACTAAATTGATCACAATGGAAGAGTTTGATCCATGTAGCCGACTCCAATGAATTTGGGGTTGACGCCATGGCGTCGTTGTTGTTGTTGTTGTTGTATCCTAACTTTTCGATTTACAAAGGCTAGGATATAATTAATAAATTTCAAAGGTTATGATATAATTGATACAATTTGTAAAGGTTAGGTTATTTTTATTTTTATTTTTTTATCATTAGCCCTTTTAATTTTATTTGGATTTCAACATTAGTTATCGTTAACAATTTATTCTTGTCCTATTAATTTTGGACTGTAGGGCCGGAGGGTGTCTTTTAAGAATACATTGATTGTTATGACATCCAATGTGGGTTCTGCTGCCATAGCAAAAGGCAGGCGCAACAGTATAGGTTTTATGATCGAGAATGAGGATGAGTCATGTTCGTACTCTGGTATGAAGGCCTTGGTTATGGAAGAGTTGAAGGCATATTTTCGACCAGAATTACTTAACAGGATTGATGAAGTTGTTGTTTTCCACTCCCTTAAGACTGCACAGGTTTGTCTCTTGTTTAGTTTCTTTACAAGCAACTTTCTAAGACCATATATGTTCACCTAAGACTGTTTTCATAGTAGCATCGTAGATTTTGATGCTTGAAGGCAAAGGAGTGATCCTTTTGCTCAAAAAGGATATGTTGACTTGTCAACTAATTTATAAAATTTATTCGGAATGAATTACTTTTAGATGAGTGGTGAAAATTATCAAGTTTCATTTTCAATACTACGTTAATTAGTTACAACAACTACAGAACTAGATGTCCTTGAAAAATAAAATGCTAGAGGAATGGATGATCATTTTTATCCAAAATTTTCCGTAATGACAGCCGGACTAATTAGATCCAAGGTTGTTTCGTCTGCGAATTTACATTTCATGCTAACATATGTTGACATGTTAATATACGAAAATGCAATTTTCATCTGATTCTACACATGATATTAGCATGTATGACTTTTTTTTTTAATATTTAGGAAACGACTTTTATATTAGTACAAAAGATGTTAGCATGTATAACTTGATATATCGAAAATGCTGGATATTTCAATCAATCACAGTTGTTTGGCAACACTTGCTTCCACGTGTAATTTTTTTTTACTTAATTGGTTAAAATATCATAACTTTTTACAATTTTTGTTCTTATATCCTAACATTTTGAGATTTGTTATTATATTATAACCTTTCTAGATTGTTTAGTTTATATACTGTCACTTTTTTAATCAAAATTTGATGAGGTGACACTTAAATAATGAATTTAAAAAACCACCTCAGTACTCATAATAACTAAAATAATTAGTATATTTAAACTCATTATTTAAGAGCTACATCAGCAAATTTGAATTTCTAAAGTAGTCTAAGATACAAATCAAAAATTTAGAAAGGTTAGGGTATAATAACAAATCTAGAAAAGTTAAAGATATAGTAACAAAGGTTGTAAAAGATTAAGATATTTTAACCAATTTGGCCTTAAATTACTTCCCTTGAGAGGAAAAAGTTGTCTGTAGAGGTATTACCTATTTCCTTATGAGAAGCATAAGAAAATTCTTTGCCAATGTCTTCATATAGCATGTGCATGATTACATTCACCAATCTACATTATAATAAGTTAAAAAGGAAAAATCATGAAAAAAAAAGCTAAAAAGGAAAAAGGGTAATTGAAGTTGAAGGAAAGGATATTGAGTTGGTCCAAGGAAGTTAAAAGAGAGAAAAGAAAGAGAATCAGAGTTGCTGCTGGAGATGGATAATTAAAAGGGGGTCTCAGAAATTAGGTACTTGGTCATCTTGCAAAGCAAAGTGGTGGTTAGATAGGGCGGGCATCCACGACTGAACCACTTTGGAATTAAGTATTTGGGGATTTTTTGGTAAATTATTTGGTGAAAGATTTAATAACAAATGAGTTTTTATTTTATTTTATTCGTAATTACTTATCAGTACTATTTCTTGTGAAGATCAAAACTGTTGCTTACATAATTAGACGTATTGCGATCATTTGGCTTCTGTTTCAGTTAGTGGAGATTGTGCACATGATGTTGAGGGAGGTGAAGGAGAGAGTGATGTCCTTGGGGATTGGTCTTGAGGTATCAAAAGTAATGATAGAGCTGGTATGCAAGCAAGGGTGCGACCTTAGCTATGGCGCTCGACCGCTTAGGAGGGCGATTACTCGACTTATTGAAGATGTATTGAGTGAAGCACTTCTAAGTGGGGACTGCAAGCCCGGCGACACTGCAGTTGTTGATGTGGATGCTTTTGGAAATCCTTTCGTCAAAACGAATGAATCAGGGCAGAGTCCACACCTTTCGAATGCGAAGTCTCTGATGTAGGCTTCAGTTGTATCTTGAATGTGAATGTTGTATAGTAAGGAGCGATTCAGTTGACAAAAAAAAAAGAGCGATTCAAAGGCTTTGGAATGTACGTTTATGTATAGTGAGTGATGCATACAGTGGGGGGCATTCTAGGTTGTATATACATGATGGAGGTAAACGTGCTTGATTGATTGGTTTTGGGAAGCAATTAGAGTTGGGGGAAATGAGCATTTGGTTAGATTTGATGGGGATGAAGGCGGAAGGGAAAGTGAGTTTGTTGTATCTATAATCTCAAAAGATGTACTGATAACAAAGTTATCATATTCGAGTAGTAAAAAATACTCCATCCTTTAAAAAAATATATAACTTTTTGTTCAGAACACAAATATTATGAAAAGCATTAATTGTGAATTTAAATTATATTCTTATTCACGTTTAATTATAGTTTTATTTCATCTAATGAAAGAAAAAGTGTTTAATTATAATTAAATATTTGAGTTAAAAGATGGGTAAAATAAGTATAAGAGTTACAAAGTTCTCTCAAATTCTAAAAACGTCCTATATTTTTTAAAATCAAAAAATCTCGAAACGTCATTTTTGATTTTTTAAAGTCAAAAAATTGCAAAACGCATTTTTGATTGTAGAGATATGTAGTTAATTATAAAAGAAAGACCAAAGTATGACATGGTCTGAACTCTAATTGCTACGAGCAAGTGGAGCAGTGCGAAGAGCTAGCTTGAGGTAGATGGAGAGTGATGGACGCAGTTGATAGGATGGGACGCTTGGCAGAGAGCCTGCAACAGTACTCCCATCTCTTCGTCTCTCTTTCTTTCTCCGTTATCTTCTCCTTCGCACCCTTCCTCTTCTTCTAAACTCTCGCTCAAACTACTACAGAACAAGTCTAAAAAATTAGAACTTATTATGCCAATGCTACCTCCTCGACCTCATCACGGAGCTCCCAACTAGAGCAGCAAAGCTACAATCAGTCCCCTGGATCGCACAAGTACAGAAGCTCAAAATCATCAACATTAAAACCCTAAAAAATTGTAACAAAAAAACCTAAGAAATCGGATGGTAAGAGGGCATCAGATCAATAGGAAGCCAACCCCATGTCATGTCAAATATTCCTCAAGAGTATGAGCATGCTCAAGATTAGCAGTTTAACAACCAATTTAAATAAACCACTTTTTCTCATATTGAAATCTAGAAATGACTTTCTTTGCCCCCGTAATTCCTATGTTTAAGGTTTATAAACATGAAGTGATGTAACAACAAGATATGGCATTGGGTTGTTGAAGTTGGACCTGAATGTAATGTTTTTTGTAAAATTTGTGAGGTAAATTTGTTCTTATAGGCGACTCCTTCTTATATTTCGATTGATCACAATCTACCCTCTTTAAGATTTTGTTGGCTGTGCAGAACTTGAACACATTTGAGATCTCAGTTTCTGAGTTTCCAAATTTGGAAAAGCATGATTTAAAGAAGAAGAAAGAGGAGGAAGGAGTGTTGCTGTGACGAGAGAGAGAGAGTGAGAGATCTATTCTTGTGGGGGCCATCCCTGCATGTGCAATCGGTGTTTTTCAAAAAATAAGGTCGCTTTTGATGATGAGGTGACCTGCATCATGGGTGAGGTGAAAGACACTTGTATAAATAACTTCTTTTAAAAAATAATTATCTATACAAAATACTAAACTCTATAAATGACTCCTTTTGAAAATGAGCTATTTGTTCAACTCAAATATCACATATCGAGGTGGAGAACCCATGCAAACGACAAATGCATATCGAGATAGACAACCCGCGTCACTCGCGTATCTCGAGGTAAAAAACCCATGTAAACAACACGCACGCATATCGACGTGGACAACCCATTCAAACGTCACATATGTGTGTTGAGATGGATAATTCATGCGAATGTCGACACGTCTCGTCAAGGTGGGCGACCCATGCAACCTCGTGCAACTCATGCAACTCGTTGCAATCTATGCAAACCTCACGTACGTATCTCGAGGTTGACAACTCATACAACCTCGCAAAACCATGCAAATGTCACGCACGTATTTCGAGGTGAACGCTCCAAGTGACCTCGTAAAATCCAAGTAAATCATGCAAACGACTTACACGTGTCTCGAGGTGGTAAAGCCAATGCAAACGTCACACAAGTATCTCGTGGTTGACAACACATGGAAACGCCACACACGTATGTCGAGGTGGCGAGCCATTCATCTTCGTGCAAACCATTCAAACGTCACACACATATCTCGAGGTGTGGACAACTCATGCAACCTCGTGCAATCCATGCAAACCATGCGAATGTGAAACACATATTTCGAGGTAGACAACTCATGCAACCTGTTGCAGTCCATGCAAACCATCCAAACGTCATGCACGTAACTCGAGGTGGATAACTAATGTAAACGAAAAACATATATCGAGGCGGACAATCCATGCAAACGTCGTGCACGTATCTCGAGGAGACAACCCATGCATATCC
Source organism: Stephania cephalantha (assembly GCA_039657325.1). Lineage (NCBI taxonomy): Eukaryota > Viridiplantae > Streptophyta > Magnoliopsida > Ranunculales > Menispermaceae > Stephania > Stephania cephalantha. The sequence continues at coordinate 56,664,909 of CM077573.1, forward strand.
ACTACAGACCATGCACCCCGTGCAAACGTCACGTACGTATCGCGAGGCGGACAACTCGTGCAACTCATAGTAACTATGCAACTCATCCTTTAAACTTTTGTCTTTCTCACGTGGACATCCCACGCGTATATCCACGTGTGGGAAACAAGAATAACACCTTTTGAAAAAGCACTATTCTTGTTTGTCTTTTCTACGTGGAGATCCCATGTGGACACCTAATACTATTTACGCGAATAACGCATTCGAAGAATGCGCTATTCGTATAAATCGGCTCCAACGAATCCACGTGGATATCCACGTCGATTGATATATCCAAATAACACAAATAACGCATTTTCAAAAGGCGCTATTCGTTTTATTTGTCTACGCATGACGAAAATTTTTCCTCCCCGATAGCGCATTTTTAGAAGGCGATATAGCTTATATTAAGAATAAAAAAAAATGCACACTTATTTTACTTATTTAAATTAATTTATACCGTACTTGCGTAATTTTTCGTCTGGAATCCGTTAATCCGTTGTCTAGCATTTCCCTTCTACAAAACTCCTTGTTATTTCTGTTTAGGGTTTAGGGTATAGGGTTTAGGGTATAGGGTATAGGGTATAGGGTATAGGGTATAGGGTATAGGGTATAGGGTATAGGGTATAGGGTTTAGGGTATAGGGTTTAGGGTATAGGGTTTAGGGTTTAGGGTTTAGGGTTTAGGGTTTCGGGTTTAGGGTTTCGGGTTTCGGGTTTCGGGTTTCGGGTTTCGGGTTTCGGGTTTCGGGTTTCGGGTTTCGGGTTTCGGGTTTCGGGTTTAGGGTTTCGGGTTTAGGGTTTAGGGTATAGGGTATAGGGTATAGGGTATAGGGTATAGGGTATAGGGTATAGGGTTTAGGGTATAGTGTAACGGCCCTTCGTAATCGCTCGAAGGCCTCATGGTACCGTCAAGACTATCCGAATCGCGCCCATGGGACCTCGTGGATCGGCTCGGTTGGTACACGGCTCCATGAGCCTACGCCTTTATCCCTCGAGGGCGTGGGTTCGAACCGTGGGAGGTGAGGGATTATCCACGAGGTCCTAAGGGCAGTTTCTGGATAATCTAGGGGCTCGGCAGGCCTAAAGGCAGGTCGTGTACCCCAACAAAAAGGTGCCTCTTTTTGTAACGGCCCAGAACTGCCCGAAGGCCTCATGGTACCGTCAAGGCCTCATGAGCCAACTTGGCGCAGTGGTACACACCCTCAAGGAAACGCGTACTTGTACCCTAGGGGCGCGGTTTCGAATCCCAGGGGGGTGTGGGAGGGGGGAAATATCCACGAGGTCCTATGGGCAGTTTCTGGATAGTCTTGACGGTACCATGAGGTCTTCGCGCTTCTGGGCACATATAGGGTATAGGGTATAGGGTTTAGGGTTTAGGGTATAGGGTATAGGGTATAGGGTTTAGGGTATAGGGTTTAGGGTATAGGGTATAGGGTATAGGGTATAGGGTTTTAGGGTTTTAGGGTTTAGTGGTTTAGGGTTTAGGGTTTAGGGTTTAGGGTTTAGGGTTTTTAGGGTTTTTAGGGTTTAGGGTTTTTAGGGTTTAGGGTATAGGGTATAGGGTAGGGTATAGGTTTAGGGTATAGGGTATAGGGTTAGGGTAGGGTATAGGGTTTAGGGTATAGGGTTTAGGGTATAGGGTATAGGGTATAGGGTATAGGGTTTAGGGTTTTAGGGTTTAGGGTTTAGTGGTTTAGGGTTTAGGGTTTAGGGTTTAGGGTTTAGGGTTTAGGGTTTAGGGTTTAGGGTTTTAGGGTTTAGGGTTTAGGGTATAGGGTTAGGGTATAGGGTATAGTGGTTTAGGTGGTTTTGGGCATTAGGCTCAGTGGCTCAGTGGCCAGGGGCTCAGTGGCTCAGTGGCTCAGGCTCAGGGCTCAGTGGCCTGGCTCAGTGGCTCAGGGCTCAGTGGCTCAGGGCCTCAGGGCTCTAGGCTCAGTGGCTCAGGCTCAGTGGCTCAGGGCCAGTGGCTCAGTGGCTCAGGCCTCAGGGCTCAGGGCTCAGGGCTCAGGCAGTGGCCTCAGGGCCAGGGCTCAGGGCCAGGGCTCAGGGCTCAGTGGCTCAGGCTCCAGTGGCTCAGGCTGGCTCAGTGGCTCAGGGCTCAGTGGCCTGGGGCTCAGGCCTGGCTCAGGGCTCAGGGCTCAGTGGCTCAGGGCTCAGGGGCCTGGGCTCAGTGGCCTCAGGGCTCAGGGCCTCAGTGGCCAGGGCCTCAGGGCTCAGTGGCTCAGGGCTCAGGGCCTCAGGCCTACAGGCTCAGTGGCCTCAGTGGCTCAGGTGGCTCAGGGCCTCAGGGCACAGGCATGCTCAGGCTCAGTGGCTCAGGCTCAGGCCTAGTGGCTCAGTGGCTCAGTGGCTCAGTGGCCTCAGGGCTCAGTGTGGCAGGCTGGCCATGTGGCTCAGGGCCCAGGCCTGTGGCTCAGGCCTTGTGGCTCAGGCTCAGTGGCCTTGGTGGCTCAGGGCTCAGTGGCTCAGGGCATCAGGGCTGTGGCTCAGTGGCCAGGCTCAGTGGCTCAGGGCTCAGGGCTCAGGGCCTCAGGCTCAGTGGCCAGTGGCCTCAGGGCTCAGTGGCTCTAGGGCTCAGGGCTCAGTGGCTCAGTGGCTCAGGGCTCAGTGGCTCAGTACTCAGGCACAGGCCTGGCCTGGGCCTCAGTGGCCAGTGGCTCAGGGCTCAGTGGCTCAGGGCTCAGGGCCTCAGTGGCTCAGTGGCCTGGTGGCTCAGTGGCCTGTGGCTCAGGCTCAGTGGCTCAGTGGCTCAGTGGCTCAGTGGCTCAGTGGCTCAGTGGCCTCAGGCTCAGGCCTCAGGCTCAGTGGCCCAGGGCCTAGGGCCTCAGGCCTCAGTGGCTCAGGGCCTCAGTGGCTCCAGTGGCTCAGGGCCTCAGTGGCTCAGTGGCTCAGGCCTGGCCCAGTGGCTCAGGCCCAGCTCAGGGCTCAGGCTCAGTGGCCTGGGCCCAGGCCCAGGGCTCAGGCTCAGTGGCTCAGGGCTCAGTGGCTCAGTGCCTAGTGGCTCAGTGGCCCAGGCTCAGGCTCAGGGCCTCAGGCTCAGTGGCCTGGCCCAGTGGCTCAGGGCCAGGCCAGGCCTCAGTGGCTCAGTGGCCTCAGGCTCAGGGCCAGTGGCTCAGGCTGGCTCAGGGCTCAGTGGCTCAGGGCTCAGGGCTCAGGGCCTCAGTGGCTCAGGGCCCAGGCTCAGTGGCCAGTGGCCTCAGGGCCCAGGGCTCAGGCTCAGGGCTCAGGGCTCAGTGGCTCAGTGGCTCAGGGCCTCAGGGCCCAGGCTCAGGGCTCAGTGGCTCAGGGCCAGGCTCAGGGCTCAGTGGCCAGGCCTGGCCTAGGCTCAGGGCCTCAGGGCCTGGTGGCTCAGTGGCTCAGGGCCTGGCTCAGTGGCTCAGTGGCCCAGGCTCAGGGCCTCAGGGCCAGGGCCCAGGCCTCAGGCCAGGCTCCCAGGGCCTCAGTGGCTCAGGCTCAGGCTCAGTGGCTCAGGGCTCAGTGGCCTCAGGCTCAGTGGCTCAGTGGCCAGGGCCAGGCTCAGGCCTGTGGCTCAGTGGCCTCAGGCTCAGGGCCTCAGGCCTGGGCCAGGCTCTGGCTCAGGGCTCAGGGCTCAGGGCTCAGTGGCCAGTGGCTCAGGCTCAGGCTCAGGGCCAGGGCTCAGTGGCCCAGGCCTGGGCTCAGGGCCCAGGGCTCAGGGCCTCAGGGCCTAGGCTCAGTGGCCTCAGGCCTCAGTGGCCCAGGCTCAGTGGCCTAGGGCTCAGGGCCAGGGCTCAGGGCTCAGGGCCCAGGGCTCAGGCCAGGCTCAGTGGCTCAGGGCTCAGGGCTCAGGGCCTGTGGCAGGGCCTCAGTGGCTCAGTGGCCCAGGCCTCAGGCCTGGCCCAGGGCCTCAGGGCCTCAGGCCTAGGCCTCAGGCCTGGCTCAGGGCCTCAGTGGCTCAGGGCTCAGGCTCAGTGGCTCAGTGGCTCAGTGGCTCAGGCTCAGGGCTCAGGGCTCAGGGCCCAGGGCCTCAGGGCCCAGTGGCTCAGTGGCCTCAGGCCTGGCTCAGGGCTCAGGCTCAGGCCTGTGTGGCCTAGGGCCCAGGCTCCAGGCCCAGGCCTCAGGGCCAGGGCCCAGGGCTCAGGGCTCAGTGGCTCAGGCCTAGGCTCAGTGGCCAGTGGCTCAGGCCCAGGGCCTGGGCTCAGGCCTCAGTGGCCCAGGGCTGGGCCTGTGGCTCAGTGGCTCAGTGGCCTGTGGCTCAGGGCCCAGGCTCAGGGCTCAGGGCCTGGCTCAGTGGCCCAGGGCCAGTGGCTCAGTGGCCCAGGGCTCAGTGGCTCAGGGCTCAGGCTCAGGGCTCAGGGCCTCAGGGCTCAGGGCCTAGGGCTCAGGCTCAGGCCTCAGTGGCTCAGTGGCTCAGTGGCTCAGGGCTCAGGGCTCAGGGCCTGGGGCTCAGGGCTCAGGGCTCAGGGCCCAGGCTCAGGGCCAGGGCTCAGGGCTCAGGCTGGCTCAGGGCCCAGGCTCAGGCTCAGGGCTCAGTGGCTCAGTGGCCTAGTGGCCTGGCCTCAGGCTCAGGGCTCAGTGGCCAGGGCCTAGGGCCTCAGGGCCCAGGGCCCAGGGCCTGTGGCTCAGGGCTCAGTGGCCTCAGTGGCTCAGGCCCAGGGCCTCAGTGGCTCAGGGCTCAGTGGCTCAGGGCTCAGGGCTCAGGGCTCAGGGCTCAGGCCTAGGGCTCAGGGCCAGGGGCCAGGCTCAGGCTCAGGCCTGTGGCCCAGGCTCAGGGCTCAGGGCCTCAGGCCAGGCTCAGTGGCCCAGGGCTCAGGGCTCAGGGCTCAGGGCCCAGGGCTCAGGGCCTAGGGCCCAGGGCCTCAGTGGCCAGGCCTTAGGGGCTCAGGGCCAGTGGCTGGCCTCAGTGGCTCAGGGCTCAGGGCCTCAGGCCTCAGGGCCTGGGCTCAGGGCTCAGGGCTCAGGGCTCAGTGGCTCAGGGCTCAGGGCCAGGGCCAGGGGCCTCAGGGCCTAGGCTCAGTGGCTCAGGGCTCAGGGCTGGGCTCAGTGGCTCAGGGCTCAGGGCCTGTGGCTCAGGCCTCAGGGCTCAGGCCTCAGGGCTCAGGGCTCAGTGGCCTGGGCCTGGGCTCAGGCTCAGGCCAGGCCTGGCTCAGGGCCAGTGGCCTCAGGGCCTAGGGCCTCAGGGCTCAGTGGCTCAGGCTCAGGGCTCAGGCTCAGGGCTCAGGGCTCAGGCTCAGCAGTGGCCCAGGGCTCAGTGGCTCAGGGCTCAGGGCTCAGGGCTCAGGCTCAGGGCTCAGTGGCCTTGGCCTCAGTGGCTCAGTGGCTCAGGGCCAGGCCCAGGCTCAGTGCCTAGGCTCAGGCCCAGGCCCAGTGGCTCAGGGCTCAGTGGCTCAGTGGCTCAGTGGCCAGGGCTCAGGGCTCAGTGGCTCAGTGGCCTTTAGGCTCAGGGCCTCTCAGGCCTCAGGGCTCAGTGGCTCAGTGGCCTCAGGGCTCAGGGCCTAGGCCTCAGTGGCTCAGGGCTCAGGGCTCAGGGCTCAGGCCTGTGGCTCAGGCTCAGTGGCCCAGGGCTCAGGCTCAGGCCTCAGGCTCAGTGGCTCAGGCTCAGGGCCAGGGCCTGGCCTCAGGGCTCAGGCTCAGGCTCAGGGCTCAGGCTCAGGGCTCAGGCTCTCAGTGGCCAGTGGCTCAGGCCTGGGCTCAGGGCTCAGGGCCTCAGTGGCTCAGGGCTCAGGGCTCAGGCTCAGGGCTCAGTGGCCTGTGGGCTCAGGCTCAGGGCCAGGTGGCTCAGGCCAGGCTCAGGGCCAGGGCTCAGGCCTGTGGCTCAGGGCTCAGGGCTCAGGGCTCAGGCTCAGGGCCTGTGGCTCAGGCTCAGGCTCAGTGGCTCAGGCCTGGCTCAGGGCTCAGGGCTCAGTGGCTCAGGGCTCAGGCTCAGTGGCTCAGGGCTCAGGGCTCAGGCCAGGCTCAGGGCTCAGGCCCAGGGCTCAGTGGCTCAGGCCTAGGGCTCAGTGGCCTCAGGCTGGCTCAGGGCCTAGGGCTCAGTGGCCTGTGGCCTAGGCCAGTGGCTCAGGGCCAGGCCAGGGCTCAGTGGCTCAGTGGCCTGTGGGCTCAGGGCTCAGGGCTCAGGGCTCAGGGCTCAGGGCTCAGGGCTCAGGGCTCAGGGCTCAGTGGCCAGGGCTCAGGGCTCAGGGCTCAGGGCTCAGGCCCAGCCTAGGGCTCAGGGCTCAGGGCTCAGGGCCTCAGGGCTCAGGCTCAGGGCCAGGGCCTCAGGGCTCAGTGGCCCAGGCCCAGGCCTCAGGCCCAGGCCTAGGGCCTCAGTGGCTCAGGGCTCAGTGGCTCAGTGGCCCAGGGCTCAGTGGCCAGGGCCTCAGGCCTGTGGCTCAGGGCTCAGTGGCTCAGGGCTCAGGCCTGGGCCTCAGTGGCTCAGTGGCTCAGTGGCCTGGCCCAGGGCCTGTGGCTCAGGGCTCAGGCTGGCCTGTGGCTCAGGCTCAGTGGCTCAGGGCTCAGTGGCTCAGTGGCTCAGGGCTCAGGGCTCAGGGCTCAGTGGCTCAGGGCCTCAGGCTCAGGGCCAGGCCTGTGGCTCAGGGCTCAGGCTCAGTGGCCTCAGGGCTCAGTGGCTCAGGGCTGGCTCAGTGGCTCAGTGGCTCAGGGCTCAGGGCTCAGTGCTCAGGCTCAGTGGCCAGTGGCCTAGGCTCAGGGCCTGGGCCTAGGCCTGGGCTCAGGGCCTCAGGCCCAGGCTCAGTGGCTCAGGGCTCAGGGCTCAGGCCTGTGGCTCAGGGCTCAGGGCTCAGTGGCTCAGGGCTCAGTGGCTCAGGGCTCAGGGCTCAGTGGCTCAGGGCCTGTGGCCCAGGGCCTCAGGGCTCAGTGGCCAGTGGCCTCCAGGCTCAGGGCTCAGGGCTCAGGGCCTCAGGGCCCAGGCTCAGGCCCAGGGCCAGGCTCAGTGGCTCAGGGCTCAGGCTCAGGGCCCAGGGCTCAGTGGCTCAGGCCTGTGGCCAGTGGCTCAGGGCCTCAGGGCCAGGGCCCAGGGCTCAGGGCCCAGTGGCCTAGTGGCCTCAGGCTCAGGCCTCAGTGGCCCAGTGGCCCAGGGCCCAGGCCTGTGGCCAGGCTCAGTGGCCTCTCAGGGCTCAGTGGCCTGTGTGGCTCAGGGCTCAGGGCCTGGGCTCAGGGCTCAGTGGCCAGTGGCTCAGGCTCAGGGCTCAGTGGCTCAGGGCTCAGGGCTCAGGGCCAGGCCTCAGGCCTCAGGCTCAGTGGCCTCAGGCCAGTGGCTCAGTGGCTCAGGGCTCAGGGCTCAGTGGCTCAGTGGCTCAGGCTCAGTGGCTGGGCCAGTGGCTCAGGCCCCAGTGGCTCAGGGCTCAGGGCTCAGGGCTCAGGCCAGGGCCCAGGCTCAGTGGCCTCAGGGCCTCAGGGCCTGTGGCTCAGGGCTCAGGGCTCAGGGCCAGGTGCCTCAGGCTCAGGGCCTCAGGGCTCAGGCTCAGTGGCTCAGGCTCAGGGCTCAGGGCCTGGCTCAGTGGCTCAGGGCTCAGGCTCAGTGGCTCAGGGCTCAGTGGCCTCAGGCTCAGGGCTCAGGGCCTGGGCTCAGTGGCTCAGTGGCTCAGGCCTGGCCTCAGGCTCAGGCCCAGGCCTGTGGCTCAGGGCTCAGGCCTCAGGCTCAGTGGCTCAGGGCCTGGCTCAGTGGCTCAGTGGCTCAGTGGCTCAGTGGCCAGGCTCAGGCTCAGGCCTCAGGGCCTCAGTGCTCAGGGCTCAGGGGCCAGGGCTCAGGGCTCAGGGCTCAGGCCAGGCTCAGGGCCTCAGGCCTCAGTGGCTCCAGTGGCTCAGTGGCTCAGTGGCCTCAGGCCTAGGGCCTCAGGGCTCAGGGCTCAGGGCCTCAGGGCCCAGGGCTCAGTGGCCCAGGGCCTGGCTCAGGGCTCAGTGGCTCAGGCCTGGCTCAGGGCTCAGGGCCTCAGGGCCAGGGCTCAGGGCCTGTGGGCTCAGGGCTCAGGGCCTAGTGGCTCAGGCCCAGGGCTCAGGGCCTCAGTGGCCCAGGGCCTAGGGCCAGGGCTCAGGGCTCAGGCCTCAGGGCTCAGTGGCTCAGGGCCTCTCCAGGGCTCAGGGCTCAGGCCTGGCCCAGGCCTCAGGGCTCAGGGCTCAGGGCTGGCTCAGTGGCCCAGGCCCAGGCCTCAGGGCCTAGGCCCAGTGGCTCAGCTCAGGGCTCAGGGCCTGTGGCTCAGGGCTCAGGGCTCAGGGCTCAGGCTGGCCTGTGGCTCAGGGGCCTAGTGGCCAGGGCTCAGTGGCTCTCAGGGCTCAGTGGCTCAGGGCTCAGGCTGGGCTCAGGGCTCAGGCTCAGGCCCAGTGCTCAGGGCTCAGGGCTCAGTGGCCTCAGGCCTTGTGGGCTCAGGGCCCAGTGGCTCAGGGCTCAGTGGCCTAGGCTCAGGGCCTCAGTGGGCTCAGGGCTCAGGGCTCAGGGCTCAGGGCTCAGGCTGGCTCAGGGCTCAGGGCTCCAGGGCCTAGGCTCAGGGCTCAGGGCTCAGGGCTCAGTGGCTCAGGCTCAGGCTCAGGGCTCAGGGCCAGGCCTCAGGCTCAGTGGCTCAGGGCCTCAGGCCTCAGGCCTGGGCCAGGGCTCAGGGGCTCAGGGCTCAGTGGGCTCAGTGGCCCAGGCTCAGGGCTCAGGGCTCAGGGCTCAGTGGCTCAGGGCTCAGGGCTCAGGCCTTAGTATTTATGGCAGTGGCTCAGTGGCCAGTGGCTCAGGGCTCAGGCTCAGTGGCCAGGGCTCAGGGCTCAGGGCCCAGGGCTCAGGCTCAGTGGCCTCAGGCCTCAGGCCTGGGCCAGTGGCTCAGGCCTGTGGCCTCAGGGCTCAGGGCCAGGGCTCAGTGGCTCAGGGCTCAGGCCCAGGGCTCAGGGCTCAGTGGCTCAGGGCTCAGGGCTCAGTGGCCTCTCAGGGCTCAGTGGCTCAGGCTCAGGGCTCCAGGGCTCAGTGGCTCAGGCTCAGGCCTGGCCCAGGCTCAGGGCCAGGGCTCAGTGGCCTCAGGCCCAGGGCCAGGCTCAGTGGCTCAGGGCTCAGGGCTCAGGGCTCAGTGGCTCAGGCTCAGGGCTCAGGGCTCAGTGGCTCAGGGCTCAGGGCTCAGTGGCTCAGGGCTCAGGGCCTGGGCCTCAGGGCCTGGGCCCAGGCTCAGGGCTCAGGGCTCAGGCTCAGGGCCAGGGCCTCAGGGCTCAGTGGGCCAGGCTCAGTGGCTCAGGCCTCAGGCTCAGGCTCAGTGGCTCAGGCTCAGGGCCTGTGGCTCAGGGCCCTCAGTGGCCTCAGGGGCCCAGGCCAGGCCTCAGGCCCAGGGCCAGTGGCCTCAGGGCTCAGTGGCTCAGGGCCAGGCTCAGGGCCCAGTGGCTCAGGCTCAGGGCCTCAGGGCTCAGGGCTCAGGGCTCAGTGGCTCAGTGGCCCAGGCTCAGTGGCCAGGCCTGTGGCTCAGGGCTCAGGGCTCAGGGCCTAGGGCCTCAGGGCCAGGCTCAGGCCTCAGTGGCTCAGTGGCTCAGGGCTCAGGGCCTGGCTCAGGCCAGGGCTCAGGGCCCAGGGCCCAGTGGCCCAGGGCTCAGTGGCCCAGGCTCAGGGCCCAGGCCTGTGGCCCAGGCTCAGGGCCCAGGCCCAGGGCTCAGGCTCAGTGGCCAGGCCCAGGGCTCAGGCCTCAGGGCCCAGGGCTCAGTGGCCTGTGGCTCAGGGCTCAGGGCCAGGCTCAGGGCTCAGTGGCTCAGTGGCTCAGGGCCAGGGCTCAGGGCCCAGTGGCTCAGGCCTCAGGGCTCAGGGCTCAGGTGGCTCAGGCTCAGGCCTGGCTCAGTGGCCAGGCCTCAGGGCTCAGGGCTCAGGGCTCAGGGCCTCAGTGGCTCAGGGCCTCAGGCCCAGGCTCAGGGCTCAGGGCTCAGTGGCTCAGGCCTGGCTCAGGGCTCAGTGGCTCAGGCCTCAGGCTCAGGGCTCAGTGGCCAGTGGCTCAGGGCCAGTGGCTCAGTGGCTCAGGGCTCAGGGCCAGTGGCTCAGGGCCTCAGGGCTCAGGGCCAGTGGCCCAGGCCTCAGGGCTCAGGGCTCAGTGGCTCAGTGGCCAGGGCTCAGGGCTCAGGCCCAGGGCTCAGGCCTGGGCTCAGGGCTCAGTGGCTCAGGGCTCAGTGGCTCAGTGGCTCAGTGCCTCAGGCTCAGGGCCTGTGGCCTCAGGGCTCAGGGCTCAGTGGCCTAGGCCTCAGGGCTCAGTGGCTCAGGGCCTCAGGCCAGGGCTCAGGCTCAGGGCTCAGGGCTCAGGCTTCTAGGCCCAGGGCCCAGGCCCAGGCCCAGGGCCAGTGGCCTCAGGCTCAGGGCTCAGTGGCTCAGTGGCCTGGGCTCAGGGCTCAGTGGCCTCAGTGGCCTGTGGCCCAGTGGCCTCAGGGCCTCAGCTCAGTGCCAGGGCTCAGGGCTCAGGCTCAGGCTCAGGGCCCAGGCCTGGCCTGGGCCCAGGGCCAGTGGCTCAGGGCTCAGGGCTCAGGGCTCAGGGCTCAGTGGCTCAGGCTCAGGGCCTGGGCCTGGCCTAGGCCAGGCTCAGTGGCCTAGGGCTCAGTGGCTCAGGGCTGAGGCCCAGTGCTCAGGCCAGGGCTCAGGGCTCAGTGGCTCAGTGGCTCAGGCTCAGGCTCAGGGCTCAGTGGCCTAGGCTCAGGCCTCAGGGCCCAGCCCAGGCCTGGCTCAGGGCTCAGGGCCCAGGGCCTCAGGGCTCAGGGCTCAGGCTCAGTGGCCAGGGCCTGTGGCCTCAGGGCCCAGGCTCAGGGCCTAGGCCTGGCCCAGGGCCTCCAGTGGCTCAGGGCCAGGGCTCAGGGCCAGGCCTCAGGCCTCAGGCTCAGGGCTCAGTGGCCAGGGCCCAGGCCCAGGGCCCAGGGCCCAGGCCTGGCTCAGTGGCTCAGGGCTCAGTGGCCAGTGGCCTGTGGGCCTAGGGCCTCAGGGCCCAGGGCTCAGTGGCTCAGGGCCCAGGGCTCAGGGCTCCAGGGCCAGGGCTCAGGGCCCAGGCTCAGGGCCCAGGCTCAGGGCCTGTGGCTCAGTGGCCTCAGTGGCCTCAGTGGCTCAGGGCCTAGGGCCCAGGGCTCAGGGCTCAGGCCTCAGTGGGCTCTGTGGCTCAGGGCCTGGGCTCAGGGCTCAGGCCTCAGGGCCTAGGGCCCAGGGCTGGCCAGGCTCAGGCCCAGGCCCAGGCCTCAGTGGCTCAGTGGCTCAGGCTCAGTGGCTCAGGGCTGGCTCAGTGGCTCAGTGGCTCAGGGCCTCAGTGGCCCAGGGCTCAGTGGCTCAGGGCCTCAGGGCTCAGGGCTCAGGCCTGGCCTCAGGGCTCAGGGCTCAGGGCTCAGTGGCTCAGGGCCCAGGGCCTGGGCTCAGGCCTGCCCAGGGCTCAGTGGCTCAGTGGCTCAGTGGCTCAGTGGCTCAGGGCCTAGGCTCAGTGGCCCAGGCTCAGTGGCTCTAGTGGCTCCAGGGCCTGTGGCTCAGGGCTCAGGGCCCAGGGCCCAGGGCCCAGGGCCCAGGCCCAGGGCCAGTGGCCCAGTGGCCAGTGGCTCAGGCTCTAGGGCCCAGTGGCTCAGGGCTCAGTGGCTCAGTGGCTCAGGGCCCAGGCTCAGGGCTCAGGCTCAGTGGCCAGGCCTGTGGCCCAGGTGGCTCAGTGGCCAGGCTCAGGGCTCAGGCCTGTGGCTCAGGGCCTCAGGCTCTGGCTCAGGGCCTGGCCCAGTGGCTCAGTGGCTCAGGCCCAGGGCCTCAGGGCCCAGGGCTTCAGGGCTCAGTCAGGGCTCAGGGCTCAGTGGCTCAGTGGCTCAGGCTGGCCTGTGGCTCAGGGCTCAGTGGCTCAGGGCTCAGGCTCAGGGCCTCAGGGCCTGTGGCCCAGGGCTCAGGGCTCAGGGCTCAGGGCCCAGGGCTCAGGGCCCAGTGGCCTGGGCCTGGGCTCAGGGCCTAGGCCTGGCTCAGTGGCCAGGGCTCAGTGGCCTGTGGCTCAGGCCTCAGGGCTCAGGGCCTGTGGCCCAGGGCTCAGGGCTCAGGGGCTCAGGCCAGTGGCTCAGGGCCTCAGGCCTGTGGGCTCAGTGGCTCCAGGGCTCAGGGCCCAGGCTCAGGGCCAGTGGCTCAGGCTCAGTGGCCTCAGTGGCCAGTGGCTCAGGGCTCAGGCCTAGGCTCAGGGCTCAGCCCAGGCCTCAGGCTCAGGGCTCAGGGCTCCAGGGCCTGGCCCAGGGCTCAGTGCTCAGTGGCCCAGGCTCAGGTGGCTCAGGGCTCAGGGCCTGGGCTCAGTGGCTCAGGGCTCAGTGGCTCAGGCCCAGGCTCAGTGGCTCAGGCTCAGGCTCAGTGGCCAGTGGCCTCAGGGCCTCAGGCCTCAGGGCCTGGGCTCAGTGGCCCAGGCCTAGGGCCCAGGGCTCAGGGGCCCAGGCTGGCTCAGTGGCTCAGGGCTCAGGGCCTCAGGCTCAGGGCTCAGTGGCCCAGGCCTGTGGCCTCAGGGCTCAGGGCCTCAGGCCAGGCCCAGGGCTCAGGGCCTCAGGGCCCAGGCCTGGAGGGCTCAGGCTCAGTGGCCCAGGGCCTAGGCTCAGGCTCAGGGCCCAGGGCCCAGGGCTCAGGGCCTCAGGGCTCAGGGCCTCAGTGGCTCAGTGGCCTGGGCCAGTGGCCAGGGCTCAGGCCCAGTGGCCTCAGGGCCCAGGCCTGTGGCCTCAGGGCTCAGGGCCCAGGCCCAGGGCTCAGTGGCCTCAGGCCAGTGGCCCAGGGCTCAGGCCTCAGGCCTGTGGCTCAGGCCCAGGGCCTCAGGCCTAGGCCCAGTGGCTCAGGGCTCAGGGCTCAGTGGCCCAGGGCTCAGGGCCCAGTGGCCTGGCCCAGGGCTCAGGGCTCAGGGCCCAGGGCTCAGGGCCTCAGGGCCCAGGCCTGTGGCCCAGGCCTCAGGGCTCAGGCCCAGGGCCTCAGGCCTCAGGGCCTGTGGCTCAGTGGCCTAGGGCCAGTGGCCTAGGCTCAGGGCCTCAGGCCAGGGCCTCAGGCTCAGGGCCCAGGCCTCAGGCCTGGGCCCAGTGGCTCAGGCCTGGGCCTGGGCTGGGCTCCAGGGCCCAGGGCCAGGGCCCAGGGCCTAGGCCTAGGGCCCAGGGCCCAGGGCCTCAGGGCCCAGGCTCAGGGCTCTGTGGCCCAGGGCCCAGTGGCCTCAGGGCCCAGGGCCCAGGGCTCAGTGGCTCAGTGGCCCAGGCCTCAGGGCCCAGGCTCAGGGCTCAGGGCCTCAGGGCCTCAGGGCTCAGGGCTCAGGGCCCAGGGCAGTGGCCTCAGGGCTCAGGGCCCAGGGCTCAGGGCCCAGGGCCTCAGTGGCCTCAGTGGCTCAGTGGCCAGGGCCCAGGCCTGTGGCCCTAGGGCCTCAGGCCCAGGGCCTAGGCTCAGGCCTCAGTGGCCCAGGGCC
>CM077574.1:4200000-4410902 GCA_039657325.1 Stephania cephalantha
ATGTCACGGCCCAAAATTTGTAACTGTCGTATTGTCTTTACACAGGCTCAACGACCCGTACTGTGGGACCCACACCTTGATATGTTCGTTTACCGAGGCAAGGGCCGAGGTACATTTTATCTTCGAGTGTTGTATGCCTAGTGTACTGTATATGTGTAGACTACTAAGTCATTTACGGGTATGCAGGTATCGAGACTAGCGGGGACGCGCCTCGAGTAGCGTGTCGACGTGAGACCGGTGTAGCAGCACATTGGAGTAAGATTTAATTATTTACATAAAACGTGAAATTTGTGGAAATGTGTGATGTTAATGTGGCCACCTAAACACCATATAGCATGGCAAGATAAATAAATGGGCCTATAGTTGGAAAAAAATGATGAGGCATTTGATGTGTCTCGAGACATGCATCACCATGGTTCAACACAAGTGGTGTTAAGTTTGGTATCAACGAAGCATGTACTTGTGGGACAAGTATGGTGAGCAAGACCACCCAATGTGCCTCGAGATACGTGTGTGGGTTGAGATGTGTGACTCACATTCAAGCCCACCCCACATAATATATAAATGGGTCAAATATGCCCCTAAAGTCCAACCTTATCTCAAATCAAAAAAAATAAAAATAAAACGCAGAGAGAGAGAAAGAAAAAACAGAGACGATCGGGAGGAGAAGGAGGAAGAAGAAGGAGAAAGAGAGAGAAAAAGAGAGCGGGAGAGAGAGACTGAGCTCGAAGTAACGCAAGGTGAGTGGTGTCGTTTGTTGACGTTGTGGTTGTGGTTGTTGTTGTTGCAGTCGGCTGTTGTGGGTGTAGTGGCCATGGAGGTTCGGCCTCCATGGCCGAGAGAGGTGTGGGGGAGATGGCAGGGGTATCTCCCTTGCCATCGAAACCATTTGGGGTTGGGGTTGGGAGCCAACCTCAATGCCTCGAGAAAAAAAAAAAAAAAAAAAACAAAGCACGCAGTGCTCTATTGGGGAAGAAGACCCCATGGGCCGAGCCTGGCCCAGGCCGTTGGCCAGGGTCGACCCGACCCAGAACAAAAAAGAAAAAAAAAAGAGAGAAAAAAAGGAAAATTGGGAAAAATTCCAGAAAAATTGGGAAAAATCCCGAAAAATTATATTTCGACAACATAAATAGAAAATAATGAATTTCTATGAACAATAAAATATTTGAAATTTCAAACGAGCATTTTACGGGGGTACCTCGAAAACGCGAAATGAGCCGATTGGCCGAAAATAAATAAAAAAAATGTTTAGAAATTTGTCTCGACTTCGATTTGACCTAAAGTGCTACATTATTAAATGGTATGCCACTAAAGGGGAGAACTCGGGCGTTTGGGCATGCATTTCGAATTGTTGAGGGATCGGCTAGACTAGGATAAGCGTGTGAATTGTAAGTACAATTGTGAGAGTTTTATATTTCATTTCATTCTCTTATTGCTTTATTGGTCTATGGGTAGACAATGCTACTTGAACTCGCACATCATGTTGTTTTTGTATCTATTCATGAGTGAATATTTTGACATGATGCCTTGTGACTTGTTTCATTGACTCTGATTCCTGATGTCATTCTTGAACAAAATTGATAAAAAGCATGCTAATGGAATAATGTGGATTTACTTGGTTTTGTCTTCAATTTCTTTTGGGCTTTGTAGCCGAACTTATCTTGGTATCCTAGAATTTTGGAATAAAGTAGGGATTATCTAGTGTCCATTGCACAGAGATGCGCGGTTCACGGGGACATGGGTCTACCGGGGTTCCAACACTCACCACTACACTTGCGCGGCACACGAGGTATGAGACTCGGGGTGGTCGGCAAGCATGAGATTTATGTTAGAAAGCGTAGAGCGTAGCTTCGCTATGTATGTAAGATATGTTGAGCGCAACTCCATATAGTAGTGGGAAATGGTAGGTGATATGTCTCACCGCCGACCGGACGTAGATCATCTCGACTTAGCCCGTGTCTGTCTCTACATCGTTAACTATGGTATTTACTTGCATTTCTTGCTTCAACAATTTATTTTGCTACTTTATGCTTTTAAATATCATTCGTTTATTTTGAAAATGTGGCATGAAATTCTCCAGTTAGTACTTAAATATCACTATACTCACCGTCTAGTTTGTGACGGTGAGTGTAGGTCTATCGAGCAGCAGCAGACCGGGGAAGGAGAAGATCAACGACTTCCTCTGTGCAGTTCGGCGACTCTCCTCACTCATTTGTATATCTCGACTTTTGATGTATTATTATTGTTTATGTCATTTTGGGTTGTACATTGGGTTGAGTGCATAGTGTCCTATATACACGTGCTTGTGCTACTGTCTTTTCTTGGTTTTCCACACTTCTGAGTTTTGAATTATCTTGGCTTCCGCATAATCTTTAAACTATATGAAAATGATAATATAAATCAAGACATGAATTTAGAGGAATATAGGAACGAAAGGCTGACTAATACGTAATTAAGTCTTAGGTGAGTTAGAGTAAGGCTTGATTACGGGATTAGGCCGGGCGGTCCCCTGTTTAGTAATTGGGGTCGTCACAACATATATCACCAACTGCGACATTATTAGTTAGTAACCACACTGGTGGACCTCATAATCTTGCGTTAAGACCAAAACCACAGCATGGTCATTAATATCATAAAAAGTGTCCGTCGACACATGACCAAATTTGATGGACCACAACAATCACACTGGTGGACCATCGTAGCCCGTCAGCTTCAATCTCACATGTGGATAGTTAGGACAATAGCAAGGTAATAAGAGCGTCAATGTTAAGACATATATAAAGAATTGACAACATGTAATAAGAAAATCACCTTATTAGATCTCTAAACAAGAATTCTGTAGAGTTCCTTCTTTACTTAATAATGAAAGAAACAAAGATTGTAAAGTTGCCTTAATGTTGAATCGATCGTTCTATTTATAGTACTGAAAATGATTAAAATAATCTTAAGGTCGTTTTCTATCATAATGACATGATAAAATAATAATAAATATGTTAAATGTCGTTATCGATCATAATAATCAGATAAAGATGAATGATTCGTTTTGTTATAACGAATTCGTTTATATTGAAGAGTCGTTGTCGATCATAATGACAAGGAAACTTCTTACTTATTTAAAGATTAAAACGTCGTTTTCACTCATAATTTCTAAGATAAGGATAAATGAACGTTCTATTATCTTCTTATCAAAGAAGTTAAGATGTTACGAGTCGTTATCAGTCGTAATGTCAAGGAAGTTTCTCGTCCCTATTTATCTAATATTTTATCAAGCTTAGTAAGGTTTTATTTGTGTTTTTTGAGGTGTAGAATATTTAGGGTGTCACATAATGTTACTCTAAAATAATTAAAATGGTATAATTGGACACTAGGGACTTATGAGACTATAGGCAGGTGTCGGATGTGCATCTCAAGGCGTGAGCGGGACATTTTAGAGGGTTATTTGCAATTGCTTGAGGTAAGTAAACCCACGAGAAAGTCGGTTTAGAATTTACTTATTTCTCTTGAAATTTACTTATTTCACTTTTATTTGTCGTCAGTACGGCTTGCATATTTACTTTATTCACGCGTGTGTATGTGTATGGTCGAAGGGACGGTATGACTCCTTTCCAGCTCTCTCGTTAATGACGATCCGATTGTTGCTATGGTGTTGGTCATACCTTAAACTACGCGTGAGATTTCTCTTCACGAGTCGATGATCTCGAGAGTGGGTTGACGTTAGGCTCGCCTTCGTCACAGAGTTCCTCTCATTTGAGGCGTTGGCCGGAAGTCTACCTTCCGACTAACAGAATTCCTCATTTCAACTGTGAAGATAAGACGTGGATTACCTTGCCTCGAAAACCTTCTCGGTTTAGTATTTGCGTTATAGGGCTCGACAGCTATACACCACACTCGCGTTCCATATTATTAGTTATCTCAACAACTTATATTCATGTTTTACATTTCCATTTATTTACTTTATCTGCATGAATTGTAGCCGTTTTTCTTGGATTTTTTGTAAATACTAACTAAACTTCTCTGGGATTTACTCGCTGGAACTTGTCATTATTTTTTATGGCAAGTTGCAAATTATACGACGAGTCGAATCTAAAGAACCAGAGTAGTTTCACTTGTATGTAATTGTATTTATGTATATAATACTTTTTGGGACCATTTTGGGAGACTTATTACCTGATACATGTAATTTGACATTTATTATACCTTCTTGTCACCTTTATTGATATACATGGTATCTTTTTGTTGAGTTTCCACCCCATAGGTTTGTTAATTAATGCAAGAATTCATTTACATTACTTATTTGCATATTATTAAGACTTATGCTATTTAAATAACATAAATGAATCAAAATAAACAAATTAAGTTGTAAAACTCTATAATTTAGTATATTTCGATAAAATAATCATTTAAACATCGAAATTGACTAAGTTGGATTACTATATGGTTAGTTCGCGGGCCGTCATGGACAGGTATGCAATTGACGTAGCATGACCTGGTGACTTGTCTGGCGACGTGGCGGTGCCCTGCTTGCCTCGAAATTTAGGGCCGTCATATGTTTTGATTAAAAAAATATTAGTAATATACATAAACTTAACAATATGATTATTTGTGCAATAGTAATTTATTATAAAATTTTCTTTTTTCTAGAAACTAATTTATGCTTTGATTAAAAATTTAGCGATTACCCTAAAAAAGATTAGCATTATTAATCGTAGAGGCATCATGCACTTGCCAAAAGACAAAGTTTGAGGATGACGTGAGTTCGACTTCCACTCAAATCAAATTTTCTATTATCCATATTGATCATATCTTTAAATACATATATTACTTTTTATATATTAATTTATTTAAAAAAACATCCTCTTTTTTCAAAAGAAAAACTCTTTATATAAAAAATGTGCAGTTCATAAAATTATATAAGTCTAATAACATCCGGGAGTTCTTTCGGCACGGGCAACAACTTCTTTTTTGTTTTCTGCCGCATCCCTGATGGGCGTAAGTATATGAAAAAGAATTCAACTAAGTCAAATATATTTTTATAGAAAACAATACTATAAAAAGCTTCATTTCTCATGTCGTCTTAGGCCCCTAAAATGTCAAGGTCGGCTCTGATTATAATATGTGTATATTTTAGTATTTGAAGAGGCTTTCAATATAAGAAAGTTAGTTTCAAGATTACGATAAAATCTGAACAATCGTATAACCCAAATTTTAAGCTCAACAAGTATGGATAAGTGAGTTTTGTCCGAATTTAAAATCGGGTCTGGTGCGAACAATAAATATACTTCTTTATAGTAGAAGTTGTCCATCTGGTCACAAATATAAGTCGTTTAAGGTAAGGGCACAATAATTGAAACAACATTAATTACAAGTATAATTTACATATACACCATTTGACATTAAAATGAATTGAGAAATTGAATAATCATAAATATTTGAATTGTATAAGAGTATAATTGGTAAAAAAATAATAAATATATTTTCAAATTCCGAAAACGACTTATAAATTTGGCCAAAAAGTTTTTGCTAGAAAGACTTATATTTTTGACATAAAAGAGAATGTCTTAACAAATTAGAAGATTTGAGCATGTGAGTTTGTAATCTTTAAAAGGCTAAAGTTAAAAATTATAATAGATTTCAAACACTATGTATATTAAGGTAATGAGCGTGGTATAACCTTATCTCTTATGTCTTGTCCTAATTTTATCGATTTTTTTTTTGTTAGTAGGTTCTTCTCAAACTAGAAGTATAACAATCTATGATAAATATAATTATTATAGATATAATAGCATTTCCTCCATGTTGCATGAAAATAATATATATTGGTTCATCCATTTTTTATATAGACCTTATTCATTACTATTTTTATAATTTCAAAAATTTATTTTTTTCTCTGCATTATTGATATTAAACAAAACTCTGACATTATATTTTTGTATGGATGTACATGTACTATTATATATTATGTCCCAATAGAAATACTCCAATAATTGAATTTTAAGTGAAAGTGCTGCTAAAATTATTTAAAGATATACCGACCACTAATTGACGGACTCCGCTGCTGGTCCAATTTGAGTCACGTGGCACACGTGCACCAGATAATTCTTTCTTTGAAAGTTGGGCCCGCGAATCAAATTTGGCTAATCGACTGTGGACACTTAATTATAATTAATAAAGACTATTAAGCGCGTGAAAAGTACGATGTGATCTGCTGGCCATGTCATAAAACCAGTGGCTTACTGCCACAAAGACATCTAGGTTTAATCTTTGATGCCCATATATGGAAGTTTGTTAACCCGATCGAGTTGCCATAACGGTAACGACGAAGACAAGAATAGTCAGGCTCAGGCTACTAGATTTTGATTTTTCGGTACGGCAAGATTGCTCGCGTCACTGGGTACGTTCAAGTCAATTGTATCAAGGCATTGCGGGAGTAATTAGGCTCGCCTGGATATATATATATATATATATATTATATCTACTACTATAATAAAAGAGTGAATGTGACAGAGATGAAATACCAAATCTGCCCTTTCCCTAATTGTGTTTAACTCCAACTCTAATTCAACCTAGCTGCGTTTAACTCGAATCCTGAGTTCTTTATCTTCAGCTTGGAGACTAACTCTAGCAACAACCCTATGTGAGGAACAAAGAATTTCTTCTTTAATTTCTTAACTATGTGAGGATGACCAATAGAGTGGTAACTACAAGTTCAACTATAATTAAAAAGCATTTTTGAGGTGGACAAAGAAGATAGTTGAGTTTTGATAGAGAATAACGAAGGAAAGTTCATTCGTTGAGTTCTAATAAAAAATAATAGTGAAATAAAAATAAGTACAAGTTACAACTTTCTAAAGTTATACTAAAATTTTAGAAAATTTGTGATTTTTTATATTTCTATAATTTATATTTTAAATTCTAAATTTATGTGGTGTGTGCTTTTATTTTTTTTTTTTTTTTACATTCTAGAATCATTTACAAAATATAAAGAAGATAGATTTTTTATTTCAGCTTTAACTATATACTTCTATTTTTTCGCATTCGACATGTCCATTGTCATCTCTCAAATTTATTTATTATTATATTTTTTTTACATTTAAAGAGTATTTATACTTAATTTTTATATTTATATTGTTTGTTCAATCTTATAACTATGTTTTTATTGCAGTCCGAATTTAATTTATATAATGTGCGCACGTATCAATAACTAGAATATATATGTGTGTGTGTGGAAGTTTGTTTTTAGGTGGTAGGGAGAACCACATAAAAAGATCAATCTCCGGTACTCCTAATTTGAGGCCAATTTTGCATTTTATTTTCACACTCACTCATTAATAGTTCTTTATATACCCATCGATTTTTGTACGTGCATATATTGATGCAAATTAAGAGTCCTAATCAATAAAATGCACGTGAAAAGTGGTCAAAAAAATATTTTCCTTGAACTTCTCCCTCTCTAAAGAAAATGAGAGGTGTACATGATTAATTATATATACGTACATACGGTACATTAAACAAGATTTGAATTCTTATTTGACACTTTGACAAAAAAAAAAAAAGAATTGAAATTTTTGGTTGTAAGTTGCTATTGATTGAGTGTCGACTTGTCGTTGTAACGGCTTGGAAATTTGACTTGTGCCACGTGTCAGGTCAAGGTCGTATGTGAGATCCACTCGTCGAATACGTATATCCGAATCTTGAGTGGAGACACCGAAAATGTTCAATTTAAGATTTTAATGCTAATTATTGAGAAAAGTATATACGGGGAATGCGGTGAGCCGAAACACGAACGGGGACGCGTCTCGAGTCGCGTGTCGACGTGGGACCGAGATAGTGGCTTAATGTGGCTATAGTGGATTTATGTGGTTTTAATGTGGTCACGTTAAAATCGTATACATTGGATACGCCTCGTGATGTGATGCGAGTGGCACGAGTATCGAGATTTGTGAAATGAGGCGGGTTGGTGCTTCGAGACGCGTACGCTGCTCAATTTATAAGGAAAACATTAAAAAATATGTTTTTGACGTGCCTCGAGTTTCGCTCGCACGGATCTTGAGGATGAATAAGAAATTTGGAAGTGTGCATTGAAATTTTTACTTAATGGGAAGAAATCAAAAATAATATATATATATATATATATATATATATATATGAGGATAAGGTGTGGTTTTCCACACATTCAAAAAAAAAAAAAAAAAAATGGCCTTACTACTGATTTCATAAAAAAATGATACAACTCTTCTCATGCTCAAAACCCATAGCGACATAACGTGGTTTTGCTGAGAAATAAAGAGAGAAAAAGAAAGACGATGATTTGAGGCAAATGTCAAAGAAAAGGGGTCAATTTGAAGAAAAATTTTTATGCTTTAAGCCACCCATTGGAGGATTGAACTTCTTATGTGTAACTTTACCTTAATTAGACCTTTACAACTTAAATACATTAAAACTTAATTAGATCTTTAAAACTAAATACATTAAAACTTAATTAGATCTTTAAAACTTCACCAAATGGAAGTAGTTCTATAATGTTATATTACCTATTAAAAAAACTATGAGAAAATTTTTAAATTTATAAATCGAGAATAATCTAGAAAAAAAATTCTCTAAAGGGGTTCTCTCATTATATATTATATATTATAAAATTAATTTTTTCTCATTAAAGATTTTTTTCATATCAAATAGTGAGAGAGAGGAAGAAATCAGACAAATCAAACATCTATATATTTCTTATATAAAGGAAGAAGATGGAGATTATTTTGGCATTTCAACAAACACCTAGTATTCAAGATCTTAAAGCCCAATTCGGGCTTTCGGCTTATCGTCTTCGTGGAAATCGCTCACTAAAAATATAATAAAATATATATATATATAGGGATAAGGTGTGGTTTTTATCCACACATTCAAAAAAAAAAGTGAAAAAAAACAGTGGCTAAGAGGAAAAAAACGAGCCAGAGAAAGAAGAAGAGACCGGGGGAGAGAGAGGGATCAAGCTTGAGCAAGGTGAGTGAAATCCCCTTGTTGTGTTGTTTGCTGTTGTTGATGTGTGGGTTGTCGTTGGGTTCGGGTGGTTGGCGAACTCGGACGAACTGCCATGGCAGTTCGTCCGAGCTCGAGGAAGGCAGGGGAGTGGTCTCCCCTGCATACGAACCCCACCTGGGGTTGGGGATGGAAGCCCAACCCCAGCGCTAAAAAAAAAAAAAAAAAAAAAAAAAAAATCGAACCAGAGCACGAGTGCTCTGGTGGGGAAGACGACCCCTGCGGGTCGGGTCGGGTCGGACCGACCCGGGCCCGGGTGGGCCGGGTTGGGCCGGGCCGACCCTAACCCGAGTGGGTCGGGCCGGGTCAAACCGACCCGGGTCCGCTTGGACCGGGTCGGGTCAACCCGGACCCACCCCAATAAAATAATATATTTAATTATTAAATTAAATTAAACTGATTTTTTATAAAAACTAAATTACAGAAAATAGACTAAAATAGATAAAAATTATGGAAAAATGCAGTAAATTCTCGAAAAATATGAAAAAAATTAGGGAAAGCTAGAACATAAGTTCGAGGCTTTTTCGGGCATTCGGCACCCCAGTATAATTCGAAAAGGGTGCTAAAACTCAAATTGTCTTTGAAAAGAAAATGACAAATCTATGAGTCCATAGTATAATTGCACGTAATGCGACCCTAAAACTGTAAAATGGTATAAATGGACACCAGGGGCTTATGATGCTATAGTCGGGTGCGCATATCGAGACGCGAGCGAGACGTTTTGAGGACGATTCGCGATTTCTCGAGGTAAGTAAACCAGTGAGGAACTGTACAGTAATTTCATTGCCTTGATATTGTTGTTCATTGCTTTGATATTGTTATTCATTGCTTTGATATTATCCTTGAAAGTGTTATAGCATGGAGTGGTCCATTTGGCAAGTGAGTCATGGTTACTGTTATCTGCGATATGAGAGTGTTAGGGCTGGGAGGCAGGGGTCTCGTCCTAAACACGAGGTTTGTAGATGTTTCATAGTCGTACGGGCTAGGGCTGGGAGGCAGAGTGTCTCGTCCTAGATTCGGGTCTGTGATATCTCATAGTCGCAAGGTTAGGGTGGGAGGCGTGGGTCTCGTCCTAAACCCGAGTCTATTGGGCTTTGCCGCGACTCAACAACTTTTGGTCGGGACTCCTTGTTATTTGGCATCACTCATCGATTGATTTGTTTACGATCTTTTATATTCATGCGTTACTTGCTCATTTCTTTCTAATTGCATGAATTCGATTGTTTCTATTTGTATTTTGAAATGTTGTATATGTCCTACGGCTTTACTTACCCTGGGCTCGTCATTTTGGGTTTGACCGAGTGCGGATCTACGTTCAAAGCAAGGGAAGGCTCCATAGCTAGATGAATTTTTGTATATCTTGTATTTACTCTCCTCTGATGATAACATATTTATTGGGTTCCACAATTATGTTGCCTAACTCTTTTCAAATACTGTTGAGTTATTTAATGTAGTATTGCTTCCGCTAAATTGTAAAACTTGAAAACTACTAATAACTCAACTTCAAATTTTGAATTTACTGATAATGATGGATTGGAAGGCTGATTAGGTCTGCGTTGACCTTGCGAGACTGGCTCGGGGGTCCACGTGGGCTTAGGCCGGGCGGGGTCCAATGTTATGGGAAATTGGGGCCGTCACAGTCGTAGTCAACTATATATTGATGAGTTCAAAGTTGTGTTGTTGTCGAGAAAAGTTACATAGTTGTACGGTGAAAGCGCACTGATGTTGAGCATATGTGTTAATGATTATCATTGTAATGCGGTCGGATATATATAACGTACATAGCAATGTATAGTATATATAAAAAATGGGTAGTGCTATTTGGACTCGTGAGTCCGGACTCAAAATTTTTTTTAATTTCAAATACATCATCGAGCAATTAATGAAGCAACCATAATCAATTGTAAAATTCCTTTGATACCCCTTAAATATTTACGAAATTTTTTAAAACCTCCATATGAGTCCGGACTTATGAGTCCAAATAGATTTATTGATAAAAAATTATATCAGAGTGGTACTCTCAAGTTTGAGTTTCGTGAATGTAAAAAATTTGGTTATGATCGAGGGTCGCCCCTCGTACAGGGCACGACAGCGTTTGAGCGTGAATTGGTTGGGGTGGTTGGTACTAGATACGATATCCAAGATGATATGATGTTTTAGAACTAGAGGGTGCAGGAAAACTGAACAGACGCATAGTGGTCGAAACAAACACTACAAAAAATTGATGATTTAAAAACAGAAATTTCCGTTTCTAAACCTTATGAATTCTGTTGCTAAACGGTTTAGCAACAGAATTAGAAACAGAACCATATCTGTATCTAAAACGCTTGATGCTAAAATTAGAAACGAAACTTTAGGTTTGTTGCTAAATTTAGCAACGGACAATCCGTTGCTATCCGTTTCTAAATGAAGGTACGATTTTCTACTTTTTGGAAACAAAGTTAGCAACGGACTTCGACTCTGTTTCTAATCTTGTTTCTAATTAGCAACATATTTAGATATTTTAAGGTTTTGCTTTCCGTCTCTAATTCCGTTGCTATTTTCAAATGTTTTTTTTTAATCCATATATAACCAAATAAAGAGAGCACAATTACAGGAAAATAAAAATTTAGTAAAATTCACATAATTACAAAATTAGTTTCATAAAACATGAATTTCAAAACTTAACCCAACATTGTAGTCCAAAAAAATGATTTACATAAGCATAATCAAACCTTATAATACAAATAGACAACATTCAAAGACTTAACATAATCTTAAAATAAAAAAGGAAATACAATACGTGACTTGGCTATTGAATTTCTTTGTTGGAAGGATCAAGTGTGAAGCTTTAATTAATTGAAAGTCTTCAATCTCTTGTGGCAAAGGATCTTTAATGATGTTCTTCTACAAGAGCCTTACCTTAAATATATATACAAGAAAAGACTTAATCATCAAACCTACCAACATATAAATTAAATACAAGTTTGTGATGACTAAAAAAAGAAAATCTAATACATCATAAATTGTATCCTTACCCTTGGTAGTCATGTTTCTTGTAATTGGAGAAAGAGTATGCATGAGATAAGTTAGGAGTCCTCCTACAACAATTTCATTAAAGCATTAATAAGCTTCATAAAGGCGGTTCTATAGGTTGTACAACTTGTGCACCAATATAAAACCTTGACATGACAAAAAAGCGATCAAAACTCAAAGGTTTGGAACTTGTTGAACTTCCTTCTATCTTAATGTATAGACATTTGTCACAACATTTCAATTTACATCTCAAGTACCTATTCACACTAAATATTAAAACATACATATTACATGCATCCAAAATGTTGAAAATAAAGGTGAAAACCACTTTATTTCAGCCACGAAACCTAATAAATAAATACATAAAGTTCAAGCGAAAAAAGACATTTCTAAGACGGTATTGCGAGAAGGAAATTAGAGAACCAACTAATGCCATATACATTTCACAACATGAAAAATTAAGAGAATCAAATTTAACCTTAGTTTTTGCCTTGGTCGGCGCACTCGAGTACCGCCTTGCGAACTGCAATGGCACAAACACTAAACTTCAGAACATAGCCAATTGAAAAACACTCCAACTAAAATCATCACAAGAGACGACATGAATGAAAATCGAAGAATCAAACCACACCTCATGTTCATCAGTTCATGGCAATGACACTAATAATAACTCAACATTCCAAGCAATAAGTACATGGTCGGGTACTTCTTCCATATGGGAACATAATACCTTTAATCTAGAATGAGAGCAACAATCATTACATCCATTACTCAGACCAAACATAGACCAAACACAGTTTAACAGTGTATCGAAATTTAAACAGATTAATAGGTTTTGAAAAGTTATGATCTTTTAACACCAAAAGTTACGACTATTGTGAATGAGTTTCACTCTTCTACAAAAGAGAAGTGTCATTATACTACAAACACAAAAGCTTTTGGAAAAAAGTGTGTGTTTTTGAGTTGTATGACATCATTCTCTTAAAAGTTCTTCAAATAGTATTCTTGGTCGGAGTTGTGTTACGTACACATTATCTAACAACCATTAAAGACTTGATTGTACTCTGAAGACGAGTTTCGATTATCTCATTGGGTATTCGCGGTTTCAACCGAAAGAGAGAAATCTTGTCTAAAAAAAGCAATTACGCACCTCAAGTCTTTGTTAATTTAGTTCTTCCATTATCATCTTGTATTTTCGATCAGAATAAATTTGTTCCAATAGAGGGTTCACAACTTAGGGCACTCACAATGGGTGCCCTTGAACTATGGAGTGGATGTTCCACAGATGCTCTCCCCACTCCCTATACGGGGGTGCAGAGAGTGCACTCAGGGCTAATCCTTTGCACTTGGGGCCCACAAATGACAAATTTTTTTAAAAATTATTTTAAACTTTAGTTACCATTTAATTACTGTTGAAATAGTAAAAATTACCGTGTTTCACTATTTTTATTGTTTTTCTTGTACTTTTTAGCTGTTTGATTTAAACGTTGAATTTTTTTAAAAATATCATTTAAAAAAACTATAAATAATCGCATTCATCCTTCTATTATGTACAATCCACTCAAAACTCAATCTATCAAAACCCCAACTTTTCTACAACCACAATTTTCTTTTCACCCCACCATCTCAAAACATAAACTTCCTAATATATAGATAATAATAATTATCCATCTTCTCATAATTCCCAAAAATTTTAAAATCCATTTTTTTTTCCCAAATATGCCTAACTTTCAAAATCCCCAATATTTTCAATTCCCCCAACATATTCAATATTCTCAAAATACTCCCAACCTTCCATATCCTTTCATTTCACCAGATTTCTCAAATACTCCTAATTTGCCATTTCCTTACTTCCCCACAAATATTCAAAATATTTCTCAACCTATGGGTGGTACTTCCCGAAATGATCAAGATAATGCAATCGAAATGGATTCGTGATCTGACTCTCAGATTCCTCTATACTCCACACAACCGGGAGTCCAGAACATCATTGCCGAAAATGATCAAGTTGCCAAAAATGATCGTCATGGTCCATTGATGAAGACAAGCTGCTTACTATTACATGGCTTATAATTGCGACTGATAGCATCATGGTGTAACGACCCTGAAAGTCATACGTGCCACGTGTCACGTTTCAGGACCGTTGATTGGATCGTCGTGACTTGACGTACTTGTCGAAACCTCTGGAGTTGACACCGAGGTAGATTTTATATTTTGTGGAGTCTGTATTATTTATTTATACCCAAATGTGATTTTCTAATGTCCAAGTGTATGTTTATTTTGTTGTGTCGAAGTCGCGAGTAAGGTATACGCGGGGCATTCGGTGAGTCGAGACAAATTGGGGACGTACCTCGAGTTGCGTGTAGACGTGAAACCGAGGTGGCGAATTACTGGGTAAGTGTAAGTTGAATTATTTATAGTGGTGTATATTGCTTTAATGTGGTCACATTGAATAATCAAATAGTAGCCTAAGTTAGTGAAATAAAACAAAGGCTTTAGGATGTGCATCGAGACACGTATAGAACCACCTAGAGACCAAGTGAGCCAATGTTTGGAGTTATTCATGCATGACTTGTAGGACAAGTGTGTGAAGGACATCCACAAGATAAGCCCCGAGATATGATAGTGCAAATTGATGAGTGACTAAGGTTTAATCAACTTCAACCACATAGAACACTTTGGTCAATCAAACTTATCACTTTATTTTCATTCTCATCGTTTGGCAAGCAAGAAGGGAAGAAGAGAGACTGCTCGAGTGCTCAAGAGGTGGAGGGAAAGCTCAAGAAATCAGTGAAGTGAGGAAGAAGATCAAGCTAGGTACTCCATTAACATAGCTTGGTCAATTCATTCAATTCATGTTAATTAATGTTGTGGTTGTTGTTTTACATTGGAATTGATGTTAGAGACCTCTAGTAGTGTGTATGAGGGTCTCTAAGGCGTTACCAAGGCCTATGTGTAATGCAAACTCAGAATTCGAAATGCAGAATTCTAAGTTCTGCTGCACATAGCGCGTTAGATTTCTCACCTATCGAGCTAATATTGATTAGCGCGCTAGATCTGTGAGGTAGCGCGCTAATTGCGAATTAGCGCATTAATGTCCAAAATTAGCACGCTAATTGCCCTGGCAGCACCAAAATCTGAAATTCTCCAAAAATCTCCCAAACACTATAATTCAGTTTAAAACATGTTTTAGGATCTCACGAACCTAAAGGAAGGTCTCGGGAGTTCGGGTATTCGTTTCGGGAGCGTATCCGAGTCGCGAGGGCGGAATAGCGAATAACGCGAGTCCGAGGTATGTGAGTAAACCAGTTAAGGGAATGCATAGTAATTCATTTTCCGTATTTATTGGCTTTATTGATAAATGCTTCCTTGTTGTGGTTGGTTTGTTGTGGATTTAAGACCACTTAGTATACCTCCTTTGATCCCTAGGCACTCATATTTCGTTGTGAATATATGTCAGTCAGTTTTATCATGCATTTTTTATCTTCTATCTGTCTTTTAATACTCGCATGATATTTGGACTGTTTTTACATGCTTCATGAATTACTGTTTATATCCTTATGGTTATTACTTTCTATTTTACTGTACTCACCGTCTAGTTTGTGACGGTGGGTACATATCGGACATAGACGAGCAAGAGGAAATGACCGGTGATCGGTGATTTTCTTTGAGGATTTTTTTTTGGAGCAATTCCTTCCTTGCACGACAGTATGTTTTACTATTTTTGTTGTACCTATTGTATATTATTGCTTTTGAATATACTGGAACATATTGGGATCGAGTGATATAAGATATGCTTGTTTAGACGATGATTTTAGGGTTTCCACACTGTACGTTGTTTCACTTTTAATGAAATCTGTGTTATTTAATCTTGTCTTAAGATTAATTTCGCTGCAACCTATTCTATAAAAGACATAATATAATAACTCAACGTTAAAAGACAAATTTAATGAGAAAATAACTATTGGAAGCTGACTAGGCATGCGTTGACTTTGCGAGGATTAACTCGGAAGTCTACGTGAGTTTAGGCCGGACGGTGCCCAGTTTTATGGGGAACTTTGGTCGTCACAGTGGGCAATGACCAACACGACGATACATTCTGGAAGCGAATCGTTGACAATAACAATCGAAAGTCGACTCATGCAGAAAGAAAGCTTAGTGTTGCCAAGTCACACTGGTTTTGGATGAAACAACACATCAATATCTTTAATAAGCATTTCAACAAATTATCAAGTGAAAATCACAGTGGTTGGACCGATATAATACTGAAGGATCACGCTTGAGCGTTATATGAGCAGACTAAAAAGAAGAAATTCACGTACAAACATGTATAGACAATGTTGAAAGACGACCCCAAGTGGGAAGCAACTACTTTCATTCCTTAAAGTTCGAAAAGACCAAATATTAATGAAGCTGGGAATTACACATCCACATCTAATCCATATTCAAGTTGCAGAGAATTTGAAAGTCGTCTAATTGGCTAGAAAGTGGCAAAGGCGAAAGTGAAAGGAAAAGCGAAAAATAAGACGAAGGACAATGAAGCATCTAATCGATTGGATGATCCATCGATGGAATATACTTCAACTACAATATGAGGAAAGAATGACTAAGTTTGACAAGTTCATGACGTCTTTTTGCCTTATAACAGATAACCATGGATACCATCTACATGAATGCGCAACAACTTATTTTTTTGTCCTAATGTGTTGTTGTTGTTATAATTTACTTATTTTTTTATAAAGAAGTATTGCATTATTTGTGGTATGTGTATGTACATTAGTAATGTTTTCAAAAAATAAGGCACGGGTATAACAAAAGTGACCTTAAAAACGGTCATAAAGAATTAAAAAGCCCAAGCTTTCTAAACCTTGAAGTGCTCTGTTCCATTCCTCAACATCACCTTGTACCCTACATACCAAACTTTGTCCACATAGAAATCAAGTTAAATCGCTTAGTTCAATTAAAAACATTAAAAAAACATTAAAAAAATCAAATTAAAGATTAGCATGCATGTGCGACAAAGTTTAGCATGCATGTGCCTGTGACTATGCACTTTGTCACACGTGCATGCTAACCTTTAATTAATCTGTTTAGTTCAATTAACAAATAATTAACTTATTAGTGACTGATCAAATTAGAATCTAGAAGCAATCGCATAGCTAATATAATATCATATAGAAATAAATTAAATTATATATTTGCTAATATAAAATATATAGCAAATTTTATCCATGTCCATCCACATTGTAACACTAGTCAAGTTAAAAGATATAATTTAATTATAAATTATTTGATGGACCCCTTAATAATGACTGATCAAATTAGAATCTAGAAGCATTATATGAATATATAAATTAGTTGTTAAAAACTAGTCGTTACTAACTATCAATTGAAAACTAGCCGTTACCAATAAAATTGCTGAAAAGTAGCAGTTATCAACTATCCATTGGAAACTAGCCGTTGGAAAGTAGACGTTAAAATGATTATATATATATAGTAAGGTTTTGTGCAAGCCTCGTTCATCTATCCAAGCTCCCACCACGCTGCTCATCCAACAACATTTTTCTCCTTACAACCTACACCTTTTGCGTCTTACAAAAATGAACCACAACGAGCTTTTAGAAGCAACGAAACAATTTATGATGATAGAGTTCATGGATGACTCGGATGAACAAGCATTCATGTGGTTTCTACAAGCAACAACAACTTTACATGGTGAAACCTCTAATCCTCCTAGAAGCAATCGAAGATTCATGAATTGTAATAGCGAAGCTGGACATGAACGACTATTTAAAGACTATTTCGCAGACGAGTCAATTTATACCATTAAAATATTTCGTCGAATATTTCGAATGAGGAAGGAATTGCTCGTGCGAATCGTCGAAACTCTTGAAGATCATTTTGAATATTTCAAATGGAGAGTTGATGCAATTGGTAAACGAGTACTTTCTCTCCTTAAAAAATGCACAGCTGTCATTCGTCAATTAGCGTATAAAGCGCCAGCTGATCATTACGGTGAATATATAAGGATTGGTGAGTGCACTGCACTTGATTATTTAATTAGTTTTTGCAAGTGTATTATTGAAAAATTTGGGCCTAAGTATTTGAGAAGACCAAATTGCGATGATATTCAATGTTTACTTCACTTGCATTTCGAACGTCATGGCTTCCCCGACATGCTTGGAAATGTTAATTGCATGCATTGGCACTATTGTCCGGTGGCATGGAAAGGGCGATTCACTCGAGGTGATCACGGAGTTCATACTATTATGCTAGAAGTTGTTGCCTTAGCCGACTTATGGATTTGACATGCATTTTTTGGAGTTGCAGGTCTAACAATGACATAAATATGTTGAATTAATCTACTTTATTTAATGATGTCTTGCACGGATATGCTTCAGAGATTCAGTTCATCGTGAATGGGATGACGTACACAAAATGATATTATCTCGCAGATGGCATATACCCAGAATGAGCAACATTCATGAAAAGCATTTCGTAATCGGAAGACACAAAGAGCAGAACATTTTAGAAAATACAAGAGGCAGCGAGGAAAGACGTCGAACGAGCATTTAATGTGCTTTAATCTCGTTGGGCAATTATACATGGCCCTGCTCGTTTATGGTACAAAGAACATTTAAAAGATATAATGTATGCGTGTATAGTATTACACAATATGATTGTTGAGGATGAGGGTGACACAATTGGAAATTGGAATAACGATGATGGAGAACCTCCGATTTTCGCAAGTCAAGGATCCACGGAAGATTTTCAACAATACCTTCAAAAGAATGCATTAATTAGAAGTGTATAATCATCTTCGAGCAAAGTGCATATAATCATCTTCGAGCAAACAATTAGTACTATATTTTAGTTAGTTTATATATGTTGTAAACCGCAAATTCGAGGCAAAACGGGCACCGCCACGTCGTCGGACACGTCACAATTATGTACTATATTTTAGTTAGTTTATATTCCTATGTTGTAATGATTATTTTATATGAGTTTTACCACTTAATTTGTTTATTTTGATTATTTTTAGGTTATTTTTAATAGCGGAAGTCTTAATAATATAAACAAGTCTTGCATTAATTAACAACCTATATGGTGGAAACTCAACAAAAAGATACCATGTATATTAGTTAAGGCGACAAAAATGTATAATAGGTGTCAATATACATGTATCGGGTGAAAAAGTCTCCCAAAATGATCCCAAAGAGTATGTATATGTAAATACAAACACCTACGAGTAAGCTAGTGGGGGCGCTCCGGATCAAAGGAAGTTGCCAATCACCGCCTTCCCCGGCTCGTCGTAGGATCCGCAACTTGCCACCAACAAACAATGACAAGTTCCAGTAAGTAAATCCCGAGAGAAATTCAAGTTAATATTCACAAGAAATCCAAGAAAACGACTACAATTCATGCATATAAAGTAAATGAACAGGAATGTAAAGCATGAATATAAGTCGTGAGATAATCAAGAATATGGAACGCGAGTGCGGTGTATATTTGTCGAGCCCCGAAACGTAAATACTAAACCGAGAAGGCCCTGGAGGTGAGGAAGTCCACACCCCCTCTTTACGGTCTAAATAAGGAACTCGTTGGTCGGAAGGTAGACTTGTCACGGCGAAATAATTAATACACATTTACTTCGTTAATCGGGACAAAATGACCGTGACGTGGGACCCGCGAGATACGTGTTACTACCGAGGCACGGTGGTCGAGGTAAATATTATATTTGATATGTTGTTTGACTAGTGTGTCTTGTACATGTGTAGACTACTAAGTCATTTACGGGTACTAAGTCATTTACGGGTATGCGAGATATCGAGACGAGTGGGGGAGACGCCTCGAGTCGCGTGTCGACGTGGGACCGATGTAGCGACATATGGGGTACGTTTAATGTATTTGAGTTAAATAAAAAAATGAAAAAAATGAGTGGCTAGAATTAATCTTATATATATATATATATATATATATATATATATATCTAAGGATAATGTGGGGTTTTATCCACACTTCAAAAAAAACAAAAAAACAAAAAACAAAGGAGAAAAAAAAGAGACGAAGTGAGGAGAGGAAGAAGAAAGAGAGAGCGGGAAGAAGAAAGAGACCGCGAGAGAGAGGCAGACAACTCGACGACGAGAACGCAAGGTGAGTTGAGTTGCTTTGGCGTTGTTGCTTGTGATTGTCGTTATTGTTGTTGTAGTTGGTGGCGGTGTGGTGGCCATGGAGGTTCGGCCTCCATGGCGCGAGGGTGTGAGGAGGAAGATGGCAAGGGTGTCTCCCCCGCCATCACCTCCATTGGGTTGGGGTTGGGAGTCAACCCCAACACCTCAAATGGAAAAAAAAATCCAAACCGTGCTCTGGTGAGGAAGAAGATGGGTTGCCGGGTCGGGCTACTCCATATGCGTCGGGTCGAGCCGACCCGGTCCGGGTGGCCGGGTCGAGCCGACCCTGACCCGACGGGAACGGGTCATACCGACCCGGATCCGGCTGGACCGGGTCGGGTTAACCGGACCCACCCCAATAAAAATATATATATTTAATTATTTAATTAAATTAAATTGATTTTTAATAAAATAAATTCCAGAAAATAGCTAAAAATATGGAAAAATTCAGGAAAATTCCAGAAAATAGGGAAAAATATATTTGTGATCCAAATCAATAGAAATTCGAT
Organism: Stephania cephalantha; assembly: GCA_039657325.1. Lineage (NCBI taxonomy): Eukaryota > Viridiplantae > Streptophyta > Magnoliopsida > Ranunculales > Menispermaceae > Stephania > Stephania cephalantha. The sequence goes on from CM077574.1 coordinate 4,220,726, forward strand.
ATTGCCATAAAAAGTGAAGAATTCGGAAGTCGGTTGAGACGTTATACGGGGTTTTACCTCGAAAAACGCGAAATGGGCCGATTGGCCGAAAATAAAACAAAATGGTCTAAAATGTTATATTATCCCATGGTAGGAAACTAAAGGGAGACCTCGGCGTTTGGGCACGCACTTCGACTTATCGAGGGATCGGATAGACTAGGACAAGCGTGTGACTTGTAAGTACAAACTGTGAGAATTTTATATTTCATTTCATTCTTTTATTGATTTTATGGTTTATTGGTAGACATTGCTACTTGTCATCTCACATCATGTTGTTCTTGTATCTATTCACGGATGAATATTGTGACATGATGCCTTGTGAATTATTTCATTGTCTCTAATTCCTACACTTGATGTCATTCTTGAATACAATTGATGAAAAGCATGCTAATGGACTCATTTGGATTTATATAGACTTGTCTTCAATTTTTTTGGGCTTTATAGCCGAACTTATCTTGGTATCCTATAATTTTGGAAAGTATTTATCTTTGAAAATAAAGTAGGGATTATCTAGTGTCCATTGCACGAGAGATGCGCGATTCACGGGGACATAGGTCTCAGGGGTTCCGACACTCACCACTACACTTGCGCGACACACGAGGTATGAGACTCGGGGTGGTCGGCAAGCATGAGATTGATGTTGGAAAGCGTAGAGCGTAGCTCCGCTATTTATGTGAGATATGTTGAGCGCAACTCCATATCGTAGTGGGAAAAGGTAGGTGATAGGTCTCACCGCCGACCGGACGTAGATCATCTCGACTTAGCACCTGTGTCTCTGTTTCTACATCTTTAATCGTGGTACTTACTTGCATTACTTGTTTCAACAATTTATTTCGCTCATTTATGCTTTTAAATATCATTCGTTTCTTTTGGAAATGTGACATGAAATTCTTCAATTAGTACTTAAATATCACTATACTCACCGTCTAGTTTGTGACGGTGGGTGTAGGTCTGTCGAAAGCATGACGAGATCGGGGAAGGAGAAGATCGACGACTTCCTCTCGAGCGATTCGGCGACTCTCCTCATTCATTTTGCACGTCTCGACTTTTGTTGTATTATTATTAATTATGTCATTTTGGGTTGTACATTGGGTTGAGTGAATAGTTTCATATCTATACATGCATGTGATGTTGTCTTTTCCTGGTTTTCCACACTTAGGAATGTTTTGGAGAATTAATGCTTCCGCTTAATATTTGAATTACCAATGCTTCCGCTTAACATTTGAATTACCTGTTAATGTGATAATATAACAATACATGGAGATTTGGAGGAAATATGGACGAAAGGCTGACTAATACGTAATTAAGTCTTAGGTGATTTAGATTAAGGCTTGGTTACGGGATTAGGCCGGGCGGTGCCACGTTTAATAGTTGGGGCCGTTACAAGACTTCCACCTAACGCCTCAAAGGAGAGGAAATATTTGACGAAAGTAAGCCTCACGTCAACTCGCTCTCGAGATCATTGATTCGCCGAGAGATATCTCACGCATAGTCTAAGGTATGACCAACACCGTAGCAACAATCGATCATCATCGACGAGAGAGCCGAAAATGGGTCACACCGTCCCTTCGACCATACACGACACACGCGGGAATAGAGTAAACATGCAAGCCGAATCGGCGAGAAGTAGTGAGAAATAAATAACTTACAAGAAAAATAAGTAAATTCTAAACTATCTTTCTCGTGGGTTTACTTACCTTAAACAATCGAAAATATCTCTCCAAAATGTCCCGCAAACGCCTCGAGTTACGCGCCCGATACCCGGCTATAATCTCCTAAGTCCCTGGTATCCAATTATACAATTTTTGTTATTTTAGAGTCACATTAGGTGAATTTATAATGTGTGACCAAAAATTTGAGATTTTGTTTCAAAAAGTTTAATTTCGGCACACTTTTCGAGTTATACCAGGGTGCCGATGCCCCAAAAAGTCCTCAAAAACTACTTTTTTATATTTTCCAATTTTATTATATTTTTCTTGATTTTTAGGATTTTTCCATAATTTTCTAGCTATTTTTCCTATTTTCGATATTTATTTGATTTAAAAATGTATTTTATTTAGTTTTTAAAAATTCTTAATTAATTAAAATTAATTTGCGGTGGGTTGGGCCCGAACCGGGCCCGGTTTGGCCTAACCGGGGCCACTCGGGTTCGGCCCGACCCGCCTGTTCACTGGTTGGCCGGCTTGCTCGGGCAAGCGGCCGAGTCCCGACCCACATGGGCTGGGCGGCCAGCCCGACCTGACCCTGTCGCCTACCCTTCTCTCTCCCATGAAATCATCTCTCCAGAGACCAATTTTCTTTTCACAACAACAACAACAATTACAACCCCAATAACACCAACAACAACCCAACAACACCATTACCATTAAAATTTAAGTTTCTCCACAAAAGCTTGTAAAATCAACAAAACTCACCTCTATTTGGAGATCGTCGCGAGCGCTACCGAGAGGAGCGAACACCGCGAGAGATGTGAGTTTGCTTTGAGGGATTGATGGAGAGCTTGGTGAGGGTGAGATTAATGGAGATTGAGTGGTTTTGTTGGAGGAGAAAATGAAAATGAGAGGGGGAGAAGAAGAGCTCGGGTAGAGAGAGGGAGTGAGTGAGGAGAGAGAGAATTTTTTTTTATTTGTTTGATTTTTGGAAACGAGAGAGAAAAAGTGAGTGATGGGTTTAAGTATGGTGATTGAATAGGTGATGTGATGGGATGTGTGATGTGACAACTAAATCCTGACTATCCCATACACCCGCATTACGCGCACACCGCGACGTCGTACACTCTCGTCACTACACGCGTACAACGCCACCAAGCGTAATTGGCGCGCTGCATTTAATTATTAAATAATAGTAAAATAAATAAACACTCGCCACACAAAAATAACAAATTTTACCTCGTTATGCGTGCCCTAGACTTTTCCGCGACGTCCACGCTGGTTTGAGCTTAGGATCCCAATCTGTAATTTGTCGGTTAATCGGGATTAATTAAAGCGGGCCGTTACATTTTTAGTCGTCCTATGTTGTAATGTTATGCAAAAAGTATTATCGTAACATCGTTGATACGTTATTTTATGGATTAATTATCATTTAAATTCATTTACGAGATTTTTATTTTTTTAAATGCATTAGATAGTTTAATTTGTATTGCGTTTGGATTTTTTAATTTTTTTAAAATACATTTTTTTGTGAAATATATATTTGTATTTTTAAATGCATTGGATATTTTGATTTTTTGAAATGTATTTGTATTTTATAAAAATATAAAAATAAATTAAGCAGAGAGGATTTATATTTTTAAAATAATTATGGAAAGTGTGATGTGACTTGTAAAATAAATAGTCGTGAAAGGTGTGATGTGATTGTGGATGGGTCCAAAAAAAAGTGTGTAGTTATAGTAAAGAAAAGTGAAGTGGAAAAAAGGTTAGTGGGTTAGTGACGTGACACTCTATTGCACTTCTTAGTGTGTAACCATTGCTCATGCCCTCATATAAAAGCTGTAACGACCTTAAAATTTTAACCCGTGCCATGTGGTATTTTAGAACTGTGACCTGGATCGTCGCGACGTGGCATACTTGGACAACCATCAGGACTCGACACTGAGGTATTTTATTTTTTGGCGATTTGTGTATTACCTGTCTAAAAAAAATGCACGCAATTTAATTATTTTATTTCGATCGCTCGGTTACGAGTGAGGTAACTTCTCGAGATATGTGCGTTTACGGGTATGGGGCTATAGTTTGATGAAAAAAAGGTGCCTAAGGTTTAAAATTGTATTCAAAGATGTGAGCAAATTAATTAATTAATTGTTGAGGGCAAAATAGAAAATTCCTAAATTGGACATGTGTCACTCGTGGATGGAGTGAGTGTGATAAGTGAGTGTGGAAAGTGAAATTAGATAATGGAGAGGGAGAATCGATGAGTGTAGAACATTAGTAGTTTGTGTTTTTGGTTTTGAAGAAGTGAAGAAGAACAAGAGAGAAAAAAACCCCTAGGTAAGTAATTCTCCACTTCAACCTTTACATTTCTTTAATTTTTAATAACTAATGTGCATGGATTTAAGGCCTTTGGAGGTTAAATAGATGAGATCAACTCATGGTGGTGTAAAACTTTGTGTTGGAAACAAATTTTGTGTTTTAATCTATTTTTTGTTATAATTATAATTGTTAGTTTTTTATGGTGATGGTAGATGTTGAAGAGGGAAAAAAAGAAAAGAAAAAAGGAAAGCTATGTTCGTCATTCTAATTTGGTGGGGGGATGGGGGGATTCTGCGCACGGCGTGCATGCCGTGCGCAGCGCAGGCATAGCCCAGTTGGGCCGAGCTACCCAAGGGCCTGGACCAAATAGGTTCAGCCGAATCGGGCTGAACGGACCCGATCCAGCAAGCCAAACAAAATAAAATAATAATAAAACAAAATAAATAACAGAAAATCATAAAAAATCAGAAAAAATTCAATAAAATTTAGAAAAAATTTAAGAAAAAAATAGAAAAAGTCGAGGAAATTTTTAGAAAGTGGGCTTTGGGATTTTCGGGGGTTTTTACACTGAAATCTTCCCCGAAAAGCGTGCCACCATTACGATTTTTCTATTTTGAACAATTTAAGGATTTAAAAAATGAAACTTTATTAAATAGACTCAAACACACCTAATTTATTGTAAATTGATATCAGGAGCCTAGGAGACTAGTGTCGGGTAGCGGGTGTCAGTGTGGGGAGCGTATCAGAGCAGCGAAGGAGCGAAAGCGTGGATCCAAGGTAAGGAAAACCAACTAGGAAATGTACAATAGTTCATTTGAACTTATATTTTATTGATATTGTAATGTGTCCATTTCTTGCAATTTCCACCCATCTATGAATGTCCGAGGGTCAAGTGAGTCATGATAGTGTCTCTGATGGAGTGGTTTTCAGCTTGCTACCGGGGCCATGACTTCGAGTCACTGGAGTACTTGATTAGAATGAGATGTGTTTTATCCGGGGCACCGTTGATATCCCTCATTCACAACGGTCTAGGTACAGGTACTTGGTGTTGCCGGGACTCTATGACCCAGTGCTCGGTGGTCCTAGAGATCGCCGACCTAATCCACTTAATTAAGCGCTGAATTAGTGTTACACACTTACCGCGACTCTATGACCCGACCCCGTGGCACCCGCACTCACTGGTCTTGGACTACTTGGGCACCTCTCTATTGTTTCTTTTGACACTCATTCCTCGTTGTACTTTCATTTTTACAGTCTTATTATTATGCATTCCTTATAGCTTTCTTTCTATCCGCATGACTTTTAGACTACTTTATTTATTTTGAATTATTGTTTGGATCATACTAGCTTTTACTTACTGGACTCGACATTCTTATGAATTGTTTGACCGAGTGTAGATCCAGGTTGATCGAGCAAGCATGGCGCTCATATTTGGCGATATACTATGAGGATATCGGAGCAGCTCTCATCCACTTACTTTTGTAGGTTTTTGATTTTTTTGTATTACTTATATATGTTGTTTTATCACACTTAGGATACTTATTTGGGTTATCTCGAGCGACTCTCATCCACTTACTTTTGTAGGTTTTTGAGTATTACTTATATATGTTGATACACATGACTTGTATAACATTTTTGCTTAGTTAGTACACTTGACACAAGATATCCATGATTACACATGTTTACAAGGTTCCACATTTAGGATATCCAACTATTTTATTTTATTGTGAGTTATTTAACGTATTAATTGCTTCCGCTAACTTGTAGAACTAGCTTGAAAAATACAAATAACTCGACTTAAAATTATGAATTTACTTATATGGATGGATCAGAAGGCTGATTAGGCCTGCGTTGACCTTGCGAGACTGGCTGGGTCCATGTGAGCTTAGGCCGGGTGGGGCCTAGTTTGTCGAAAACTGGGGCCGTTACAGAAGCACAATTAGAGCATCTCCAATGTTAAATGTGGATTGTGGGCGTTGATTCTTGCTACATCATCAATGTGAAGAGAATGTCATCCCATGTGGCTCAAATAAACATTAGTCTCTAAAATCGATCTTCAATGGTATATGTGGATTGAACATCAATTGATAAGGTGACATTTTTTTTATAATTTTGTCAATTAAAATGTGTAAATAAAAATTTTAAAAAAAGAAACAAAATCTTATATGGATGTCAATTTGAATGTCTAGAGTTCGCATCCGAAATTGATAATGTCAATTTTTTATGTCACATCAGCATGACATTCTAAATACACATTCTCATTGGTGACCTTTTTTCATCGCAATGTCAATTTAATTGTAGGTGGTGCACATTGACATTCAATTAATGTACAATTGGAGATGCTGTTATGGTAAATCTCTACTTCCTCCTCAGTCTTCAATGCTGTAGAGAGAATGTGATCCTCTATTCCTTTATCAAGCATGCAGGGAATCGTTTTGTGTTCTTTGATGACATCAATGATGCCTTGCCAGGCCATTTGGATCGTGGTCGTACCGGAACCGCGCGGTTACAACGTGCCGTATCATCTTTTAAAGATGCAGTAGAAAACTTTAGCATATTGTTCCATACTAGAGAATATTATTATTGCTCTAAACTCTCAACCGTTACATGTAAAAGCAAAACTATTTGTTCAAAAGAAAACAAACAGAGCAAACCTTAAAATCTTATATTGACATCAATTCTTCTGATAAAAAAAATATTGACATCAATTCAATAAATTATTCCATGCAATAATTATAATCTTGTTAATCGCTATTTTATTGCTGAACGAGCTAAGATAAGGTGAAATATGAACCCGGATGGGATGACCTAACGGTAAAGATGAGGTTGGGATTGTATGAGTAAGATACACAATCACAAGTTTGATTCCTCGTTGTGTCAAGATTTTTCAGGCTAATGAGATACGATTAAGCCGATTGTAACAGAGCCTCGTGAGATTAATAGTAAAACTCCCTTGAATATCCACCACGGATACATAAAAAAAGATAGTGCGTTAATTAATTATGACATTGTAGTACCTAAAGGATCATGAAACTCACGCCCTCAAGGGGTATGGTGTGGTTTAGAAGATGGCCTAATTACTACGCAGCTGTGACGAGTTCGATTATCATCAACTGCACTATTTTTCCTTAGACATTCGAGTTAGTTGTCATGCGTTGCCGAGCTCCCAAAGCAGTACGTTCACGTTGAGATTAAAAAACGTGGCTGGTTAATTTGCCAAAGCATTTTGGGTGAGATGGTAGAGGCATCATTGTATTATTTGCCAAAAAGGAAAGTTTGGTCGGGGAGGTCATGAGTTGAACTCTCACTTAAGTAAAAAAAAAAAAACAACAAATGCAGGGTAATTAGGTTTCATGTACATTTTAGTAATAGAAAATAATACTAGCGTACCCCAACAAGCACGCATGAATGACATGTACTCCCTCCGGTCATTTATATATGTCGTTTTAGCAAAAACTTATTGTTCGAAATTGCAAGTCATTTTCGAAATCCAAGAGTGTATTTATTGCATTTTTACTTATTTTACCCTTATACAATTCAAATATTTATGATTATTCAATTCTTCAATTCATTTAATGTAAAAAGACATATATGTAAATTACATTCGTAATTAAGACCGCCTTAATTCTTGTGTCCTTACCATATACGACTTATATAAATGACCGAATGGAGTAGTTATTATGGCACAATCCAATGAACTAATCCAAATCATTTCTACCTTATTAGCTAATCCAAATGAGTGCACTTGAGAAATGATGACTTTCTCAACAACATGTTATCCCAATGTTAACACTTCCAATTGAATAAGTCATCCACTTCGAACTAATTAATTAATCCAAATCACAATCTTCTATAAATATCATAAAATTAGAATTTTAAGGTACGCGAAGTGAACAAGCCATTAGCGTTTCTTTATTTTTGCATTGAAATTCGTGTTCATGAATTTTGGTGCGTACGAAAAGCCCGATGAGGTTATCTCCAACCCAACAACAATAAAATGGTGTAACACTAACACTATTCATATCAATTTTGATATAAACAGTGACATTAATACTATTCACATCTCCAACCCATCAACATTATCTTTTACACTATTTACTTTTTATCATTTTTTTATTCAATTTGATTTGCTATCTAAAAATTAATACAATTATAAAGATGATTTAAAAAAAATGCAAAAACAAAAAAGAATAAAAACATAATGAATAGCAGTATAATATGGGGTTGTTTTTCAAGAAATAAGGTGGGTTTACTTTTTTATTCATCAAATAGGGAGGGGGGGGGTTACTTTAAAATTACAAAAGTAATGTATAACTCATTTTCAAAATGAGCTATTGATGATGAGGTGGATGTATGGCGTGGTATGGTTGATGATATGGAAGGAACTTGTATTAATAGCTCATTTTGAAAAAGAGCTATCTATACAAAATACTAAAGTGTATGAATGACTCATTCTCAAAAAGAGTTATTTGTTTAACTCAAATATCACACGCATGTATCGAGGTGGAGAACACATGCAAACGACACCTGCGTATCGAGATGGACAACTCGCGTCACACACATATCTCGAGGTAGACAACCCGTGTAAACGACACGCACGTATATCGACGTGGACAACCCATATAAACGTCACGCACGTGTCTCGAGGTAGACAACATATGCAAACGTCACACACGTATCTCGAGGTTGACAACTCGTGGAAACACCGTGCACGTATGTCAAGGTAGGCGAACCATGCAACCTCGTGCAAACCATTTAAACGTCAGACACATATCTCAAGGTGGACAACTCATGCAACTTCGCGCAATCCATGCAAACCATGCAAACATTACGCACGTATATCGAAGTGGATAACCCATGTAAATAACATGCACGTATCTCGAGGTGGACAACCCACGCAAACGTTGCGTGCGCTTCGAGATACGTACCATGCATGTTATGCACTAAAACCTATTTTGCGCACATTCATTTTTACGTTGGTCCCGCATGTCATCGCATAGGGCTCGGGTGTCACTTGGAGCTAGTGACATTCTAATTATTATTTTTTATATTATGTATAAATATATAAATAAATAATATATATATTTTATATTATATATAAAAAATATAATATATATATCATATATAATATATATAATATATAAATATATATAATATTATATTTATATATTTATATATAATATTATATATAAATGTATATAATATATATTTTAGATTATATTTATAAATTATATAAATATTAAAATATTTAAATGTTCACATGGGAGTCCATTGAAGTGGATTGATCGATTTACATTAATACATTTTCACACTTATTTAATTCATTTAAACCGCAAAAAGCAGTAATTAGTACTTTTGTAATTTTTTCGTATAATATGTGAATAGTGCACTATTACATTCACAGAGATCGCGTTAGATATTACATCATTTGCTCTCCACGAAGAGAATGGAATGAGGAGGGAGTCAAAGTCAACGGGACGCACTTCGCCCTTCTCGGTCAACGTGAGCTCAACAAGTCAAAGCTTCAAAAGCAGAAATTCCACCAGAAAACCGAGGGCATTTCCGTAACAACACCCCCCGGTAACCCACCTACACCCACGAACAGGCTACAACAGCACCGCTGCGGAGATCTCGGCGCCCTCCACCACCACCACCACCACCACCACAGCAAATCCGATCCGCTGGTCCGCCGCCGCACCGAATCATGGACACGTCATCAGAATCACCAACAACGAATCTGCTGCAGCTCCCGCAGGACACACTCCACCAGATATTCTCGTGCCTCCCCCTCCGCCAGATCCTCCAGTGCCGCACCGTCTGCCGCTCCCTCCTCCACACACTCTCCTCCCCCTCCTTCCTCCTCCACCGCCACCCCTCCCTCCCCCTCCTCTCCCTCCGCCCCTCCCACCACCGCCACCGCCACCACCACCACCACCACCACCACCCCCACCCCCACCACCTCCTCTCCTTCGACCTCCTCCTCCTCCGCTGGCTCCCCCTCCCCCTCCACTTCCTCCCCTTCCCCCCTCCCCTCCTCCCCGTCACCTCCTCCCCCTCGGCCTCCTCTTCCTCTGGGCCCACACCCCCACCCCCAACCCTAACCCTAACCCTAACCCTAATTCCACCTCCTCCTCCTCGCTGTCGCTCGTGGTGGCGAACCCGATCACGCGGTGGTACCGAGTGCTGCCGCCGCTGGGGTCGGCGTGGTCGCGGCACGGGACGGTGCTGGCGGGGGCGGAGGGGGAGGTTATAGTGCTGACGGAGATAGCGGCGTTGGTGTATTGGGGTGGAGGGGGAGGGGGGAGAGTGGAGGAAGTACTCGACGAACTTGCCGTCGAAGCCGAGGAGTCCGGTGGCGGTGGGGGGGGGTGGTGGCGCTGTGCGACGTGGGGTCGCCGTGGAGGAGCCAGTGGAAGATGTACTGGTGCGAGGTGGGGAGGCTGGGGGAGGCGAGGGGGTGGGAGAGGCTCGAGAGGGACGAGTGGGGGGACGTCTTGGACGTGTTGAAGCGGCCGAGGTTGTTGGGAGGGGGAGGGGGAGGGGGTGGTAGGGGGTTTTGATGGTGGGGGGATTGAAGTCGTCGTTTTCGATCAACGCCGCGTGCTCCACGATTGCAATTTTGAGGTTGGATTTGGGGACTTTGGAGTGGGATGAGGTGGGGAGGATGCCCGAGGAGATGTTTAGGTGGTTTCAGGAGAGTAGTAAGTTTAAGGTGTTTGGGGGAGGGGAGAGGGTGTGTTTTTCGGCGAGGAGGGTCAAGCGGTTGGCGATTTGGGATTGTTCGGAGGAGGGGAAGGGGGAGTGGAGCTGGATCGACGGCGTGCCGGGGAGCGGAGATGGATTGTGCAGGGGATTCTTGTATGAAGCTAGGCTCACTGCGGTGCTCTGAATTATGATGGATGGATGGATTGCAAATTCGCAATGGTGTTGTTTGTAAGTGTAATTGCCCTTGAATTTGAGATTTTTTTTTTTTTTTTTTTTTTTTTTTTTTTTTTTTATAGTCTTCACATGTTTGTTATGTTGATCATCATTTGAGTTGAGTCAATTAACTGCCTTGCTTACTTCACTACATGTTATTGAATCCAATTGTAACGGCATTGTCTCGAAAGTGTTTCGTTTTCTTTATTCATCATCCCTGCTAGACTTCTATGAATTTGATATTGTGTTATTTGATAAAATGCGACCGCTTTATGAAAATGTGTATTAAAAAAGATATGACAATGTGGAGCATCCAGTACTAAAGATCATGGCTAGAAATACTACTGATTGTATTTGTATAGCACAATTTCTGCAATTAAAGAGAAGTAAATATGCGATGGACAAAAATTGATAGGGCATAATAAATCAATTAGGAAATGCAATGGAAAGATGAAATCAACAAGTTCATATGTAATAAATCCTTTTCTAGTTTAAGAAAGACGTAAGAAATTAAAACGAGCAACAATCGAAAGGATTGAAAGATTGTGATAAATAACTTTCAAGTGGGAGAAATAAGATTGGAGACCTCGTTTATGAGGGGCTTATTGTTGACTGCATACTTAATAATCTTATCTCATTTATTTTCCCATTGGATTGCCTATTTCTTTCATTTGTTGGAATATGATCCCTGCCAATCCAAAAAATTGAGGATTAAATGAAATAGATGCTTGAAAGAGATAGTATGGGTAAAAGGTAATACTTTTTTTCTTTAGATAGTTTAAAGATTATGCTCTTTCTCTAGCTTTATCTTTGAGAGGGAGGTGCATTGGTGATAATCAAGAGCATGTTTGTACTTTATAAGAGAAGATCTCTTACAAATTTTCTAAAGTTCAAAAGTTTTGCATGTAATTATCTTTGTGGTAAAGTTCTTAATATGCCACTCTTTGTTAAAGAAATACGTTTTGTCTATTTGCTGTTGTAAGAGCCTTACATTTTGCGCCTTATTTGATGAGATTGATTCGCCTGACTTAATTTGTGTGCCCACACTTGATTTTAAAGTTCAACGTCACTAACTCAATTCACATTATTGTTGATGTCTGATCAGGACGCAATTAGTCACATTGAATTCATGATTGAACACCTGCTAATTTGGAACTGATTTTGCTCTCAAATTCTTGCTATTGAGTGAAAACTTTAAATCTAGACTTACGATTTGTCAAATCTCAATAATTGACAAGATACATATTCGATTATCCTCAAGCATCCATGGGTGAGTCAATGTCTTATTAAACTCAAGGTTCAAAATTTCAATTTCGCCCTTTAATGCACTCAATTAAAATTCGGAATTAATTCGGGGAAGTTTAATTTGATTAGGGTAAGTTGTAGTCCACGGAATTTTATTTTAGATGATAGAAAACTTAAATTTATGTTAAAAGATTTTAGAAATGGACATAATTATAAAATTATAATTCATTAAAATTACAATATTGTTGTAAATGTGTGATTGACAACTAAAGAATGTATTGTAACTGTCATTTTCATTATCTAGAAGTTAATGTATTGATTATAAAAATTATGTATAGAATGTAACCTCACCTTCCTTTATGGCCTAAGGCCTATATGATTATCTATTTTATGCATGGCAAATATAATGTGGAGTAAGAAGAAATTCTAGCCACTATGATTTGTAATATTTTTTACAAAATAGCTATTTTTCCCGCTATTATATTAGCATAAATTTCTTATGGCCATTAATGAAAATGAACTTCTATATTAGTGTACCAATTGTACGTAAAATGAAGCAATAAGCGTTCAAATCATTGACTAGCTATTTCATTCATCAATAAGTGGGACCTCCATTCAATGAAGGTAATGCTACCATATGCGTGGTGGATATAAAAGGAATTTTGTAATGTTGGTTGTAGACGATATGAAATTTATATTTAATTGCCAAGGATTGTTTTCATTAGTTGATTGGTTTTGGAGATGATTGAGATTTCTCACTGCAATAGCTAGGTCGTATTAAAAATGCCAGTGATATTGCTTGTGCTAAGCAAGCGACCTTGACTTTTAAGCAAAAATCAATCTTTGAAGAGAAATTTGAATGAGATGTATCTATATCTTTATGTATATGTAGATGATGTATATATTTAGAAAATACACCATTCATATGGTAAAATGGAAATAATGAACTAAAGTAAATAAAATTCATAAATTTATACCTTCCGAGGCTTGTTACCTTAGAGAGCCTCCTTGATCTTCAAGATGCGTATAACAATCGTGCTCATAACGTGATATAAACTAAAATGGAGAACTAAACTATAGGAAGTATAAACGTATAACAATACAAGAGAGGAGAGAAAGAGAGAGAATTTCTATTCATTGGTACAAATGTTACCTCCCAATACACCTTCTTATATAGGCCTTAGGTCATAAAGGAGGGTGCAAGTTACATTCTATACATAATTTCTATAATCAACACATTAACGACTAGATAATGCAATTGACAGTTACAATACATTCTTTAGTTGTCAATCATACATTTGCAAAAATATTGTAATTTTTAATGAATTATAATTGTATAATTGTGTCTATTTCTAAAACTTTTTTACATAAATTTATGTTTTCTATCATCTAAAATAAAATTCCGTGGACTTCCCTGCATCGTCTGATTTTCGCACAGCTTCCCCTCATCAAATTAAACTCCTCCGAATTAATTCCGATTTTAAGTTAGCGAATTAAAGGGCGAAGTCGAAGTTTTGAACCTTGGTCTAGGTTTGAGTGTTTCTCTTTTACAAAATGGTGTTGTAGACTTTGTCCCAGTATTTTGTGCCTTTTGTTTGAACTTTGAACTGATGTGTAGGTTGGATATGTTGCCTGATGTTTTTTTTTTCTTTGCGTCTTAATGTTGCATTAAGAAAGACATGCATATTAGGAATAATATTTGAACTACTAATTAACGTGCCCGTGCATAAGATGACACTTAATGTAAAATTCTAATGGATGATGACGACCACGGTGATATATTGTTTTTCCTTAAACTGCAACTCCCTACCATTTTTTCAAGAGAATGCTAGGGTTGCCCCCATACCCATAGGACACCTGGATAGGACACACTTATTTCTTTTATCAATGATCCACAAATGTTTGTCCTATCAGGTTAACTTTAGCATTTTCCTTTTATCAATAACATTATATTTCTGCTGTTGCTCACTACCTTGGATCTTGTGGATCATTCCCTAACTGATGCGTGGCTAAGATGAAAGAGCAGTGTGGTGGAAGTAGTAGTAGTAGTAGTAGTAGTAGTATTTTTTCATCTACATTTATTTATTGTTACTTGCATTTCTTATTTTGTGGAGTCAATGAGTACTTAGAAAATGGAAGCATTTCTAATTATGATATTTGCATAAAAAATTAACTGAAATTATAGTGGTATAATTATGTGAGGAGCACCTAGAGATGATGTTACTAATCAAAGTTGCAAACAAAAATAGCATATTTATTACCCAAAGTTGTGGGTTTTCGAGTGTGGGAATTTCTATATATGATATAAATGCATGTTTAAAGATTGACTTATAGTTGTATCCTTCCGAGCTATCTGACATGAGAAATTTAGAAACTTTAATAAAACTTGCATTCGAAGTTCTTCCCTGCTTTTTCATTTTTATAGTTTACTTCTTTCTCTAAATCTTTATACATCGTTTCATTATGAATTTAGTACATTTATACTTCCCTGAATTTGGAGGGTGCAACTGCCATTACTTTAACCTTCACCCTTTCATTTCATATAGAATTGTAGTTTGTGATCAGCAGCCTGTTAGAGCACAATGATAACAAAATGTTGTTTTCATGCACCATCAAACACTTGTTTCTTCATCATACTCTTTCATTGTTTTCTTTCTGTTGTTGTCCTTTGTAATGTTTTGCCAATTTTTGGCCCAAAGTTCTAACTTATTTTCATTGATTCATTCCAAAGAAAGTCTGGCAGTTGCGGAGGCACCACTTGCACGTAGGTCTTCTTACATATGTTGCTCATCTGCCCTGCTACATTATGTTAGTTTGTTCCCAAGTTCTCAACGAACTTTTTAACTTGACTCATGTTTAATGTCAGCTGCATATAGTGTGTCTGTTACATCGGCATTCCCTTATTGTTCTAAGCTTTTGTGCCAAGGGAAAATCCAGCCTAAGTCGTAACGTATATATATATTTACAGCTTATACATCTTTTTGGTGTTATCACAGAAATAATCTTGTTTTGTTATTTTAAGTTGCATTTTATATTAGAAGGAGATGCTTGTGTTATTGTTCCCCCTAGTTTTCAGCTTTCACTTTGCCTTTTTAACAAGTACTGTGCGCAGCCTTGTTAAAGTCCCAGGCCTACCCAGTCACCACCCAGGTGGCAGAGTGGCGCAAGTACTACATGGGGGTTTCTTCACATGGAAGGAGGTCGCGTGTTTGAGTCCTTGCGTCGACAATGAAACCATTTCTTGACGGTTTCTCTCGGTCAATGGGTTTGGTGGGACTGATTCGACTCTATGGGATTAGTTGTACTCGAAGGGTGCGAATACAGTCATAAAAAAAAAAAAGTCAACCTAGTCGTTGTTTGTGTTGCTTCGTAGGCAGCGCTCATTTTAACTGGGAAAATGATGCAAGTCCAGATTTTTTATTTTTTATTTTTTATTTTTTATTTTTTATTTTTTTTTCCGGCTTGTTGGCCTTGCATCTTCGAAGAGAAAGTTGTTAAGATCAAAAGCTGAAAGCCTGAATTTGGCTTAACAGATTGGGAAGAGAATCTAAACTAAATTTCTGGCCAGTTCCAGTTTCAGTAGAACTTCGTCTCTGTTGATATGGGTTATGCAGTTACTGTCATCTGTGTTAACTGTTAAACTTCCATTTCCATTCACTGTTATTTCTTGACACATTTTAGATGGTATTGCAGAAAGGAGATGCATTTGTTGTGGGTCTGGTTTTTTAACTTTCTTTTGATACAGCACTTTATCACACAGATTTTTTTTTTATTGGTATGACAGAGAGCTGCCAACTGATTCAATATCAATGAACCATTGTATGTTAGGGCTCCCTGGAACACTTGATTTGGTGATGTACCAATTTTCTACACCATTAGGTGTTCCCATGAATCATGATGCTGAAAATCAGCGACCTATGAACTTCCATTCCCAAGAACAAATTCAAATCTCCAATATCTTTTAAGTCAAACTTACCATTCAACTTTTTTTTTTGTTACCTATATGTTCTAGTTAGGCGGAGTTAAAAGATTGCATAGGTGTTAGCACAAAAATCCAAAGGTCAACACTATTTTAGCATTGGGTTGCTTTTCTATTTTTAGTATTCTTAACACTTTTTTTCCACGGCAAAGAAATTGTTGGGCCCGCCTGCGCCTGTATCCACGGGTTCATGGATCTTACTAATAGTGATATTGTCTCCAATTAACCACATTGAGAGTTTGATTTGTGTAAACGACCTCAATTAATTTGGGTCTGAGGCTATGTAGTGGATTCCTCGAGTCGTTTCTCTTAGAGATGATAGCGATGGCAAATTTTGCGGTGAGACATCTTGGAGGGAAGTTGGTCTAAGGTGGAGCCAAGATACCTTGATAAGATTTCGGTCAAAGGTGGAGATTGTTGAGGATGTGTATATTAAGGTATAGTCCCACATCGATTAATTATGACTTCGTGAGGTAAGACCTTACCTCACACCTATAAGCTCAAGGATGTTAAGTTGGGGACCATTGACTCTGATAGCACTTGTCTCAATTGAATCATCGACTCTGATACCATTTGTTAGTCTCGCCCCTTGGATCTATAGGTAGTATCTACATTGTCGCCACGTGAGGTTTTACTTTAAAAAGTCTCGGTGCTATTTGGGGGAGAGACCGACTCCTAAGTACTTTGTATGATTTTGCAGTCAACGGATGGGAGATTATATTTCGATCTATGCAACCCAACATATATCTGATATAAAGGAACAATATACGTTGCCAATGCAAGTTGTTTATTATAATCGATTAATAAATTATAAAAAGCATATGAGTAAATCAGTGAGGCATTCTCAGTCTCAACCAGGGTCTATTACTAAATTAATGAGTTACCGACTTAGTTGGTTGTTGGGCTAGATTTAAATAAAGGTTTTAACGTTGTTCTTATGGTCCTACATTCTTTCCAAGTCTAGGGCTATCAGGTTGGGCGCACATGTATGCGTCCCTTTATTTTTTGTCCAGATGTGTACATGCGCGTATTTTAAGGTATATAAAGGAATATGCACAACCGCGTGCTCGGCCAAAGTTACACTAGCATTTTCCTTTTTATTTTGTTTAGTTATCTAATGCACCTTGAGTTGCATACTGGCATGAGAGTCATTTGCTTAGGCCCTTAGAGCATCTTCAATGAAATGTTGATTAAAAAAAGGTCTTCAATGAGAATGTGTCTTTAGAATGTCATGCTGATAAGACGTACAAAAATTGGCATTGTCAGTTTTGGATGTGAACTTTAGACATTCAAATTGACATTCACATAGAACCAATATATTTATTACTTATTTTGTTAAAATTTTTATTTTCACAATTTAATTAACAAAATTATAAAAAGAAATGTCACCTTATCAATCGATGTTCAATTCACATCTACCATTGGAGATCAACTTTGGAGTCTAATGTCTATTTGAGCCATCGTGTGACCATTTAAATGCATACACTAACTTAGGCCCACTATTTGAAATTAAAGCGTGACCACATTAAAGCAACTAAAAATCATTGTTTGCTCAAAACGGAACTTACCCGTAAGCCGCTACCTCGGTCTCACGTCTACACGCAACTCGAGGTACGTCTTTGCTCGTCTCGACACCGATATGCCCCGTGTGTTTCGAACTTAATTAGTTTAGACTGTTCACTCTTTTGTATAATATAAATAATACAAGCATCAAACAAAAATAGCATACATCGGTGTCGACTCCCGAGATTTGGACATGCGTATCACAACAAGTAGGTCCCAGACAGGACCCTGAAATTACACGTGGCACGAGTTAGATTTTAGGGTCGTTACAGTTAGTTCTCAAGACTGATAGTAATTATCTTAAGTGTCCAACAAAGAATAGGATTGGTGATCAGAAGGGAGAATGGATAATTGACAGCGGGGCCACAGGACATGTGTGTACATAAGGCATAGATCAATAATTATGCAAGTTGTACGGGTGGCAAAGTTATGTCGATGGCTGACAGCTCTCTGCGCCGATATTGGGAGTCGGTGAAGTTCAGTTGAAGTCGTTTAACGGATGCGTAATAACGCTTCGGAATGTTCTACATGTGCCGAGTTGCACTCAAAATTTAATTTCTCTTTTCGAATTAGATTTTGAGGGTTACAGGTACTCCGGGCAAGGTAGAGTATTGAAAATATTCTGGAAGTCTTCATTGGTCATGAAAGAGTGAGGAAGAAGAACTTGTTTGTTTTGGTGCAGAAACATGGAGCGAGGTCCGAGCCTCAGAAGTTGATCAAGAAGTGGGTTCCGGTTGTTAGTAAGTCCAAACAGGTTGGATTGGACTTGGTTCATTCTCGATGTTGAGGATGGTGGCCCGAAAAGGCGGGTGGCAAGAGTAAGGTGGTGAGGTTTTGCCAAGGTGAAGATTTGTTAAGATATGGTGTCTCAAACTCACGTTGAGATTAAACTTGAATTTTGTGTTGAGGTACACAAAAGTGTTTGATTGGGAGTCCAATTGTCTTACTTATATTCACTTGTTTGTGCGTAACATGGGGACTTTGTTCGTTGAACGTGACTGATCAAATTACGAATTGTAATTGAAGTCATATAATGGGTCAGAGTTGTATTACACATACGACTTAGGTATCAACAACAACAATACGTTCTAATGTATGTCTATATATCTACTACTATAATAGAAGAGCCAGTATGGACAGTGGGGAAAGGTCTATATTACCTTTTTTGTTCAATTCATCCGACTCATGAACTCTTACTAGCTAGCTTCTGACTTCTACTCCAACAATGCAAACTTCATCATCTCCTTAGTTCTTTCTATTTAGTTATTTAGCATCCTGCTTCATCAAATCATAGTTTTTTTTTTCTTGTCTTATTGTGCCAAACGATATCAGTGAGAATTTTAAATTGCAAATTTAGCTAGAGAGGTGTGCAACTTATTTGCTATGTTTGCATGAAATTCTTGAGCTGAGTGTCAAGAAAAACTTTTCTTTTATTCATACATCCTACCTCTCATTAAATCTTGATGAAAAATACATCAAAATATGTTCCATTTACGTACATTTCTAGGATGATTGTGGTTGTATAGATCTCTTGAACTAATTTCATGTTCTAATTTTCTTCTTAAAATTTTGTATTATCAACACTTTATAAATTTATGTACTTTAACTTTCATAAATCTTAAATAGATAAGTATTATAAAATTTAATTATTATAAAAACTTAAATAGGTATAATTTACTTACACTTTCTCTTCATGACTTGTGAGTTACTCACAAAAGATTGTTATGAACTGTTATTTTAATTTACATCTATTCACTTAATCATTTAACCATTAGAATGTAATAATACATTTTCATGTGTGATATAGTTACTTTGATTTATAAAAAACATTAAATTTTATAAATATTTCTTGATTTATATATAAGGTAGTTTTACTATGGTGATTTTTTAAACTTGGATCATTGGATTTAGATCCAATGATGAATATGTCTTCTTGGAACTTGTGCACACATTGAAGAGTCATAAATGTAGTTTTCATATTCACCATTAGATTTAAATCCGATTGTGAAAATTTTAAATCACCATCTATAGTGATTTAAAAAAGTCACCATAGTAGAATTTTTTTTCTCTCTCTCTCTCTCTATATATATATATATATATCTCTCTATATATATATATATATATATATATATATATATATATATATCGCTATATGGGTGTCGGTTAGAGTGTGAAAAGTATAGTTGTGTTGTGCGATTGGTGAGCGCCGAGAGTTCTGTCGCAGCGTACGGGCTTGCGAGCGAGTACATGACACTGTGAGATCAAATCTTGTTGGGGTATCTATCTAGAGTTTAAATAGAGGATATTTTTCTTTTGTGTACTAAACTATTGATAGTGGATTGCCTTGTTTCTTGCCGTATTTTTTACCCCGATTTTGGGTTTTCCACATAAATTCTTGTGTTCACTATTTTCTTTGTGGTTATGTATCTTTGGGTGTACTCATGTGACTGCGATCTTGGTATTTCGCAGTGATTCATCACAATAGCCTCATACAACCACGCTAATTCAAGAACCCGTTTGTGTCGATTACAAAAAGTTGAGTTTCAAATTCACTGCATTGATTGGACAAATTATAAAGCATTAGAGGAGTTGAAATTTTATAGGGTTACATCTTCTTCTTTGTCGTGGTTTTTTGAGTATCCAAGGCATAGCCCCGACTAATTCGAAGAAAAAAAAATGATTTTGTTATGGGAATTAGTCGGCTGCCACAACCCCTTAACTAATGAAAACCAAGTGAATATAATATATTTATTAAAAATTGAACTCATGACGCCTGCGGCAATCAAAGTTTAAGTTTTAGTGCTTTTTTTTTTTTTACTACTACATTTACTGAGAATTGAACTCATGACGTTGGGTGCCACAATCCCTTGGGAGCTGTTCTGGTGGTGATTACATTAATTTTTTTGTTGATGAAATCAACAACCTTTGAGTAATGTTATTTTGCAGGTCAGGGCTTCAAGTGAAGATGTTTTGGTTTCTTACTTGGAAGAATTCGCGAAGATGCTCCCACGGTGTTTTGAATCAAGGATTGAGAAATATCAAATCAATGGATTTGATGTGTCTCCATTAAGCTTCCTACTAACTAATATTCTAGCTTTGCGTATCACAGATATCATTGATGGTGAGGACTTATATTTAGATCCTGTGTCAAAGTTTATTACCAGTATTGCTGAGAATGGATTTGGTCTTGTAATGCATGTTAAGAGAACCAAAATGAAAGAACATGCATGGTGAGGAAGTGAAGGGATTAATGTTAATTTCCTGTTGAAGAATTTCGCTGGTAATAGATGTGGATGCTGTGGATTGCCGTAGTAGCTGGAACTTGAACTTGTGCAGATCAAGAATGTCGGATACGTGAATCAAATTCTTCCAAGTTAGCTTTCGATTTGCCCCTATATTGTCAATGCCTATCCAAAGGGTTATAACAACTGTGCGTCAAATGTATCACCCTAGCCTAGTCTAGCAGTGTCATGTTTGGAAAAGAATTAGTTGATATAGTTTTCATGTACATTTGCAACAAAAACAAATCTTGATGCACATAACAAAGGCAGATTACTCAATGACTAGATGCCTAAGTTAAACCAAAGAGGCTCTTGTGTATTCAATTCTTTGTCAAAGACTCAAACAGGTAACTACAAGCCAATTTAGTTAGAAAGGTACTGTACCAATTTGTTTCTCTAATTAATGTTGCTTTCATCTTTTGTTTCTTAGTAATTTATTTTGAATCTTCAAAAGTGTTTAGGAATCTAGACCCACTTGATTAATCTAAAAGAGTAATTAACAGATGCCATCAACACACACACATCAAATATTAGTTGCCAATCATATTGAGAACAACATAACAAAAAAGAACATTTTTTGTAAAAAAAAATTAACTTTCAGTTCACACTTGAAAGGGACCAACTGCCTAACATTGATTCCTATACCAAGTCAAAGATTGCAGTTTAATAATAAACCTTTTTTCACCCTATCATCTGGATTACTCCGCTACTCTAAGCATTGTTGGACACAAACAATCGATGGTTCTCACAATGCAGTTTCTCATACGCACGTCAAAATTAGAATTATAACCATGCTCAATGAGCGCCCAATTTCTTACTATTGAACCCAAACATTAATGGGCATTGTTTACCATATATACGAAGTGCTACTATAGGCCTCATTTTTGGGGTCAATCCAAATGAGAAAACTAACCAAGTCTTGAGTGCACTAAAGACTTGACTTCTATTTTGTTATGTGACTTTCAAGTTCTCAACTCCCTCTGCTTACCTCATTCAGGTATTTTTTAGGAAGGACTCTCTCCGCAGGTATCAAGAGCACAGTGATGCACAAAACCATTTTCCAATATGTGACTTGTTCAGGGAAACACCATCACCATGGCCTCTGAGGATTCCTATCTAGAAAATTTGAGCAACAATTACTCTCAAACCAATCCGACACTTCTCGAATTCGATCCGACTAATAAATCAGGGTTACTCAAGCACCCCAATTGCATCACTTGGAAGAAGCACATCTGGATTATCATGCTTAGTATTTAACAAGACCCTAGACAATTTAGAGGAAAAAAAAAAAAAGACCCTAGAATTTTAGCATAATGTACAAAGTTAAAAGCAACTCTGAATAAAAAAGGCTCCTCTTAGATAGAATCGTCAAATAGGCCCTAAAAGCATGTCACAAGTAAAAATCAAGCAAATGACCAATTGCTTATACATCATACACCAGAACAAGGTTGCACACCGACACGCAAATGGAACACTTAAGCATCAAAATATATGCTAGAATATGTAGCACAAGGATATAGAACAGATCACCAAGGTGATGAAAAACAAGTATTAGATCACTCCAACCTTGACTAGGCATGCTCAAAACTGAGACTTGTCTAGACTGTCAAAGTATGGGTGATCAAGAGCCGCTTTAGCAGATATCCTGTTTGCCGGATCATACTGGAGCATCTTCTGCTTGATTAACAGGAAGAAAAAAAAAAGTTAGAGATCAATTATGAAGCTCTCACACTTTTGACTTGTTAGAAGTAAGATGAGTGTACATAGAACCATCTGATCATCATTGCTTTGAAAACAATGATTGATATTAGGAAAGAGTAATGTTCGACAGTAAATCTTAAACAAACTTCTTTCAGTTGTATGTTCTTGTTAGGCGTGTTTGCTTTTTTCACGCATGTTTCTCTAATTAATGAGTGAACATTCTTAATATTTGAACAAAAACATTCCTTGATAAGAAATTGTAGCTAATATTTAAAGGTTTATTGGATTCTTAGAAATTATGCTTTGATCTGTCTTCAACATTCAAAATTTGTCATAACCAAACAAGACTACCAAAAGGGCAAGGCAAACAAACATCAAGAATAACTCAATAAGTGGCTTAAAAATGTTACAGCCTATTATTTATGTACTAAGGTCTCGTATTCTTGGAATGCATATAGCTAACCCCAACTAATTTGAGATGAAGGCTTGTATTCTATGATCTATGTTTTTGTTTTTAACAAAAAGAAACAATTCGACTTGGTCCATCCTAATTTTCTATAATACGATTAATGTGATTGGCATGGAGATGGACTTTCTTGAAATTGCCACATTAACTTGAAATTTTCAAACATTAATGAGCTAGAAGGATGAGAGAAAAATTTACCGATAAAAGGTCGACACCATCAGGCTCCAGAGTAGGAACAGCACGGGTTAAGTTTTGAGGCTTCCATTGTGGATATGGATGCCATTCTTTTAATGAAGTCACTCCAGGCCATTGCTCTTCTGATGGAGTTCCCAATAACCTTTCATCAAAAAAAGAAAAAAGATCAACCAGTAGGAAGCAACAACAAAAATTGAGGATTTGACTCATCAATGTCACTTATTATCTCAATCTGAATATATCCAATGAAGCTTCAAAAACATCTTGTGCAAATGGAACAACAACAACATAGCCTCAGTCCCAAATGAATTGGAGCCGGCTACATGGATCAAACTCTTCCATTATGCTCAATTTAGTGCACATAATGTTCTACGTAGTGGGAGTTCTTATGCAAATGGGAATACCTAAAAATATGAAGAAGTTGTTGTATCTCTGAATCACCAGGAAATAAAGCCTGCCTTCTTACCATTTCAGCTGCAAAAGTGCAAACATAGAGAAGTAGTTTAAATTAAATGTTAGCAAAACAACCGTCCACTGTGTTTCACTCCTATAATAATCAAATCATATAATGATCATTATTCAACACATATAAGGCTAACATGAGAAGTTAGTTAGTTCTGAACAATCATTGTGAAGGAAGGTTGAATTGAATTATGAGAGGCAGCCTCCCTCAATCAGACGACAACAACAACAACAACATAGCCTCAGTCCCCAATTAATTGAGGTCGGCTACATGGATCAAACTCTTCCATTATGCTCGATTTAGTGCAATTGATGGTGTATTTTCCAAACCATGCATATCCCTCTTAATTAATGCATCCAAAGTTAACTTTGGTCTACCACTACCTCATCGAGTTTCTTCAGTTTCTATTGAGTCAAATTCTCTAGTGGGTTGCAGGTGACTAAACTACCGCAACCGCTCTTCCCAATTATTTGCGTCAATTGGTGCTATTCCTACTTATCTTTGAATTTCAACATTTCTAATTCTATCTTTACGAATTTTACCACACACCCACCTAACAATCCTCATTTCTAGCCTCACTCAATCAGAAACTCAAAGTAAACATCCATAAAGTATATATATTATTAATGACAAATTAGAGAAGTTAAATAAATGATGAGAAATTGCATAGTCCAATAAGTAGGAGGAGGAGAAGAAGAAAAAGAAGAAGAAGGGGAAGAACAATTACCAAAAATACATCCAACAGACCACATATCCACTCCAGTAGAGTAGTGCGTTGCGCCTAGTAACACCTCAGGGGCTCTATACCAGAGAGTAACAATCTAAAAGAAAGGAAGAAATTAAGATGATTGATCAAGTAGTAAGGTAATCAAAGTCATATATAAATAAAATGATTATGATTGTTCTTATAATTATTAAATCAATTTGGTTTCGATTCCCCACGACAGCCAAATGTTAGGCTACTGAGGATCTCTTTTCACAATTCCAAGACATGTGAGACTAGTTAGACAAAGTGTCTGGATACCCAAACAACAACAACAACATAGCCTCAGTCCCAAATTAATTGGGGTCGACTACATGGATCAAACTCTTTCATTGCGCTCAATTAACTGCAATTGATGGCAAGCTTTCTAAGCCATTCAAATCCCTCTTAATTAATGCGTCTCATGCTAACTTTTGGTCTACCTCTACCTCGTCGAATTTCTACAGTTTCTATTGAGTCAAGTTTTCTAGTTGAGGCATTTGTAGGCCGTCTTTGCAGGTGATCAAACCACCGCAACCGCCCTTCCTTAATCTTCGTATCAATTGGTGTTACTCATACTTGTTTTTGAATTTATATATTTCTTATTCTATCTAGCAAAACAAAGTTCGGTTACTAATAAGAAAACAATAATTATAAAATCAATGCACGCACCTCATGAGTGTAGCTCTTGAGAGGAACAGTGAAAGCCCTTCCAAGCCCTAGATCGGCGATCTTGAGAATCCCCTTTTCCTTATCAACCAAGAGATTCTGAGGCTTGAGATCTCTGTGAAGCACGCTGTGACTGTGGCAATGCGCGACTCCCTTGCACAACTGATACAAAAAGCTCTGAATGAGGGTGGGGGCTAGAGGCCTAGGGTTTGGCCCCCTGCGATGAGAATCGATGAATTTCTTGAGATCGGTGTCGAGATACTCGAAGACCAAGTAGAGGAGAGGCTTTCCGTTCTTGTCGACGTGCTGGACGCAGAGGAGCCTGACTACGTAGAGGCTCTGAGAGAGCATTTGAAGGAGACAAATCTCGCGAAGCGCGGTCGGCGGGACGCCTTCCTCGTCCATCTCTAGACGAGTCTTCTTAAGCGCGACCAGTTGGCCGCTCGTCTTGTCCTTGGCCTTGTAAACCTTGCCGTACGTTCCTTCCCCAACCTTCTCGATCTTTTCGTAATTCTCCATGCCTGGGAAGAAATGATGCAGATGCAGATGCAGAGCGAGTGATGAGAAATAAAAAAATTAGGGCCAATTCTCTAACCCACTTTATAAACTCGCATCATCAAATTTGAAATTGTTTGTTGGGACTACTTTTCAACTTTCAAAAATGCTTCTCCCGCCCAACCATCGTGTTTTGCATTTTACGCATCTCCATGTGAAAACGGATGATTGTTTGGGATGTCGTTTTGTTAATGTATTTTCAGCCGCGCTCTACGCAATCCGCACTTCCATTAGGGCACCCAGCGAAAAAAAAAAAATCTAACTTTAAAAAACGTTATTTCTAATGCAAAATGACACCATTGTGCCCCTCATCGTGATTAGTGCACCCGCCACTTTTTCTCCTTGTTTTATGCACCCCATCATCACTCCACACACTCTCTTCTTGTAATTTGTAGTTGCGAGTTCTAATCTTTAGTTGGAGAGTCTGTCAGAGCCTATTAAACTTCTAAATGGAGAGTCAGTCAAAGCCAGTTGAATCTTTAATTGGAGAGTCGGTTGTAACCTACCGAACATTTAATTCGGACAGTTGTCAATCAAGTTTCACCAAAGAGATTCAGTTGGAGAAAATCGAACTTAGGAAGTAAGTCTTGATCATGTGTCGTCGAACCTAAAATAGATGTCTTGATCAAGGTTTTTGGAGTAAGGTGCTTCGGTTGGGATGAAGGGCTATTTTGGTAAAATGTTAGGGTGCTTTCATTAAATTGAAATTTGAATTTAGGGTGCACTCTAAAATCGGAGTGCTCTTATTGAAGTGTGGGATGCCTATAATAATGTAGCAAATAATATAGCAAGGCTCTTTTTATATTTTATATTTCAGTAAATTAATGTCAAAGTTAAAAACGAGTACAAATAATTTTTAATTTGGTGATTAAGTGTATAACAAGCCGCATCAATCTCTTTTTTTCTTGAAAAAGTTAAAAAATTTCTTGATTCACTTTTGTGATTTTTGTTCTTGAACCACCGCCGATCCAAGAGGAAGGTTGGCGATGGTTCCAATCAAATCTTTTTTGCATTTTGTTCATACAATAACCAACATATCTAATCAGATTTGTGGAGATTGATCATCTTTATTGCGGTGCATCTTTTATGAACGTGTACGTTGCGTGGATTTGTGCGGCGCTGGATTAATCTTGTCTTTAGTTTTATTTTATAGTTAGTTTTCTTTTCTAGTTGGAAGTCTTTGATTTGTATTCTCCTTGTTGAAAAGTTTTAAGTCTTCTTCTCGTTGTTGGGAAGTTTTGTTATTTGTTTTGTGGTTTTAGTAGTTTGAATATTGTTATGAGTTTCAACGTTGTAAAGAGCAATCATTGATTGTCGAATTGTTTCAATTTCACATTTACAACCAAATTAATGACAGTTTATTTGAACAAATAGGATTAACGAATCAATGTACTTGATTCTATGACCAACCAATTGAGTGGCTCAATGGTTTGGTATGAAATTTGGAAGTAAGAAATCATTGGTTCAAACTTTGATGGGTACAAAAGTTGTTTCTTTCTTATCAAAAAATGTACTTGATTTTATATCTGGTCTGGTCCTGGTCTTGTATTGAGCCATGAATGATTAACGAAATTTTTTTTCAAAAAAAAAATGTATAATAATGTATCAACCCTTTCTTCTTTTCTTTTTTTTTTTTTTTTTTTGTTTCAAGTGTTTTGGTCAAAAAATTGTGTTTGGGGGTGTTAATTAAGTTCTACAACGAGAGTAATATACCAAACCGTGGTAAATCGAGTTTTTATTGACCACTTGCTTTTGAATATTTGATAGATCAGAGGTTTTTAACCCCAGGCCTTATTTGCCCGTTATAAATACTCCAGTAATGACCACAGGCATCTTACCATAAACCATAAGTAAAGGTAGAAGCCACTTAGCGAATAATTTGCGTAACAGCAGGAAGCTGAGACTCCTTTGGGGCATGCTTGATAGCGAGCACACACACCAACGCTGAAGCACAAGTCAGACCAACTGGCTGTGAAATAAAGGAGGCTTCCAATCATGTTGCGATAAAGGAGTGCGAACATGTCTTGCATGATCAAAACCGAACTAATTCTCGACAAGATTCTCCGCATACTTGCTTTGAGAGATGAAGGTCCCTTTGGCAATTTGGTGAACTTGTAAACACACAAAGTGCTTGAGCTCACCAACCATGCTCATGTCAAACTCAGTTTGCATATTTGTAACAAACTCATTGACAAGTAACAGAGAAGTTGACCCGAACACGCCCGAACACAATGTCATCAACGCAGATTTGAGCAATAAGAACAATGAAAGACTTAATAGTCATGATGAAAAGTGTTTTGTCGACTCCCTCTCAAAGATAGCCTTCATTCAAGAGATAGAAGGTTCGTTACTCATACCATGCACAAAGAGCTTGTTTGAGGTCATAGAGAGCTTTCTTAAAGTGATAGACGTGATCCATCCGGGTAGTGAGGATCGACGAAACCTTTTGGATGTTCAACGTACACTTCTTCAAAGAGAACACTATTGAGGAAAGCATTCTTCACATCCATATGTTGCAATATGATATTCATAATGCATGCACAGGACAAGAGTAGCCTTATTGATTCCAATCTAGCCACCATGGCAAACATCTCATCAAAATCAATCCCTTCAACCTGATTGTAGCCTTAGCAACAAGTCGAGCCTTATTGCGAGTGATTACACCTTTTTCGTCAGTCTTATTTCGAAAGGCCCACTTAGAGACCAAACATCATTACGCTGAAATTAAACTGGGGAAGTTCATCTTGCATGGCGACAACCCAACACTCATCTTTTAGAGCTTCCTTAACATTCTTCGGTTCGAGTGAGGATACGTAGCACACATAGCCCACCAATTTTTGTAATCAATCTTAGTATGATTTTTTTTGTTTGTTTTGAAATTGGATGCTATCTTTCCTATCACATAAAGAGTTTAGGGGGTACGCAGTAAATTAAAGCCTAAAAGGACTAGTATATCAATGCAAAATGGCATCCAATCCATTGACCCTATTCTTCAACGAACAAACACTCATCTAAATAACCCTAGAGTCTACAATTAAAGAACTCGATCCCAAAATTAGTTAGAGCCGACTACATGGATCAAACTCTTCCATTGCACTCGATTTAGTGCAATTGATGGTGTGCTTTCCAAATTATTTAAATCCCTCCTAATTATTAAATGAGTAACAAGTTAGCTTTAATCTACTCCTATACCGTCGAATTTTCTTCAGTTTGTATTAAGTCCAGTTTTCTCTTGCTGCAAAATTGATCTAGTGATGAAGTATGAAAGGACCCAGTCTAGTTTTTTGGTGAAATAAACAATTGAACTACAGGCTTTTCTAAACTAAGATAAGAAGATGCAAACTTAATGTCAAAAGAAAGACTCGAAGTCTACAAATATTTGACTGACTACCTCATGAAAAGGACGTGATATATAATTACCTAAACGAAGATACAGTGACATAAGCAGATAATTATGCTCTCTATGCATAGATAATCAAGCTTTTAGATCCACAGACTGCTACAGAGAACAAGATCTTCCAAAACATTATTATATGAGCATCACAAAGACATGGAATCACGCATTTACTTCTTTTACAATTTCTTTTGCTTGTTTTTCCTTTTTTTTTTTTTTGTATTGTTTAAAATAGAAGCAGAAGACGTGCAAACAATATCACTCATATGGGTCAACGAATGCTCACAGCTCTAAAATGCTGCCCATCCTGATGCGGTGCTTGATGTTGTTTTCGTACCAGTTGTTGAAGGTAAGCTTCTCTGTGAATTAAAAAAAAAAAAAAAAGTATTAGAGCCTAAATCACATTTATCATGTTCAAAATAAGAGATTTAGATCACAATAAGCATGCTAATAATAAACCAGAGCTGACTGCATGTAGTCTCATGATTGAGTCTTTATCTCAGTTACAGTTACTGGAAGAGATACCAGTGTGGGTGGTCGGAAGGCATAGTTTTCGTCTCATCAAAAAAGTAGCAGTGAAACCAGCAGTGTATTCCCTTGTGAGGCAGTTACCCTTCACAATTATTCAGTGAAGGCCAACGCGCCAGGAAATCAGATTTTTTGTGCACAAAAAAGGTCTGTTAATTAATTACGTGTTGGTTGTCTATCCTCCCTTCATTTTTCGTGAACATGTGCAGAATGATATTGCTCAAATGATAAAGTATTATTTTCAAAACTTGACAGATGACCCCATCCAGAATGCCCAGCAATGTTTGTCACTTTTCATCAGATGAATCGTTTACCCTATAAGTACAATCAACGTCACTTCTAAATTCCAACAGCCAGTAATGAAGTTTCTGCAGTCTAGTCCACAACTACATATTGCTATTCACGAAAAGCATCAGCAAACAAACAATAAAAATTAGTGAATTTTTACCGGAAAAAAAAAAAAAAAAAAAAAAAGTGAAGCAGGCACGGATCATGACTTGGTGGCGCAACTGCAATGATCAAGCAATTTACTTATAAAGCTACACGCTTTCTAGAATTTGGGATTGGAACCAATTTGTTCCTCACAAATGGAAGAATTAATAAGCATTCTGTGTTACTTCTAAATTCCAACAGCCAGACCTGAAGTTTCTGCAGTCTTGTGCACTTTGTTATGCAAGCAAAGAATCAGTAATTGAGCAATTACCAGAGAACAGGTGCTCAACACCTGTTTTTACACTTTCCTTTTTTCTTCAATGCCAATTACAGTTTCTTTCTCAAAAACACGATGAAGCAACTTAAAGGACTTGGAAAGTGGAAGCATAAACAATTGCAGATACAATACACAGACGATGTATTCTTAAACTTATACTAGAAAAGACGCGTGAAAAGTAAATAGGACATTCCAATGCACCAAAGATTTTTAAGTATGAAACATATATTTTTTACGACATTCATGGCAGCATCTAACAATTTTGAAAAATCCTTAGATAAAGAGACAGGAACTGGACATTTGGCAACATAAACCCTCGTATGGATGCTCTATGTACCACTCATAACAATCCAAAATATAATAATGTGCTACTATTCTGAGGAAAATACCACATTAATTTCCCTAATGCAAATAGGTTATGCTGGCAAGGCCAGCCAGGAGAAGACCCAACCACTCATAAAAAAAAAAAAAAAAAAAAAAACTCTTCTTCAAGGAATAGCCAATGATATATAAAGAGGGTCAAAAGTATGTCTTTCTTCAATGGAGAAAGTCAACTAACATTTAGTGCTTCTGAAACATACTGTTCACAACTGCACAGATGAGTAACACATACCTCAAGTGGAGAAAGATCTGAAAGAGGGCCTTTGAGACCAACACTTAGATTCCCAGGATTCATTCGAGTGACAGCAGTATCATTAGGAGGGGGAGGAAGAGGGGACCTAATTTTTCCAGCCCCTGCAGGTGGCGGTGCAAGAAATGATGCAGCAGGCTTTGCAGCAACCGAGGTACCTCCAGCCAAACCAGCAGCTGAAAGCATGCCTGTTCCACTAGTTGACTTGTTCTTCACATTAATTCGGATTGTTTCACCATCCTACATCAGAAATATAAAGGAAGTCCCGTCAAAAAGAGGCAAGAGTCAGATGGTTTAAAAAAGAGAAAAAGTAAATGGTGCTTTAACATGCTGTTAGATATTAATGTCCTCAAGTGTATCTGAAAAACAAAATTGTCCTCAAGTGAAGAAGGATTATAACTGATCTGCAGACACTTAGCTTTTGCCATTTTAGCATGCTTGTCATGATCATATAAATAAGAGTTTTTGGTCACCAATTTAAATTTTTTTTGGCATGCCAGCTTTCTATCACAACTTAAACATCAAAATGCATTTAGGTGCCAACTATGAGAAGGAGGAGCGGGGAGGGGGGTTGTGAATATAATTAGCCACTTAGCAGAGCAGATAGATAGAATATAGTTTGAGTAGCATTGGGCCGACCAAACATTTACCCAGCAAGTAGTTGATCCTTCTTTAAGTCTAAGATTTACAATGTCAAGTTCTAATTCTCAAATTTAGAGAAAACAATGCTGAAGGAGAGGGGCCTGGAACAGGAAAGAAACGAAGCCACTAGCGAATACTGTCAGTACTAGAAGTAAGAATGAAACTCTCAAGCAGACACCCAACAATGAACATCAAGCTAATTCACCCTTTTGAGTGAAGCTTTTCTAAGTTTTTGTTTTGGAGATTGACTGTTATTGTTGTTGTTGCTTTTATTGTTTGTTTGTTTTCGTTTTGGTTCGTCCATCTTGTTGAAGTTCATGCTTGTGATTGTATTTAGTAAAATTGACTTTTGATTAGCTTCGTTGTTGGTTTGTGTGATCCATAGGAATTGGATCGTTTCAATAATTCAATAAACAATTCTTCATTTGATTAGATCATTTTTTAACTCTCTCAGTTTACTTCTTAGTGATTTTTTAGTTTTGAGTCGAAAATTCTTATACTAAGATTTTTATTTTTTATTTTTTTTGATAAGAAACCAACTTTTCTTACCCCTATGGGACTCGATTATACTAAGATTGTTGCCGTGTTCGAAAGTCCTCAATCGCTTGTTCTATCCAACCAAAAGGGGAAGTATCATTTATTAGGTTGTTACCGAGATCTAGCACCTCTAAGTGACTGCAGTCGGATAATGATGGTCATTCCTTCAGTTTCTTCTTAGTCGAGTTTTCTAACCTGCACATTTGCACTAATATTGACATAATTCTCTCTCTTCTAGGCAACAATTTTCAACCTTCTAACGGTCTCTACGCCATTTGAAGACCAAAACAAGCATTCAAACAAAGACGAGAAATTCGCAAGTACTCCGAAATCTAGTGAACCCTAAATCAAGTATTGCATTACTCTAAATGATCTAAATGATAAAACTGAGGCCATGAATTAAATTTTAAATAAAATCAAACAATTTCGGGTTTCGCTGCAATCATCAATTCATCATTACCTTCAATCTGTGATTCACAGCAGGATGTATATCAATGTGAAAATCATCACCCTCCTCCCCGCCCACCTTCTCATTCTCCCTCCTCACATACTTCTCATGATCCGACAATGCCACATTGAAATCAAAAGCCTCATTCCTCTCCCCAAACCCTAACCCTATAAACGCGTGCTTCCCCTGCCCGTCCTCGATCTTCAACACGAAGTACCGCGACGAATCCAGCACCGTCTCCACCGAGCTCTCCCGCTGCCCCGGCAGCACGAAGCACGCCGCGAACAGCTCCCCTGTGCTCGGGTCCTCTAGCCGGATCTCGCACCGTTCCTTGCACGACACCACTCGCAACCGACCCGTCCAGATCTTGTCCGACTGCAGCCACTCCCCGCACTTGTACCCGCCGCTGGTCGTCCTCGGCGGGATCTTGAACACCGACACTTCGCGCACCACTAACAGTGTGTGCTCGAACGCCTCTTCTTCTTCGACTGACATCGCGAAATGTGAACAAAATCGAGCTTTTTCAGCAGAAAATGAGCTGAATTTGATCGGAATCGTGTTAAAGATGAGATCTTTCGATCGAATTCGTGCACTGGAACTGGAAATTCGACCAAATTGAGCTGATCTTGAACCAATTTGGTGAAATTTGAGAAATTTGGGTGTCTGTGATGGATCAAAACTAGGGCTTTTTTGGGGGTTTTTTGGGTTTGCGAGCGATTGAAGAGAGTTTTTACGCTGCGTATGCGCGTCGAGATTTGTGTAGGATCGGTGCTAACGTGCGCTGTGGAACAGGCGCAGCGCGTGATGTATTTCTGTATCCTGTTTTGGGACGCGGGGATCGGACACGTGTAGGTTTGAGACGTGGAGGTGTTTGAGTGGTTGGACGAGCGGAGGTTGGATTGGAAAGGGAGGCTGGGAGCACAGGATAGTTGTTGGTGGGCAAAAATCTTCGGCGGAGGATGAGGACGTGACACCTGCGTTGTGGGCCCACCGAGGCTTCGTTTTAACGATAGCATCGGGAGTATTCTGATTCCAATGTCAGGCTTCTCATCTTCGTTTGCGTGCCTTGCATTTCTTCTATTCTTCTAAAGTTTTTTTTTCAAGGGTACAATTCTTTTAGGTTATGTAATGATTTTATTTATAAAACATTATTGTGAATCTGTGATTTTATTGACAATAACACAAAATCAAGCTCAAATGGAAGAGATTATTATTGTTGTTTTTCTTTTTGATTTACAATTATTATTGTTGTTGTAACACAAATGATAATATTGATGTCACGTCCCAAATCTATAACCCCGTTTTAATTCATTAATCAGGATCACCGACCCTTGACGTGGGACCTACACTGTGATACGTGCACCGACCGAGGCACGTGACCGATGTATATTGTGTTTTTGTATTGATGTATGTATAGTGTTATGTATTGTGTAGACTTACTAAGTCTGTTTGTACAGTTGTAGGCGTCGAGACGAGAGTGGAGACACGCCTCGAGTAGCGTGCGAGCCGGGGAAGCGGGTAGTTAGCATTTTGGTAAGTCTTATTTAATACTAATATGAAATAAGGAATTACTTATAAGCCTACGGTTGTGTTTGTTAATGTAAATCAAATTAAAGGCCTATAGTTGAGTAAATTAAATGGAAAGCATATGATTGGTCTAGAGATACACATTGGCACATCTAGGAACTAGGTGAGTAATGAAATGGTGTCACTTGAGGTTGAGTTAGTGGGAGTTAGTGGAATATATGGCAAGAGGTGGACCATTAGATATTCCTCGGGATACATAAATCCATGGAGATCAAGGGCTAGGAAGGAACATCACCTTAATATATAACATTAGTGATCAAACAACATGCAAACCAAATCACTCATTCGTTTTTGCTGGAGAAGAAGAAGGAATTGCTGGAGAGGATTGAATCATCAAGGTGTTGAAGGAATCCATGAGAGTTGGTGAGAAATTCTCAAGCTAGTGTGCAACATTAACTAAGTACACATCTTTTTAGTTGAAATTAGAACAAGTTCTGGTTTTAGGCTAATTTCAGATAGTAGATTATTGAGTATTTGCAATTGATTTATATATTTGGATTCCTCATTTCAAGCTGATAATCCAACTATATTGAAGTTCTTAATTTGATTTTGGAATCATAAAGATATGAATTTTTGAAATTGCAACACCAAAACTAGAATTTTGCATGTTGTATTAAGAATCAACCTGAGTAATTTGATCATAATCTGCCCATTTTAGATCCAAATTGATCCAAACCAGTGGCATTTGAAAGCTTATTTAAAGGGGAATAACTTTGCTTAACTGAAGGTATTTTGATTCAAATGTTTTTATGTCCAAACATGCTCTACAAATAGGTACTTAAATTAAAAAGGAAAGTTTTGAAACTAAATTTGTTAAGGGCATAACTCTCTAACTACTTATCAAAATGAGCTGATCTTTTAGTATGTTGTATTTGGGTATATTTGTTGCCTTGCGACCAAAAATCACATTTTTAGGAACTATAGATTGGGATAAATAGATTTTCTAAATCCGCTGGTCGGATTAAATTCTAATTAGACCTATGTTTAGTAAAATCATGACATCTCTTTCATTTTAAATCAAAATTTTGCAAACTAAACCTTTCCGGAAAGCTAAGAGAGAGACCAACAATAATTGCTGATTACTGATGGAAGATTTCGATATTTGGACCATTTCATGCCTAAAAGTGCATTAAAATGTAGGACTGAAATTGAAACTTAATATTGTCTTTAGGGGCTGATTTAGGAAGATTGATTTAAAGTCTATTGAACCAATTTGAATACACAATAAACACCACTAAATTGAGCTTAAACCCACTATATTTGAACTAATGAAACACCAAACTCAGGAACCTAAGAAAAGGGTACGGGAGAGCGAATACAAGATTTGAAGTATCGGGAGGTCGGTAAAGCTAGGACTTTACTTTGTTGTTGTGAGTATACCCAATGATAGCTTTACTTGGCATTTCATTTCTATTAATTGTTGTCCTTGCATAGTCCTTTTGACTATTTTGCCTTTGTATTCTTATATCATGTGTTCTTTGTGTCTATGCTCACTTGATGAGTCTAGTTTGCATGATATCCATTCATTTGATTCGATTCATTGATTTTATCCCATGCTATGTCTATTCTTGTTGTTTTAAATGTGAATTGAATGATAAATAGCATCCTATTAGGCTAGTGAATATCTTATAAATGTTTAAGAGGACTTATTCCTTATTTGTTTAGGTGTGTAGATGTGCCTATGCCTTGACAATCCATACTCGGTATTTCTTGAAATTTAAAAAGTAGTTTTTGCATTTAGGTCCTGTACTCGATCGAGGTGTGCGCGACTCACGGGGTTAGAGTCCCTGGGGATGTCGACACATGTTACTTGACACTATATGACACTCGGGGTTAGAGTCCCTTAGGTGGTCTACACACCGGGGTTAGAGTCCCCGGTAACACTTGGGTTAGAGTCCCTTGTGCTATATGATTATTGAGTCGGAGTGACATGTTTCACTGCCGACCAGACCTAAATCACCACTACTTAGCCTAGTGTCAGTATCACTTGTTTAACTCTGGTATTTACTCGCGTATGGTTTATTTTCCAGTTTTCCAATTTATATGCTTTTAAATACCATTTGAATATTTGGAAATGCAAATTAAACTTGTCATCGGGGATTACTGTTTTATTCTTGTACTCATCGTCATTTTTATGACGGTGGATGCAGAGCCGTCTACCAGCAGGCCGGGCAAGGAGAAGATCGGCGATTATCCCTGAGCCCGCGGCGCGTCACTGTATCGATTATAGGTCTTCTTTTGGTATTTGATTGTATATGTTATATGTGATGTCATTTCCTAGTTTTCCACACTTATGATTTTATAAATGGCTTCCGCATAAGTTACTAATTGCTTCTGCATAATCAATAAGACTTCCGCTAATTAATTAATTTAATAAAAAGTTTTAATTAACTCTAAATTTTATAAACTGGTAGGACTAGTGTATTACTTATCTTGAACATGAGAAAAGAGGCGTCTAAGTTGTAAAGGCTGACTAATATGTAGTTAAGTCATGCGTGGATATAATTAGAGCTTAATTACTGGATTAGGTCGGGCGGTGCCCTATATTAGGAGATGGGTCGTCACAATTGATTAGTATGTTTTGTTTTTACAAAAACAACTAAGCCACAATTTTTTTGGTTGGTGAGAAACCAACTTATCACCTCAAAACTTACGTACGCAGATATTTAAACCCTCAACCTCATCCATAAATGACAACTTACCAATCATTAAACTACCGTTTGGTTGGTAACACTCTGAGTAGACAATTCTTTTCTTAAAAAAAAAAAAAAAAAAAAGGTGACAATTCTGACTTATATTAGACCTTTTTTTTTTGTAACATTGGTTAGTTGGTTATATGGACATTTAATTAAGAAAGAGGTAACATACATATCCATGTTAAATGACACATTCGAGATCGATTCCAATTTATTAAACCACCAAAGTTCAATAGATCGAGGCCTTGTTTGGTTCAACTTATTATCTTGCTTATCGCTAATGTGACTCTCAATAAACAACTTTTTGTACCGTTTGTTTACATTTTATGTTTTTTGCAATTGGTTGATGTGACATTGACTTGACAACTAAAACTACTTCAGTGTTATTCTCAAAAGCATCTCCCTACATGTTTTTTTACTTTTCACAAGCACTTATTCATGTATTAAAGCATAAGCTAAAAGCGAAAGTTAAACCAAATATGACCCAAGTGCAAAGTGTCGTTATATATCAGTGGTGCATAATTTAGCGGAGGTGACGTCAAAGATTTTTAGAACAGGGCTATGCTAATATTGTGGAATCGAATTTGAAAAGCTTTCGAAGCTAGTTTAAACATCCATGTGATAGATTTGAATTTTGGAACACCAAATTTAAAGTAGCCCTAAAAGCAACTCCAATGACACTCTATTTTAGAGTTTAAACTTTAAAATGAGTTGAAACAACTCCAACCACGCTCTATTTCCCTTCTATTTTAGAGTTGGGTGAATAGTGGAACTCCAAATTTGAAGTCCCACTATTCACACAACTCTATAATAGCGTTCCTTACTTTTTATTTTTTCTTATATTAAAAAATTATCAATAATTGTTTTTTTCAAAAAAATACGAATGTATTTTTTTCTTAAATTTTTACTGATTAAACAAATTATTAAAATTAACACAATAAATAATAAAAGTTAGAGTTTTGAAGTAGAATTAGAGTTTGTGGTAGGATAAGAAATATAGTTTGATGTGACAGAATCTATATATATCTACCTATATATTAAAAGCACGAATCTTAAAATTTTCCTTCGTCACTTGAATGTACAAGTTTGCCCTTATCTAATAATAGTTATTAATTATATTCGATTCCTTTTTTCTAGCAAAATTAGAATCGATCATAATAGATGAAAAGCATAATTAAATTTATAATAATTAGAATTAGTAAGTTGTTTATCTCACCGATTGTGATTGATGGATTATCTATAGGAGATCTCCTATTAATTAGGATATGATCGATATATATATATATATATATATAACTATATATAAGTATGACAACGATTCCTTTTTCTAGCAAAATTAGAATCGATCATAATAGGTAAAGGCATAATTAAATTTATATTAATTAGAATTAGTAAATTGTTTATCTCAACGATCGTGATTGATTGATTATTTATAGGAGATCTCCTATTAATTAGGATATGATCAATATATATATATATATATATATATATATATATATATATATATATATATATATATGTATATGTATGTACATGGCATATTATAAGGATTAGTATTGTAGGTTTATTTGATAATATATATATATATATATATATATATATATATATATATATATATATATATATGTATATATCAAACTATACATAGACCTATTAGATTAGGATTTAGGAGTCTATTTAATATTTAAGGTTTCATAAAAATAATATAATAAGCACCAATCTTCAATTTTTTCTTCATCACTTAGAGTTAGTATTCTACCATTGCATATATAACCTTTCGATTAACACTTAAAGTTATTATTCTACTATCGTATTACCTTCAGATTTTATTGCTTTCCTTTTTCATCTATCGAGTGGTAAATCAATTAAGCCTTCTATTTTTTTCAAAATCTCATCGAACCACTGATGCCACGACATGTTCTCCACAATCCTCACTCATATTTGTGCCCATCATAGTTATCATAATCCATGTGAACCACTCGTTGCAATGATGATGATGATTTTGATAGTTATTTCCCTACATCAATTTCTGATTTTGTTTTTACTAATTTTATTCTCTTGTTACTAATTTTAGAGAAGGTTTGACAATGTTTGATCGGTCTTGATTGAGACCTTATTAAAGAGTATAAAATAGTATTGATTTATATGTAACTGATATTGGAATAGTACATTATTATACTAACCTTGAAACCTCGATTGCAAGGATCTTCATATTTAGAAGCGATTAAAATCTATTAGATCATAATATAATTGGAGTAATATATTTAGTTTAGATTGAATACTAACATGTTAGATTTATATTCCCGCGAGCGTAGCGAGCGAGTTCATTGGTGCATAGCACCTTAAGAAACTAGTATATATATAAAGGAAGATCTTCTGTGATGATTTCTATGGTGATGACACGTGACATAGTTGCTATTATTTTAAGCTCTATGTAATGACACATGACATATATAGTTGCTATTTTTATAATTACTTTTTTTGGCTATTTTCGGATTATATTTTAATTAACATGTGGCATAGTTGCTATTATTTTGCGTTCTATTGTAACCACGCATTGCGTATATAATTGCTATTTTTATAAATTTTTAGACTATTTTCGGATTATTTTTTAATTATTTAAGTCCTCTATTTAAAAAATAAAAAATAACTCGTCTATTTTCCGAGAAATTAAACTCTTCATTTTTTTTTGCAATTTGATACACCTATTTTTTATTATTTTTGGGCTCATGCTAATTTTTTTAATTTTTTTTATCTTTATTCGTGATAAAAACTTTTGGGATTTCTTTAATTTTTTTGAATATGTTATAATAAATATATAATTTATATGGCGAAGTTTTTTTTTTCGTTTCTTTTTTACCGTATCAAAATTGTTTATAGCAATTTGTGATTATCATGCTAATTAATATATCCTTCTACTTTTTTTTTTGAAGCCAATATATATCTTAAAAAACATAATTACAAATATATATATATATAATATTATTATATAGTTATATATTATCCTACCAAAAAAATTTAGTTTATATTATTATTTTTTATGTATTGACATAATTATCACATCACTTTTTTGTGTGTGCAATTTATGAGATAGACAAAAAAATTCATAGTTTATATTATTATTTTTTCTTTAGCCATATATTGACATAACATTATCACATCACTTTTTTGTGTGTGCTTATGAGATAGACAATGATCACTTGCCAAAAGGAAAGGTTTGAGAATGGTGTGGGTTCGATTCATATTGAAGTAAAAAAATGAACTATTTAATTATTACATTGTTAGACGAGCTTACGCGATCTATTAGCTAATACACAAGTAGAATATGTCCTAATTGAACTATTTAAATATTACTATAATTTTACGATTATTTAGGTTGTCAGTTAAATACACAAATTTTAGAGTTGTGTTTGATATTTTGTTTCATATATTAATATCGGGCAATTAGTTACCCCGTTTGAAGTCGAGAGTTGTATTCAAGAGCTCTTACTTTGGCATTGCTCCATTAATTAGAAAACAAAAGTGATCATCAGAAGACAAGTTCAACTAAGGACGCGCCATATGGTCAACACGTGACGCACCATATGATCATCGGAAGACAAGTTTACATTAAGTTTGTTGTACTTAATGGAGCAACACGTGAAGCGCCATATGGTCACTTTCTATTTTCAGTTTTTGATCGTTTTTCGATTATTTATCATGCAACTTCGTGATTCTTCTATGTTTTTTTTTTTAGCATAAACTATTTCCATACAAATTTACATCTTCATCTTTTTTTGCAATACACACAATTACTCAAAAGTTTCCTATTTATACAATTTATTAATTGTGTTTAAGTTGATCAAGAATTCCAAATTCCAATTAAGTCGGCATCAATTTTTTTTTTTTTTTTTTTTGATTTCTAACACCAACACCAATTATTATTCCATCAACAACATAATTTGTTTCTTCGACGATATGTAAATTTGTTTTAACTGTTTATGTTGTCATGTTATTATTAAATGCAAATATATAATATCTTTTAATATGATGAATTTTAAGACAACATCATTTATGATAAGATCTTCCAAAATATTGGCACTTCAGATAATGCTAATGAAGTAATCTTTTAATATATATTTTCAATAATTTTTTTATCTAAAATTTATTTTGTAACGAAATAGAAGAGAAAAAACTCTAGAAGGGAGGACACACTTACTTCGAGTATATTATGTGATGCAATATTAACGAATAACCTTCTCTAAATCAATTTAATAATGAATCAATGATGGACTAATAAATTAGAGAAAATAGACAGTTTTTGAGAAGAACAATTATAGATATTGAGTCGAGTTTATAAAAAATCTTCCTCGATATATTAGTTATTTTTTTACGTGTTTTTTGTGTTGTTTTTACGTGCTTTAGTTTCAATTATGTGAATTTTGTATGCTACTTATAATTGTTTTTTTTGTGTTTTTCATGGTGATTGAAACAATTTGGTGATTTTCAAAATGATATTATTAAATTTCTTCAAATGTCCATTCTGGACGGATGTAATTTTTTTTTTTCAATTCTATATTCTCCATTTTTCTATATTGTTATTAGCTTTAATTTCATATGATACTACACGATCATCTTTTATATTTATTCTTTAATATATTTATTTTTATAATATATTAACACTCTATCTTCTTGCCCGCGGAAGCGCGGGTCTACGACTAGTTGTAAAATAAATGAAAAATAGAGTATTGTGGTCGGAAATCGTCTAATGTCCATCACTAGTCAAAAAAACAAGGTTAAGTTTGGGAGGTCTTAAGTTTGATTCCCCCATAAGTAGTTAAAAAAAAATTAAAAAATCCCAAGGGTAGTATGGTAATTGCGTTTTGAGAGCAGATGGGGTTTATGACTTGACTTGCGAGCTAGGGTTTTGGCAAAGCAGAGTAGGTTTGGTTTCAGAGCGCCTTTGTACGCTTCGATTGTCTGATCTGCTTGTGAGCGAGCGATGTATCTCCAATTCTACATCAACGAAAATGGCGACAAAGTCTACACTACTAAGGCACTTCCCCTCTCATTCTGATCAGATTCTTCATCCTTTCGATTGTTTTTTCTTAATCAAGATCTCATCTTTTTTTGCTTCTCTGTTGTTTGCAGAAAGAGTCGCCGCACGGCTTGGCAACCCAATCTGCTCATCCTGGTAAGTTTATTTGCTTCATGTCATCGTGTCTTGCTTAGTTTTCACAACAACTTATTCCCCTTTAAGCGAGATGGGAAAAACTGGGTCGGGAGGGCCGCCCTCATATGGGACCCGACAGTGCCTGAGTGTAGATTAGCTGACGTGGTTGACGTCTGAAACCACGTGGGAAATAGAAAAGAAGAAAAAACATTAACAAACAATAGATAGATAGATAAAATCTAGAGGGATGAAGGTGGTTATAATATAGCTGTTGATGAAGTAGAATAAATTGTAATGTGGTTGTACAAGGATTTGTTAAATTAAGGAGGATATTTGCATCCGCGGACATAGGTTTGAGGGTGATAGAGTGTTTTATTTTGATAATGTTATACTTTTTTTTTCGTTATATATTTTGTGGAGGAGAATGTTGGCGTGCTCAAATAGTTGATGACTGTCAGTGTTGAAAGTCAGTGTGTTGTATCTGACAGCCACACAAAACAGAAAAAACAAAAAAAAGTAAGAAAAAGTTGACAAAACAAATATAAAAAAGTCTTTTTGGTGGTCTCCACTGCAGCTAACTCAATTGCGTGAGCTTGCCGCGTGCCCTTGCTGGGGGCATGCTAGCATTTTCCGTTTTGTGGACGGAGATGTGTAAAAGCGTACAAAGAACTCGAATCGATAGGACTTCAATCAGACAATTAATCCTTCAACTAGAATTTCGGCCCAACTCAAACGTTTTGTCAAGTGTAAATTTTAAAATATACTT
Organism: Stephania cephalantha; assembly: GCA_039657325.1. Taxonomy (NCBI): domain Eukaryota; kingdom Viridiplantae; phylum Streptophyta; class Magnoliopsida; order Ranunculales; family Menispermaceae; genus Stephania; species Stephania cephalantha. The sequence continues at coordinate 4,263,600 of CM077574.1, forward strand.
ATTTAGCAAATCTAGTATTCAGAAAACGTCTGGTAATCCCATCAAAGAATTTGCCTCTTTTTTTTTTAAAGGTACTGCTTATTTATTCTGGACTAGATTGAACAATAGGTTCACTACCTTCCTATGTGTTCTTTTTATGTTACTATGCTCTTGTTAGAGTTGACAAGGAATAGAAGTTTCTTTGCCCAAGAAAGATGGTGAGTTGCAGTTATCGAAATTTTTTCTTTTTGTTTTTAAAAAGTTGCGCCTAGTAATTAATGATATCAGAACTATGGTCTCATCAACCACAAGTAGTCTCATTCTTAGAGATAAGATCATGCCTTAATTTTACATTTAATTTCATTGAATTTTTTTTTGGGCAATTTATGTGACTATTGTTTGAGAAAGGCCTGAACCTGTGATCAGTAATTTGGAATATTTGCAATATATCTTTCGATATCTAATGCTATTTTCGGTTTTAGTATAATACATTCTGGATTTGTCATTGCACATTCAGAATCCGTGACCAAAGATTTTATATTATGTAGCTCGCTTCTCTCCCGACGACAAGTTCTCTAGGCAGAGAGTTCTTTTGAAGAAGCGCTTTGGATTGCTTCCTATCCAAAAGCCAGGGCCAAAGTATTGAATACTCACCCTCTCATCATTCTTCTCCATCATCCTTTAAAGTTTCATGTATGACTCTTGAAATGTTTAATTTGATTCCAAGAAACATGACTGTTTTAGTGTTAGTTTTTCCTGCAACTACGGAATGCCAATTATGTCGTGGATAACTATGAGTCTATGCATCGAAACATTCTACTGGCGTGTAATGAATTTGATGTTATAGTTGCACTTTTGAAAACCTAATGTGTTTAACAGTCTTTGTTGGGTAATTGCTGTTAATCTTCAAATTTCTCTGGTTTGACCATATGATACATCATTCTATTTTTATTTTATTTTTTGAGCAAGAAACTGAAATGGTACTAACAGCCAAACAAAAACAGTGAAACAGTTTTAGAGAACCAGCATTTCCCTAATAATGGCCTAATAGCCAAATATATCCCAATGTTTCGTCAATTTTGTAAAAAAATCTTAACGTTTTAATTTTTACAATTATATCCTAATGAGTCCAACAAACCAACAATTTGTGAAACATGTTTAATGAAACATTCCTTGCATCATGTCCCCTATTTCCACCTACTGTTTTTCATTGAGCCACTACTTAAGCTGAGAAATGATTACTACTTAATTTTATTCTTCCTTCTATAAGCATCTAAAAATCTAAATGCATTGTGTCGAGCTGCTGAATGGAAATATTGAATTCATGACTTTGATTCAGACTAATTTAGGATTGAGGCTTTGTTATTATATGATAAGCAACCAAATGAGGGACTTTTGTTTAGTCATTTCTGCCTTCACAGGTTTAGCAAGATAACACGAAAAGGCCATCCAACTCCAACAATTTGATAATCACTGAAAATTAAGCTCTATTAAATCCAATGCATAAAATTGAAAAAACAAACAATCAACTAAGAGAAGTAAAGAGGGCTAACCTTGGCTATAGATTTGATACACAAGGACAATGTCAAAAAGGAAGCATAATACACTAACATGAGTAGCTTGAATGAATTGCTCTTAAACTAAAATACAACTTGTTATCAGATATAACTGTAGAAGAGGGGTCCAGGAAATTAAGAAAAGATTGATGAACCAAAAGAAAAATTATAAGATAAGATTGAGACATATGTACCTGAGTTTCCCGATAATCAAGATTGCTCTTCTAGGTTAAATTTTTTTTCCTTGAAACTTCTATGCATGAAAGGAAAAAAAAAAAAAAGAAAAAAAGAAAACCCTCGGACCTCAATTACACTAGGAACAAATAAACAAGTTCAAGAGAAGGCTACAGAAACCTCAATTAGAGCTAAATCAAATTGACTAAAACCGCACAAGTTAACTGACTACACTTCACAATGTAAAAAATTCAGTCATTAACCAGAACTTCAAAAAGTAAATTACTAACAACTATATAGCCTTCAACTAACGATTGATCTTCCATAATTCACGTTTTATGTGCTCAACGCGCTAGACACACGAAAATATCTAGAAATAAATCAATTAACATGCAACATTAGTCAATTGATAAAGCAACCTCAGGAACCTAAACAAAGTATGAACGAGGAATATAATTTCTCACAAATCTAACTATTATGCAAAAGTGATTCACAAAGGAAAAAAAAAAAAAAAAAACTAACAATTCTAACTTTTCAAATGCATCTCATGGATGAAGAAATACACTACTGCAACACTAAATATAATAAAAAGGCAACATTAAACCAAGAGGAATCACACAACTCAAGGAATTCGCAAAAAGCTTGAACCGATTTTACAAACACGCTGTCGACAACATACCAGATAATAAACCAAGTACACTAACACCTTAATTTAAACCAAAAAACAAGCCATTAGCATCCATATCTACTCATGCATTAACAGTTCCACAAAGAAACCAATCCACATACAGAGCAAGCCAAAATGAGGTACATATCCTTCCTCTTGCTTTTTCAAGCAGTACCAAACTTCTCGTCAACCAAAAGCTGCAATAGCATTATCAGCAAATTAATCAGCCCGGTGAACCCAATTAAGCAAAACAAACCAACCTACAGCGAAGGTCTCAAAACAAAGACGTTTTGAAGGCGCATCTTTCCCAGCTCCACTCCCTGATCACGATCATACCAATACTTATCGTAATACTCAAGGCGCCTACTCTCGCTCAGTATGCATCATCTATAAGCAAGGTTGCTAAGTCAGGTACCGTGATCGCATTCAGCGCTAGCTTTGCCCATATATATAGACCATTTGCTGACAGTGAGGTTGTTGCGACAGTCAATGGTTAAGGAGTACTGGCACACGAAATGCAGTCCCAGAAATAGTCCTTTCGATTGAGGAAATGCCATTTTCTCTTCAGGACGCATCGGCAAAGTCAGTGAAATTAGCGTCGAACTTGCCGATAGGACACGGGCATAGTTAAAGCCGCTAAGAAAGAGGAGTGAAGCGATTGACGACATCGTTCTATAATTGTGGAATTTTCTGCATTGAAAAAAAACATATATGCAGACATTTTAAACTATAGATCTGCCCCCATTTTGGACAAATTAAAAGCTTTCTTTTCTTGAAACAAATCTACTAATTTCTCTATGTTAAACAAGTAGTATAACACTTGTAATTCGTCACTCGAACATATCATAAAAATTGGAATAATCATGAAAAGATATATATGGAGCACAAAGGTTTATATATATATATAGCATTATAAACACAATCCAACTTGAAGACAATAATAAACACAGCTTCAAACCTGCACATTGCTCACTTTCTATAACAGTGACTTAGAAAGACCACTAAATTAGATCAATTACCTACTAACAAATTTAAGCAATAGATGAACTCATGATTAACTAATCATTCCACCAAATTAGTTTGTAAATAGACAATTTGAAGTTTAATCGTGCTAGATTTGAGAAAAAAATGAACGGAAACAGGTAGCTAGAAACAGTATAAAGGCCACAAATTTCAAGGATTTCTCAGAAGCTAATTCATACAAATCCAACAAGGGAAGGAAGCGAAGATTTAGAATTTTAATGGTTGAGGAGTTCAAGCTGCAACCACTTTTACAGCAAACAACACTTTCAATTACTATTACAATTCACACCACAAATTTCGTAACAGCATGTCAATGATAACATATGAAATCTCAGACTTTTGCTTATCACAATCCTCCTTTTCCTTAAATTCTATCTAGTCTGGTCATTAATCAAAACACCCAGAAATAATTTACACTGAACTGACTGATAAGATTGGAAAAATCGATTTTGGATCCGAAAAAAGACTAAAACAAACATAACAAAAACTTATTGTTTTCAGAACAGTCTTAGACTCACTTGAAGAACCTCGCAGAGCGTGAGCTACAACAGCAAGCAGAGCATAGATTGAAGCGAAGACTGCCGCCTTCATAGCATACCATAAAATTCTCCAAGCTGCACACGTTTGCGTGAGCCTGTAGATCTCTGCCAGCACCGATATTGTCCCAAACTTAACCACCTTTAACTCTTAGGTGTGGGGTTTTAATTCAAAAGACCTCGGTGCTAGTTGGGAGGTGACAATCAATTATATACTTCTTTATGAAGTATTCTTTAACCGATGTGGGACTAATTTCGGTCCACACGTCTTCAACACAGACAATCAAGTATAGGAGAAAATCCCTCAAGAGTGAATGATGAGCTCTAGTGTTTAGGGTCTTGGGAAGAATGATAAAGCAGTACTGCTTTGGTATGGTTATTGGAATTGGGTTTGGTTGTGTAGAACACCTACTGTCAACAACTTTGGCAACAAAAGAGAGGTTTGACATGAATTATTGAAATCACAGAACATTGAAGACAAGAAATGAAGGAGAAACGAAAGAATGAGAAATCCCCAAATGTTTCCCTCCAAAACCATATCCGAACATAGATGGTACTCTTATATGTATAGGATCAGATTATATGAACACCATTGATCATACACTTATACAGGTGTCAGCATCTTATAAGTTCTAACATAACAAACTCTCACTTACAATTATAACAACTCTCAAGTTGTGCTAAACATGTTAAGACTCACTAACGGTTCTTTCTTACATCCCCCAAACGAAGGGGCAAGGGAACCACACCGAGTTTGTTGCATAAATACAAGAATCTTGGGGAAGATAAAGCCTTATTGAGTCCATCGGCAATTTGATCATGGGAAGGAACGTGTTGTATAACTAAGGAACCACTTAGGACTTTGTCTCGAACATAATGAATGTCGAGTTCAATATATTTAGTCCTAGAATGATAGACATGATTATGAGCTAATGTTGAAGCACTCAAGTTGTCACACCATATCACAGGTTCGCAAGTCAAGGGAAATCGAATTTCAGAGAGAAGAGACTGGAACCAAGCAAGCTCATCAGTGACATGGGCTAAAGCCCTGTATTCAGATTCAGTGCTGGAACGTGGAACTACCGACTGTTTCTTCGATTGCAAAGAGATGAGATTAGAACCAAAGAAGATTGTGTATCCAACAATAGATTTCCTATGATTAGGAGATGCTGCCCAGTCAGCATCTGAATAGCTCAAGAGAACAAGTTGAGAACCAGGTTTGAAACAGATACCAAGATGATCAGTGCTCTTCAAATATCTCAAAACTCGCTTCAGTGCTTGCCAGTGAAGAATGGATGGGGACTGCTGATATTGGCTTAACCTATTGACGATTAAAGCCACATCTGGTCTTGTATTCACAACATATTGAAGGCCTCCAAGTAGACTTCTGTATAGATAGGTATCATGAAAAGTGTAGTGGTGTCTTAATAAAGTTGTTTCCCAGTTATAGCTGGAGTATAAGCAATTTTAGCATTTGACATGCTAGCTTTTTGTAACAGAGATTGAATGTATCTTGTCTGTGTAAGGTACAGTCCTGTATTGTCTTAATGAGCCTCAAAATCCAAGAACAATCTCAAATCACCAATATCCTTCAAAACAAAAGTTTTTAATCTGTCAATGAACTGTTGAATAGCCTGTGACTGAGCCCCAGTAATGATAATGTCATCAACATAGACTAGGACATAAAATATAGGACCTTGACTGCTGGAAATGAATAGAGACTGGTCTGCCCTTGAATTATGGAAACCCCAACTGACCAATGTATGTTTGAGTTTATCAAACCAAGCCCTGGGGCTTGCCTAAGTCCATACAGTTCCTTATGTAATCTGCATATATGTTTTGGATTATCACCATTCACAAAACCTTCAGGTTGATTAGTGTAGACTTCTTCCATGAGATTACCATTCAAGAATGCATTATTGATATATCAATTTGGCGAATAGACCATCCATAAGTGACAGCAATGGATAAAATAACTCTGATTGTAGAGGTTTTAACCACAGGGCTATAAGTTTCATCAAAGTCTACTCCAGGAACTTGTTTGAAACCTTTCACCACCAATCGAGCCTTGTATCTGTTAATTATACCATAAGAGTTGGTCTTTATTGTAAAAATTCACTTGTTCCCCATAATATTCTTTTGATGAGTAGGTGGAACTAAAGACCAAGTACCATTCATTAATGCAGAGTATTCAGTTTGCATAGCAGCATGCCAGTGAGGAATTTGTAGGGGTCTCTTTAGCTGATTTAGGAATCAGGAAAGGAGAAACTTCAGCATGAAACACCTTAGCTTTAGATATCCCAGATTTTGCTCTTGTAACCATAGTATGATGATTAGCTGGAACTGGGATTTGAGCTGAAGGAGAAGAAGTATAAGTCTCTGAAGTAGATGTAAGATGATGAGGAGGATCTTCAGTCACAATGGGAGGAGTAAGAGAACTAGAAGTTATTTATAGATTAGTAGATTGATGTGATGAAGAACCAGGTTCCACATACTCATGGCCTGACACATTTCCAGATAAATGAATGACAGAAAATGGTGCTGAAGTCTGTGAAGGTGGTTGATGTGGTTGTTTATTGAACAAGCTTTTCTAAGGAAACTTTTTTCATTAAAAATGATATGTTTTGATATGTAAGTCCTCCCTGAAGCAGATAAACACTTATAACCTCAATGTTCCGAGCTATAACCAAGGAATATACACTTTTCTAATCTAAACTGGTACTTACTGCTGTTATAAGGTCTTGTGTAAGGAAAGCAAGGACAACCAAACACTCGAATAATTAAATAATCTGGACTGATCTTGTTTAGTTTTTCACATGGAGAAGACCCTTGAAGTACTGTTGTTTGAAATATGCCTTAGAAGCTGCAGAAATTAATGCAAACATGTGATACATGCTGCAGAATGTGACTTAGTCTTGAAGACCATGTCTTTAATTCAGTTTCTAGTTGTTGCTATTTTGTAGGATTTTAGTTTTGACTCAGTTGTTGAGTCATGGATCCTGTTTTTTAGCTATTAGTTTAGTGACTTTCAGTTATGTTTTGACTTCTAGTTATTATTTTTGTGTATTTAAGTACGTTGTCAAGTTGAATGAAAGTATTGAGTTCTTAGTTCATGCTTAAAATCTGTCCTACCTCTTTCATATTTATAGTTTTATAACAGTGGTATCAGAGCCTTCAATTCTTGAGGGACTGTGAGTGTTTGAGCATACTACACTATCAAACAAACCCAATTTAGTTCACCAACAAACCATCAAAGCAACATGGATCCTGAAGCACCTTACAAGGCAGCAGCTCCTCCAGTATTTGATGGTGAAGGTTATCATGCGTGGGCTGTTAGGATGGAAGCTTTTCTTGATGCAAGTGATCTGTGGTTGGCTGTTGAGGAGGACTACGACGTTCCTACATTGCCCGAGAACCCAACACTTGCACAACTCAAAAATCACAAAGAGAAGAGGCAAAGGAAGACAAAGGCAAAGGCTTGTCTATTTGCTGCTGTATCATCATCAATCTTCACCAGAATAATGGCCCTGAAATCAGCCAAGGCAATTTGGGATTTTCTCAAAGAAGAATATGAAGGTGATGAGAAAATCAAAGCAATGCAAGTGTTGAACCTCATAAGGGAGTTTGAAATGCAAAGAATGAAGGAGTCAGAGACAATCAAGGAGTACTCTGACAAGCTTCTAAGCATTGTCAACAAGGTAAGATTGCTTGGTGACGAATTTCCTGATAAAAGAATAATTCAGAAAATTCTTGTTACAACTCCTGAAAAATATGAGGCTACAATCGCCTTATTGGAGAACTCTAAAGATCTGGCAATGATTACCTTGGCAGAGTTGTTGAATGCTTTGCAGGCCCAAGAGCAGAGAAGGTTGATGCGGCAAGAAAGCTCAATAGAAGGAGCTTTAAAGGCAAAGCATCACATCAATCTCAACAACAAGGGGAAGAAAAAGTATGAGAAGAAGAAGACTGCTGATGCAAATGAAGCCATTTCAACTGAAAATAGTAGCAGTAGTGGTGACCAAAAGAGAAGCTTCCCTCCTTGTCATCATTGCGGCAAGAAAGGACATCCTCCTTTCAGGTGTTGGAAAAGGCCTAACATCAAATGCAACAAATGCAATCGCATGGGACATCATGAGAGAATCTGCAAGAATGGAACTTCACAACAAAATGAAGCTAAAGTTGCAGACAAACAAGAGGAGGAAGAAAAACTTTTCGTTGCAACCTGTTTTGCAAGTAGTTGTTCTGGCGACAAGTGTCTCATAGATAGTGGCTGCACCAATCACATGACTTTCGATCGTGCTCTCTTTAAGGACTTGGATACATCAGTTAAATCCAAGGTAAAAATTGGCAATGGCGAGCACATCGTTGTTGAAGGAAGAGGTACTGTTGTCATCGAAAGTTTTTCAGGTACAAAAGTCATTAAAGATGTATTATGTGTGTCTAATATTAACCAAAATCTGTTAAGTGTGGGGCAATTGATTGAAAGAGGGTTTAAGGTTGTTTTTGAGAACAACCAATGCTTAATCAAAGATGCAGAGATGAAGAGGTGTTCAAGATCAAGATGAAGGGCAAGAGTTTTTCATTAGATCCATTGCGAGAAGAGCAAGCAAGCCTTACTCCTCAAATGACAACATAACTGAGATCTGGCACAAAAGATTGGGTCATTTTCATCATGCTGCAGTGCTGAATTTGCAAAGAAAAGAGCTTGCTCAAGGACTGCCCCAGCTTGAGTCAGAAATACATGCTTGCAAGGCTTGTCAATATGGCAAGCAAGCGCGTCTTCCATTTCAGAATTCTGTTTGGAGAGCAACAAAGAAGCTGCAACTTATTCACACTGATCTTGCTGGGCCTCAAAGAACTCCTTCACTCAAGGGAAGTAAATACTACATAATTTTTATTGATGACTTCTCTTCTATGTGCTGGATTTATTTTCTCAGATTCAAGTAAGAGGTTGTTGGAATCTTTTGGAGATTCAAGCAATGGATTGAAAATCAAAGTGAGAGTCCCATTCAAATGTTGAGGTCACATAATGGCAAGGAGTTCACTTCAAATCAATTCAATCAGTTTTGTGAAGAAGCCGACATTCATCATCAATTGACAGCTCCGTACACTCTACAACAAAATGGAGTCAGCGAGAGGAAGAACATAACAATTTTTGAGATGGCAAGATGTATGATGCATGATAAAGATTTGCCTAAGGAGTATTGGGCTGAAGCAACAAACACTGCAGTGTTCTTATTGAATAGGCTTCCTACAAAAGCTGTGAATGGGAAGACTCCTTTTGAGGCATGGTATGGTTTCAAACCCAATTTGAAAAATCTAAAAATATTTGGTTGTTTGTGTTTTACTCACGTGCCACAGATCAAGAGGGACAAGCTGGACAAGAAGGCTGAACCAAGAATCTTTATAGGCTATAACAACACCTCAAAAGCCTATAGAGTTTTCCAGCCTCAATCCAGAAAAATACTGATCAACAGAGATGTTGTCTTCATGGAGGCAGAAAAGTGGGATTGGAATTCAGCAAATGAAAAAGACCCTATTCACGTGCAGCCTAGCGAAGATGATGTTGATGACCAACCAATCAGAGGAACTAGATCACTTGCAGACATCTATGCAAGATGCAATGTTGCGGTAATGGAACCAGTTGGAGTACAAGAAGCGATGCAAGACATAAAATGGATTTCAGCTATGAAGGAAGAATTAAGTATGATTGAAAAGAATCATACATGGAAGCTTGTACCAAGGCCTTCTAACAAAAAGGTGATTGGAGTTAAATGGGTTTTCAAAACAAAACTCAATGCAGATGGTTCTGTAAACAAGCACAAAGCGAGGCTCGTCGTGAAGGGATATGCACAAGTTTTTGGCGTCGATTTTTCAGAAACGTTTGCTCCCGTGGCCAGACTTGATACCATCAGATTGCTCCTTGCGATGGCGGCTCAAAGTGGTGGAAAGTGTTTCACTTGATGTAAAATCTGCTTTTTAAATGGCCTTCTTAAAGAGGAGATTTTTGTAGAACAACCTGATGGTTTTGTTGTGCAGGATCAAGAAGATAAAGTGTACCTATTGAAGAAAGCTTTGTATGACCTCAAGCAGGTTCCAAGAGCTTGGTATAGTCGGATCGATGATCATTTGATCGGCTTAGGCTTTCAGAAAAGCTTAAGTGAGGCCACCTTATATGTAAGAAAAGAAGGCACTAACATTACCATTGTTTCTAACAATGTTGATGATCTTTTGATCACAGGAAACAATCAGCTGCTCATTGATGAGTTTAAATCTAACATGCTCAAGGAATTTGAGATGACAGATTTAGGATTAATGACCTACTTCCTTGGTCTTGAAGTCAATGAGAGGAATGAAGTTTTTATCTTCCAAAAGAAATATGCAAAGGAGATTTTGAAGAAATTTCACGTGGAGAGTTGTAAAGCTATAGACACACCAATGCCAGCCAAAGTGAAGTTTTGCCAAGATGATGGGACTCCCAAAGTGAATGAGAATCTCTACAGAAGCTTGATTAGTTGTCTCATGTACCTCACAGCTTCTAGGCCTGACATTATGCAAGCTGTAAGTCTTCTCTCCAGGTTTATGCATTGTGCAAGTGAAGAGCACTTGCAAGCTGCCAAGAGGATTGTCGGATATATTAAAGGAACTATTGATTTTGGAATTAAATATGTTAAATGTGATAATTTTCAGCTGGTTGGTTTTTCTCGATAGTGATTGGGCGGTGTTCAATCGATGATATGAAGAGCACAACTGGTTTTTGTTTGGTCTTGGATCAGGTGTGATCAATTGGTGTTCAAAGAAACAAGAAGTTGTTGCTCAAAACACTGCAGAAATTTGAATTCATAGCTGCAACAATTGCAAAGACAAATGAGGCCATCTGGTTGAGGAAAATCCTTCATGATTTGAGTTTGAAGCAACAAGAATCAACACAAATCTTTGTTGACAACCAAGCTGCCATTTCAATCTCTTCTAATCCAGTGTTTCATGGCAAGACAAAGCATTTCAAGATCAAGTTTTATTATCTCAGAGAAGTTCAAAAGGAAGGGGAAGTTTCATTAACTTATTGCAGATCGGAAGATCAGATAGCCGATGCATTCACCAAAGCCTTGCCTAAGATTAAATTTGAAGAACTCAGGAACAAGATGGGAGTTTGCAGCTTCAAAGGCAAGGAGGTGTGTTTGAAATATGCCTTAGAAGCTGCAGAAATTAATGCAAACATGTGATACATGCTGCAGAATGTGACTTAGTCTTGAAGACCATGTCTTTAATTCAGTTTCTAGTTGTTGCTGTTTTGTAGGATTTTAGTTTTGACTCAGTTGTTGAGTCATGGATCCTATTTTTTAGCTATTAGTTTAGTGACTTTCAGTTATGTTTTGACTTCTAGTTATTATTTTTGTGTATTTAAGTATGTTGTCAAGTTGAATGAAAGTATTGAGTTCTTAGTTCATGCTTAAAATCTGTCCTACCTCTTTCATATTTATAGTTTTATAACAACTGTTGTTGGAAGACGATTAATCAGAAAGACAGAACTAAAACAAGCATCCCACCAAAATGATAATGGTAAATTAGATTGAGCAAGCAATGTAAGACTTGTCTCAACCATATGGTGATGTTTTCTTTCAGCTCGGCCATGTTGTTCATGAGTGTGTGGACAAGGGTGCTGAAGCTGAATACTAAATTGTTCCAAAACTGGTTTAAAACTTCTATATTCACCTCCCCAGTCTGACTGAATTCGTTTGATTTTGGCGGAGAATAAGTTTTCCACTAAAATTTTGAATTTAACAAAAGTTTGCAAAGCATCAGACTTATATTTCATAGGAAAAACCCAAGTAAACCTTGTACAATCATTTGAAAAATGTATGTAGTAATTGAAACCCTCATTGGAGGTTACAGGAGCTGGTCCCCAGACATCTGTATGAATTAACTCTAACACTTTATTCCTACATTTATTATTCATTCTAAATGGCAAAACATGATGTTTACCAAGAGGACATGTAGAACAAAACTCATAAACTGGATGTTTCAACTTTAACTTGGATCTTCTAAGTTGTTGAAGTGTCTGTAGAGAGGGATGGCCCAGACGTTGATGCCAAACAACAACAGAAGGTTCAACAGCAATAATATAAATTTCTGACTTTGTCACATGACTCCCACCAAACTGATAAAGACCATCTTTTATTCTCCCTTGAAGAAGTACCTCTTTAGTTTGAGAATCCTTCATCAAACATCTCTTAGAGTCAAACTCAATAACAACATCATTATCTTTAGTTAACTGAGAAATACTTAAGAGATTCTTTTTTTATTTGAGATAGACATAAAGTATTTGCAAAAACCAACTTAGGACTACTACCATGAAGAGAAACATTACCAACACAAACAATAGGTAGAGATTGTCCATTACCAACTGTAAGAGAGTTCTTACCTGAATAATGTGAACAACTCAAAAACTGAGATTGATTTGCTGTCACATGATTTGTTGCTCCACTATAAGCATACTATGAACCATCTCCACTGAACTCATTTGAGGCAAATCAAGGATTTTGATTTTGAGTGAAGAAGGCTTAACTATTATTATTGTTTGGATGACCAGTAACACCGTGAAAACCTCATCTTTGAAATGATCCCGGTTGAAATGACCTTTGGTTGTGAATGTACTATGAAGATTGACCTCCAGTACCAGATGAGGATCCCATGTGCAACAACATGTCCATACTTTGAGCAGATCTGACAAGTTGGATGATTACCATTATTCTTATAGCCTCATCTGCCTTTGTTACATCCTCCACGACCACCTCGATTATTAGTACCTCTGTTTCCTTGATTATCTTGAAAACCTTGTTGATTCTTGACATCGTGATATGGTTTCACTTCAGCTGCATTTGTTGAAGGTATATTTCCCTGTAAAGACAGAGAATCCACACTAGGCATTGCTTGAAGTTGAGTAATTTGGGCATCATAACTCATCAGGTATGTATGAATCTCAGGCCAAGTTGCAACAGATTTTTCTTGTAAAAACACACATGCTGGAACATAATCCATGTCCAGACCAGCTAAAGTATAAGAGATCAACTCCGAATCTTTAATTGCAGCTCCTGCTGTGGCCAAACTATCTGCTAAAGTCTTCATCGTCTTCAGATAGTCTTTTATCAGCTGAGATCTATTTCTTGTTGTCTGAATTGATGTCTTATAAACTTGAACTTGAGCTTTGCTATGAGAACCACACTATCTCTCAATAGCCTTCCACAGTTCATGTGATGTTTCACTACCATAAACTTGAGATGAAACCTCATCAGAAAGCGAACTCCTCAACTTTGCAATTAGCATTTGGTCTTTTGAATACCAATCATCATAAGTAGGATTGATTTCTTCAGAATTTTCAAGAAATTGTGAAGGACATGGTTTCGTACCAAATGCATATCCATCAAGTCTTGTTCCTCTCAAAATTGGAATAACAATCGATTTCCACAGCAGATAATTGGAACAATCAAATTTAACAGAAACCATTTGACTAATTGAGTTTCCAAATTGAGCTAATACCTGATTTGGTGTAGCTGAACCCATTGGAGTGGTTGGAGCTGTAGATCTTGAGCTGGAAGATGTTGTACTTCCACGATCTGCCATCTCGCGTGAGCGATCACTGCGTTGATACCATGAAATCACAGAACATTGAAGACAAAAAATGAAGGAGAAATAAAAGAATGAGAAATCCCCAAATGTTTCCCTCCAAAACCATATCCGTACCTAGATGGTACTCCTCTATATATATATGGAGAATCAGATTACATGAACACCGTTGATCATACACTTATACAGGTGTCAGCATCCTATAAGTTCTAACATAATGAACTCTCACTTACAATTATAACAACTCTCAAGTACTGCCAAACATGTTAAGACTCACTATTGGTTCTTTCTCACAATTATTACAAGCCAAAGTGGCAATGCATATATGGTTGGTTTGAAATTTTGGACTTTGAATTACTTTGTGTGTGTGTATATAAGTTTTGGGTTGATTTGAAATCAAAATGAAGTTCATTCTAGTTTTGGTTGTGTATAGTGTATAATGATGACAGGAATGCATTGATAGCACAAACCAAAACTTGAGTATTGTCGGATGAGGTATATCCCTAACTAGAAAGAATACTTCACTACTTCACATCTGCTGCTTTATACCTCAAACTGATACTATGTTCTGGTTCATTTTCTTGTCATACTTTCTCTTAGCCACCTCCATTGTCACACTACAAGTTCTTAACAAAACCTTCAGCACTTTAGACTAGAACTAAAAAAAAAGGACCCTGCTACAAGTACATTAAAAACACACATCAAAAGGCACATCAAACCATTCGAGCTGTCCATTCGCACCTCAAATGAAGTGCACATACGGATTTCCATGCAAAACACGTGAGTCGAGTTCTTGATGTGCCTTTTAGTATGCATTTTTGATGTACGTTTATCATTTTCCAAAAAAAAGGAAATGCTAGAATGACTACACGATGCTAGAATGACTACACGTCACAACGCATTACACAATAGCTTATCTGACGTATAGATTCACATCAAAATGGGGTGTTGGGTGTATCTTTTATGTCATTGTAGCATTTCCCAAAAAAAATCACTAAAATATATATATGAATGATACTTAAATTGAAACTCTTTGTGACACGTTTTTCTCCTACTATACTTTGGTAAGAGTTTTTTTTTTTTTTTTTTTTAACTTTATTTTATGGAAACATATAGTTCCTCGACGCTTACATAATATTTTTGGTTATAATAGAATAAAATCTCGTTCCTATGAAAAAATTAACACTCTTCTAACCATTGTAGATTTGCTACAACAATCAAGGTCTAGCTTTTCACATGATAGAACCTTAAGATTGGAGTATACATTGTGGAATACATAGACATTGTTGATATGAGTAGATATTATCTATTTTGAATGTCTAATTCTAGACAATGGAATCCACAGCCTCATCAGTAATTTTCTCTAAAATATATAGAAAAAATAATAAATTTTAAAAATAAAAAGTGGAACCACATTCGTCATTGAAAAAACACTTTTGAACTTCAATCTCTATTTAAGCCACATTCTCTCTATATTACTGACGCGACATTAATTCACGCATACACTCTATATTTACCATTGGAGACGCTCTTATATATACTTCAATTTGTTTTCTCACAAACATCGACGTAGAAAATTGGCGTGTCAATAGTGGATCATTTTAATTTCTTTTTGGTACATTTAAAAATGGAAGTTGTTCACAAATCACAAGTCACTCAATAAAGGGAGAAAAAAAAAAATCCCTCTTCATCCAGCTCTCCAAACCCTTGTTCAAGCCCTAGAATCTCGCTTCCAACCTTAGATTTTCTCTGCTAAGGATCTGCTCTTCAATTCTTCGTTAATGGCGGATGCACCACCGCCATCATCGCCACCACCGCCACCTCCACCTCTCCTCCCTCTCTCCAACCCTCTCAAACCCCGAAAGCGCCTCCTCGCCACTCCCGACCGCGGCGGCGGCGCGCCGCGGACCTCCCAACCCTTCTCCCCAACCTCCTCCTCGTCAATCCAATCGCGCCACCCCAACATCTCCACCTGCCACAGCTGCGGATCTCACAACAGCAACAACAACAACGACGACAACAACAGCAACAACAACAACAACAACCTTAAAACGCGCGGTAAGCTTCGAATTCTCGATAGTCAATGGCGCATTGTGCTTCTCTGTACCAATTGCTTCAAAGACATCCGAACCGCGAGAACTTGTTCGTATTGTTTTCTTCGATTTCGCGAAGAGGAACGCGTTAGGTGTGGGAATTGTAGGCGTTGCGTTCATAAGGAATGCGTTTATGATTTCGATAGGGCGTGTGATTGGTACTGTGTGGATGGGTTTGCTTGTTTTGATTGTTGGGAGCCTAAATCGAATAGAAAAATGAGAACTTGTTGTGGAAATCGGTCTAGGGTTTTGGTGGATGTGGCGAAGGAGGCAGTGGTGAAGATTGCCGCTGTGGTTAGGGCTAGGGATAATGCGGGTAAGAAGGATGAGGTTGCGAGGAGGGCTGCTGCTGCGGCGGCAGTTGCGTTGGATTTGTATAGACTTGATGCCGATGAGGAGGCCATAAAAAATGATCCTTTGTTGAGCGTTGATAATAGTGAATTGGAGGAGAGGTTGCGTCGTGCGATTGACAGTTCGCCTAGGATTTTTAAGCAGTTGTGCTCGGCGAATGCTGATCCTTTGGTTGCGCTGAAGATATTGAAAGCCGATGGTCATTTGTCGTCTAGGAGTACTAATGTTTGCAGGAAGCTTGACATTGTTAGTGTTACCAAAAAGCCGAAGATGCCTAATCCGGATTTCGATAGATCAATCTTTTTCCCTGAATATGACCCCTGTGTTGTTCTGTGCCTTCCGGCACAAAGAAAAAAAGTGAAATTTAGTATGAGTTCTAAGAAAAAGAAACATATGAAAATTGGCGAGGATGGCAAGACGGGAAATTCTGTATGCGAAGCAGAGGCTGGTCTGTGTAAAATTACTGATGGTAATGATACTAGTGTCGCGCTTCCTGGGAAGGAGGCTGAGCCTGGTGATTGTTGTAGAGACAAGGTCAGTGTAGATGTGGAAGAGAAAAAATGTGATCAGCCTGATATGCATTTACTTAAGTACAGTAAGCGTACCCAATCTCATTCGTCAACATGTGATGGACTTCTTTCGACTTCAAAAGAGAAAGTAAGGGATGGATCTGATACGTGTTCACTTAAGTATCGCAAGCAAGTTCAATGTCAGTCGTCATGTCTTAATGTGTTGTCTACACCTGAAGAGAAAAGATTGGGTGAACCTGATATGTATGTGCTCAAGTATAGCAAGAGAAAGAGAAGCTCAAATGCTGTTTTAACCAGCAGTGGAACTTTTTTGCAATCATCGCGTGATAAGGACATTCGATCAAAAAAATCACATGATAAGGACTTGTGTGCATCTCAGCAGAAAATATATCAAATGCCTGATATGTACTTTTACAAGTATAGTAAGAGGCATAAGAGTTCAGGCAATTCTCAAGTTAAGTTTCCTTGTGAAGATTTTCCTCTTCGGAGTCAGCCTCAGCAACTGGAATTCAGCAGTTACAGTTGAACTTTTCTGAAATGTCTAGAACCGTCTTTGTCACTTCGTCTGAATCTCATTCTGTCCATTTGAAGCACAAGCTGCCCCTTCAGGAACAATTGATGAAATGTACAGGTAAAAAGATCATAGAAAATATTACTTCTAGCTGTCGATTCTAATATTAGCTCCTAAATCTTTTAATTGTTACCATTTGTATTTTCCATAGTGTTCGGATGAGATAATTGCTGTGCTTTCCCTTCTCTATTGTATTCACTTTCTTGTGACTTTTTGTTTACCGTATACATATACAATGAGCTGCAACTGCTTTTTGCGAATTTTTACTTCAAGTTTCAACTCTATAATCTTCATCCCTTAGAAATGGTCCAATTATTACATTCTGGTTTATCGTAGAAGTCTCTCAATACGTGCCTTGATGCGAGCTGATCATGATTTGTGGAAATATGTCAGCTTTGGTGCCTTTATGGTTGGATTGGGAGCTTGTTGTAGGATCTCTCTCTTAGAAAGCTGAACTTGCATTTGAGAGTGTCGTGAGAGAATGACACATAAATTATTAGCTGCAAATGCTTTCATTAGATGCAAGGTTGATGTTGACCCTCTTCATCGGCCTCTTGTGAGATTATCTAAAGTGGTTAGTTCATGCTCAGTCTAGTGGTAAGGGGCTTGATTAATTGCAAAAATATTTGTTTTAATGAGATTTTGGTTTCCCTTTTCATTCTTTTGGCATGAAATATCAAAGGGGTGAAGTAGTCGGTTCAAAGTTGAACTTCACTTCATTTTTAGTGCGAAGCTTTCCATGAAGTTATTATTTTAGATAAATCTTGATAAGCCGTAGTGGACATTCCTTACTTGTTATCGTGCCTTCTGAACGGCCATGTCCATAGTTAAATTAGTGTTGCAATGGTTTCAGTGGGTTGACACATTTACTTTCTACGGTATCTTTGCTATATGGTGATTATACCTTAGGCGGTTCTGGGGGAGGCTGTTAACATAAAGACCCTACCTAGCATTAATGAGAGGTTCTTTCGGACTAGATCATCAATTTTAATATGATAATATCCTAAAATTGTGAAGAACAATTTTCGGTAGATACCGGGATGTTGGAAACATATGATCTATAATACAAACAGAAAACTCTGTTAAGATGTATCCATGCGCTTATAAACTTAATGTCTTAATTCCATATGTGCATATATTTCTGCTAAAATGAAAATTTGTATGTTGTTTCCCTGATGAGCTAGATTGCCATCCTAACATTTATGATTTTTGGTCTTGCTCCTGCATTTCCTTTTATTTTGTACTTCTTTGACGTCAAACAGAACTTCGCGTATTCACCATTTACTCGTGTATTTTCATGTAAATTTAACTGTTGACTCCTTTTTAAAGGCTAGAGACCAGTGGATTCTAAAATTGTTTTTCTCTTGGATACGTTTATTTGGATTATTCACATAGCTTAATGATGAAACATATGAAACTAGAATGTCTTACTTTAACTTTTCAAGTTACAGTCACGATATTTTAGTTATTTGATTAGGTTTCCCATTGAAGTTTGAATTGGTGTTATTGGTAAAGGTTGATCCATTATGACCTAATGATTTTGAATTTGATCTTGAAAACCACTTTTCGATAAATGGAGGGAGATGTCTAGGTTATCTTCCCAAATCTAATAATGGTTGTAGACTTGCTCATCTAGCAAGCTTTTTTTATTCAGGATTTTGATATTCTATTGGGTAGGATTCTTATTTTGGTGTTTGGTAAAAGTATTCCGCCCATGTTTGTAGTGGCGAGTCTGATTATTTATAAGAGGACGTCCCATGAAGAATGGAATTAAGAACTCGATAGAAGCATGAGTTTAGGCTTGGTGGTCCAAAGAGGACCGGTGGCAGATACTAAAAAAATAAATTAGCAGTAGTGTTAGAAGGTGAAAGTGATTATTTGTATTGGCGCAACATCATAATGTGTATGTATTTATCAGTGATTGCAAGGCGGCATACACATTTTGAGGCAAAACCGCCTAGGCGATCAGTGACCTTACAAATTAAGTTTGGTAACGTAAAATGTGAATATCTATCCAACAAAAAAAATCTTAACATAATTAATGCTACATATGGAAGTAAGGCGTATTTGTATCCTTGAAGTATATATTGAATATGGATTATAGTGATCACTAATAGAAAATTATTGTTTCTTAAGGGCCTTTAAATAAATAAACTAATTTAGAGGCCCGTAACCAAATATTTATTTTTTGACCACCTAGGCATCACTTAGAAGCCGTCTAGGCACCCCTGGCATAGGTCAAAGAATTCACCTTGGAATTGCCGTGGCTCCTTGCAATCCTTGATATTTATTATTTGTTAATTAAAGTGAGGGTATAAAAACGAATCATCTGGGAAATTAGGAGAATTTTGTGTTGGAGAGAAGCAGAGCTTAGAAAACTTTTGCAGTTCCGTTTATTTCCTTTGCTCAATCAATAAAATTCTTCCTAGTTCTCTTTATCATATATGTTCAATTCTCATGATTTATGTCTTCTTATTTGTTAAGTACCAAGAGTCGGGATCATGTGTCTTGGTCTGTTTCTGGGACGAGCATAGATCCTCGTTGAGAGTCACTCTGCGAGATGTCCAGCATCCGAGGTTAATTTGAGATCTTGTTCCGGTTTGTCCTGCTGTTCCAGGTTCGAGTGATGTTTCGCCAGTAAGAGATCAACAGAAGGGTTGTACACCTGGTGTTGTGTAAACAGGAAAGGGATACCTCGAGTCTTGAGTCCACGACAGATGCGCGTCGTCCAAACCCTGGCCTCTTTCGTTAGGATGTGTAAGCAAAAACAAAGTCCTCAAAGAGTGGTCTCGGGGAAGCACTCCAACGCTCAAGTCAGATGGGAGGTCAAGAAGGTTTTTTGGTGAAATAGAAATGGTACGTACCTCATATCTTAACCAACCCCTCTATATATACTTGACATCAAATAATTTGTTAGGATGTGTAAGCATCCCCGATTTGCGTCCATCTCCTACTAGGAGTCTCCATTAAGATTGACAAGTATCACGCGATTTGAGTCAATCTTGATATGTGCTTACCATGGACAGGATAAGTCTTTGATAATTTCAGTTACTTATCTGTTAATCCGCGAATTTTGGGCATCTCGATGTACGGGATATTATATTCCATATCACTAGCCCCCCCCACCACTCCTTAGTAACTGAATTCAATTTGCTAAGGAGTAGATTTGTTTAAGGACCTGTTTTGAGTCTCAAACTTGTTTGCTATGTCTTTTTTTTTTTAAAAAAACCTAAGTTAGGTCATTTTTTTTTAAAGGATCTATTTGAGTCTCTAGACTTGTATGCAATGTCTTTTTTGTAAAGGACCTAAGTTAGGCCTTTTTTTTAAAGGACCTATCTTGAGTCTCGGACTTTTATGTCATGTCCTTTTTTTTTAAAGGACCTATTTTGAGTCTCGGACTTGTATACCATGTCCTTTTTTTAAAGGACCCAAGTTAGGTCTTTTTTTTTTTTTTTTTTTTTTTTTTTTTTTAAAAAGGACCTATTTGAGTCTCGGACTTGTATGCCATGTCCTTTTGTTTTAAAGGACCTAAGTTAGGTCTTTTTTCATTTTTTAAAAAGGACCTATTTGAGTCTTTAGACTTGTATGCCATGTCTTTTTTTTTTAAGGACCTAAGTTAGATCTTTTTTTTTAAAGGACCTATGTTGAGTCTCGGACTTGTATGCCATGTCATTTTTTTTTTAAAGGACCTATTTTGAGTCTCGGACTTGAATGCCATGTCGTTTTTTTAAAGGACCTATGTTGAGTCTCGAACTTGTATGCCGTGTCCTTTTTTTTAAAAGGTCCTAAGTTAGGTCTTTTTTTTAGGACCTATTTTGAGTCTCGAACTTGTATACCATGTTCTTTTTTTAAGGAAAATGAATTTATGACATTCTTTTGTTACATACATTTGCTATACAATGGTGTAGATTCTCTTAAAATTTGTGGGGTCCACACATCTCAATCAAGTCTACACCATTGTGTAGCAAATTTATGTCTCATAGAATGTTAGATTATCATCTTCCTTTTTTTTAAAGGACCTAAGTTAGGTCATTTTTTTTTAAAGGACCTATTTAAGTCTCTAGATTTGTATGCCATGTCCTTTTTTTTTAAATGACCTAAGTTGGGTCATTTTTTTTAAAGGAGCTATGTTGAGTCTCAGACTTGTATACCATG
This sequence comes from Stephania cephalantha, assembly GCA_039657325.1. NCBI lineage: Eukaryota > Viridiplantae > Streptophyta > Magnoliopsida > Ranunculales > Menispermaceae > Stephania > Stephania cephalantha. The sequence goes on from CM077574.1 coordinate 4,284,859, forward strand.
TCCTTTTTTTTTTAAAAGGACATAAGTTAGGTCATTTTTTTAAAGGACCTATTTTGAGTCTCGGACTTATATACCGTGTCCTTTTTTTTTAAAGGACCGAGTTGGGTCTTTTTTTTAAAGGACCTATGTTGAGTCTCGGACTTGTATGCCATGTCATTTTTTAAAAGACCTAAGTTAGGTCTTTTTTTTAAAGGACCTATTTGAGTCTATAGACTTGTATGCCATGTCCTATTTTTTAAAGGACCTAAGTTAGGTCTTTTTTTTTTTTAAAAAAAGACCTATATTGATTTTGAAATATTTACCTCCAACATCTCGTTTCGAGATCTCGAATCTTTGGATTCATCAAGTTTTTTTTTCAAAAGTATTTCCTTCCAACCTTTTGGTTCGAAATTTTGGCTCCAAAATTTGGATTCATCAAAATCTTTCCAAAAGTATATGTCCTTCAAACATGTTGGTTTGAAATCTTGGCTCCAAACTTTGGTTTTTCTATATAAGGTGGTATATCATTTTCTTATTTTTTTTTGTGTAAAGTGTGAGAGATTTGGACGATTGTCTTACTAAGGAGTTTGGAGCTCAATTTAGGTAATCTTTCTCGAGTTTTTTATTTTTTTTTGAAGTGATGTCTACAAAGGTAAAAATCTTAAAGCTCATTTTTCCTTAGATTCCATGTTGATTAGTGTAGGTTGCAAGACGGTGGGTGAGTCCATGGATAATTTTCTTATGAATGAAGTAATTGCAGATGCGCAGAATGATGATACTTCTCATTCTAATGTTGAGGCGTATGAATTAGTGTCTGCACTCACTCATGATAGTCAAGTTGAAAAAGTTGCTTCCATGTATTATATCCTAAAGTCTGCTTATCGATGTTATGCGCCTTGCCCTGCTGACAAAGCCTGTAACTTCACTAAAGATCTTTGTGTCTTTAAAGAAGCTCTAACTGGTGGCCTTAAATTTCCACCGCATCCATTTGTGTCGACACTCTTTTTAAGTTATAAGGTTCACCATGCTCAACTAACGCCACATAGTTGGCGATTAGTTATGTGTTTCATTGTGCTTTGTTTACAACTTCAGCTTCCTTTGAGTGTTTCTGTATTTAGAAACATTTTTCAAATCAGGAACAATAGTTCTCGTCACTTTGGTTGGGTTAACCTTTCTGTGAGATCGTCAAGTCTTCCCATTGTTAATGCCAAATCTTTCTCGTTCCTTGATTTTTATCCTAATTGGAAGAAGGAGTTCTTTTATATTGAATGGAAAAATGGAGATTGGTCTTCTATTTTTTCACTTTCATGATCCCTGGCTAGTGAACGCTTCTTCAGAAAACGTGTGACGGCCCCAAATTCCGAGGTAAACCGGGCACCGCCACGTCGCCGGACACGTCACAAAGCCATGCTACGTCACCTGCACACTTGTCTATGACGACCCACGAACTATCCGTCTTGTAATCCGACTTAATAAATTTCGTCGTTTTAAAAGGTTAATATTATATCGAAATATGCTAAGTTAATAAGTTTTACAACTTAATTTGTTTATTTTAATTCTTTTCAGGTTATTTTTAATAGCGAAAGTCTTAATAACATGCATATGATTAATGTAAACAAGTTATGCAATAATTAACAACCTATGTGGTGGAAACCCAGAAAAGGATACCATGTATATCAGTTAAGGCGACAAAAATGTATAATAGGCGTCAATATACATGTATAATATGAAAAGTCTCCCAAAATGATCCCAAAAAGTATGTATACGTAAATACAATCACTACGAGTAAGCTAGTGGAGGCGTTCAAAATTAGAGGTAGTCGCCAATCACCGCCTTCCCCGACTCGTCGCAGGATCTGCAACTTGCCACCAACAACAATGACAAGTTCCAGGTGAGTAAATCCCAGAGAAATTCAGTTAGTATTCACAAGAAATCCAAGAAAACGACTACAATTCATGCATATAAAGTAAATGAACAGGAATGTAAATCATGAATATAAGTCGTGAGATAATCAAGAATATGGAACGCGAGTGTGGTGTATAGCTGTCGAGCCGTGAGACTAAATACTAAACCGAGAAGGCCTTGGAGGTGAGGAAATCCACACCCCCTCTTCACGGTCGAAATGAGGAACTCTCTGTTGGTCGAAAGGTAGACTTCCGCCCAACGTCTCATAGGAGAGGAAATCTGTGACGGAGGTGAACCTCACGTCAACTCGCTCTCGAGATCATCGACTCGCTAAGAGATATCTCACGCGTAGTCTAAGGTATGACCTACACCGTAGCAACAATCGAATCATCATCAACGAGAGAGCCGAAAGGGGTCACACCGTCCCTTCGACCATACACAGACACACGCGGGAATAGAGTAAACATGCAAGTTGAACTGGCGAAAAGTAATGTGAACTAAATAATTTACAAAAAAAATAAGTAAATTCTAAACTGACTTTCTCGTGGTTTTACTTACCTCAAACAATTTCAAATATCTCTCAAAACGCCCGCACACGCCTCGAGATACGTACTCGACACTCGACTATGGTATCCTAAGTCCCGGGGATCGATTGTTTTGGCAACGCGCCACCGCGCCGCTGCTCCACGTCGTTCGTCGCGCCGCTGCCGTGCACTGCCGGCGCCGCTGCCGCTGCGCGCGCGCATCATCGCATCGCGCTTTGCGGCGCGCCATCGCTGAAGCGGCGCTCGCTGGGAGGCGCCGCCATCGCTCGTTCTCGACCTCCGCGCCGCGCGCTCGTCGTCCGTCGCTGGTGAGCTCCGCCGTCCGCGCGCCGCGCTGGAGTTGCCGCTGGAGTCCGCCCGCGCGCGCGCAGCTGGAACCGCCGTCCGCGACCTCGCTCATCGCCGCGAGCCGCCCCGATCTCCCGTCGCCGCTCTCTCTCCCTTTCTCTCTCTTGCCGATTTCTCACCTTCTCTCTCTCTTGCCGATCTCTCTTTCTCTCTCTCTCTCTCTCTCTCCCTCCCTCTTTCTCCTCTCTTCCTTCTCTCAACGTCCTCTCCCTCTCTCTCTCTCTTTCTTTTTCTCTCTACCCGATTTAAAAGAAAGATTTTTTTAATTATTTGGAGAGGAGAGGGAGTAATGATGAGTGATGGGTTTGATAGGGTGATGTGATGTGTGATGTGACAGCTAAATCCCAGGCTATCCCATACACCGCATTATGCGCTCACCGCGACGTCGTACACTCTCGTCACTACGCGCGCACAACGTGACTAAGCGTAATTATCAATTACGAGACGTGAACTATTAAATAATAATAAAATAAATAAACACTCGCCACACAAAAATAACATATTTTACCTCATTAGGCGTGCCCTAGACTTATCCGCGACGTCCACGTGGGTCTGAGCTTATGATCTTAATCCGTAATTTGTCAGTTAATCGAGATTAATTAAAGCGGGCCGTTACAATCTTCCCAACTAAAAGGAATTTCGTCCCGAAATTCAAATTTAATTCAATCTTTACTTTGGAACAAATGGGGTATCACCCTCGCACGGTAAACTCTTTCTCCCAAATAAGGCCCTTCAAGGGAGAAACCTTCAAGTAGACCAAATCATCCACTTCATAACTCAGACCATCGCGGTACTTGTTCGCGTACTTCTTTTGTCTATCCTTAGCAGCTTGTAACCTCTGACGAATCAGCCAAATTTTATGTGTGATCTACAACAATCTCAGGCCCAACGGTAGCTACGTCCTCGGGCTCTGCCTAACAAGTTGGTGATCTGCATGGTCTCCCGTATAGCGCCTCGAATGGTGGCATCCCAATACAAGCCTGATAACTATTGTTGTAGGCAAACTCACAAATTGGCAAAACTCCTCCCATGACTCTCCAAACTATAGCACACAGGCTCTGAGCATGTCCTCAAGAATTTGAATAAGTCTCTCAAACTGCTCGTCAGTCTGCGGATGAAAATCCGTCCGTCGAATCGCAACGGTACCATATCGCTCCCGCATGGCCTCGCCAAAGCCGAAAGCTGCGAAGTAGGTCGACTGTCTCTGTCTGACACTGTAGATACTAACACTCCGTGCAGTCTGATAATTTCTCGCTCGAAGAGCGTGCCCAGCTGTGGAAAGTTATATTTCATGGAGATTGGGATAAAATGCGCTGATTTCGTCAGTCGATCCACGACTACCCAAATGGCATCGTGCTTGCGCAAAGTTGTCGGCAACCCATTGACAAAGTCCATAGTGATGTGTTCGCATTTCCCCTGTGGGATAGGTAGTGGCTGCAATAGTCCTCCAAGCTTCCTGTGCTCAGCCTCAACCTGCTGACACACCTCACAACTCCTCACATACTGGCTGACATCTGCCTTCATCCCTGGCCACCAAAATATCCGTCGCATATCATGATACATTTTGGTCCTGCCGGGATGCACTATGTACCTGGATCTGTGAGCCTCCTGAATAATACCATCGCGTAACTCTGCCACTGCCGGAATCCACTATCTACCTCGGTGACTCAAACACTCATCAACGGAATCGCGCCAATCTGGGTAATCTGGACTCTGTGCCATGTCCCTGAACCTCTGATCCATCACATCAGCTCTCTGACACTCAAAGACGCGCGAAATAGATACTGTCGGTACTCTCATCTGTCCGCAAATATGTGCCTCTGCAATATCTGGAACCTCTGACAAACTCATAGCTGCTGCCGCCTCGAGTAAACCAAACTCGTGGGTCACCTTGCAAACTACTGTCTCACTGTCTGGTCCTCTCCTACTAAGGGCATCTGCTACGACATTCACCTTCCCAAGCTGATACTCGATGGCGAAGTCGTAGTCTTTCAGCAATTTCAACCACCGTCGCTGTCTTATATTCAGGTCATTTTGGGTGAAAAGATCATTCAAACTCTTATGATATGTATACAATGTGAACCTCTCACCATAAAGGTAGTGTCTCCACACCTTCAGTGCAAATACAACCGCTGCAAGCTCCAGGTCGTGCACTGGATAGTTCCTCTCATGGGTCCTCAACTGACGCGATAAATAAGCTATCACTATGTCTCCCTGCATCAGTATGCATCCCAATCCGGTGCCACAAGCATCCGTATGAACAGTCAACTCCTTGCCCGGCTCGGGCAACACTAACCACGGTGCAGAAGTCAACTTCTTCTTCAACTCTGTGAAGGCCGCCTCGCATTCACTGGACCAATGGAAGATCACATCTTTCTTGGTCAATCTAGTCATCAGCGCTGCAATTTTGGAGAAGTCATGTACAAAGCGTCGATAATATCCTGCCAATCCTAAAAAGCTCCTGATGTCTGTCACGCACTCTGGTGTAGGCCAGTCGATGATAGCGTGAATCTTACTCGGGTCCACTGAAATACCTCTGTTGCTGATCACGTGTCCCAAGAATTTCACCTCAGAAAGCCAAAACTCGCACTTACTGAACTTGGCGTACAATCTGTGCTCCTCAAAGTCTTCAACGTCTCTCTGAGATGCCTCTCGTGGTCCTCATAGGTCTTGGAGTAAATCAAGATGTCATCGATGAAGACTATCACGAATCGATCTAAAAATGGCCTTAAGACTTCGATGCATCAAATCCATAAACACAGCTGGCGCGTTTGTCAACCCAAACGGCATAACAGTGAACTCAAATAACCCGTAACGTGTGATGAACGCCGTCTTAGGTACATCCTCCTCTCTGATCCGCACCTGATGATATCCAGATCTCAGATCAATCTTGGAGAAGAACTGTGCTCCGGCCAATTGGTCGAATAGGTCATCGATCCTGGGCAAGGGATACCTATTCCTGACCGTCACCTGATTTAACTTTCGGTAGTCTATACACATCCTCATACTACTGTCTTTTTTTTCTCACAAATAAGACCGGTGCTCCCTAGGGTGACATACTCGGGTGTATGAAACCCTTCTTCGATTGATCCTCTAGCTGGGCCCTCAACTCCTCGTGCTCTGGCCGTGACATACGGTAAGGTCTGCTCGCTATGGGCCGTGTGCCTGACACTAACTCAATCATAAACTCTACCTGTCTGGGCGGGGGTAATCCAGGTAGATCCTCAGGAAAAACATCAGGGAACTCGCGTGCTACTGGGACATCCTCAAGTCCTGGTCACTGGCCTGTCATCGGACTCTACTATCCTTGCGAGGATCTCCATCTCCTGGGGTGGAATCAGTGTCGGTGCCACGGCCGACGTAGTCAATGGTGTAGTGACTGTTGGCAGTATCTAGGTAGTAGTGGTCATAAGCTGGGTCGTCGGAACAGTCGGGGCGACATCTGTCTGCTCTACAGTAGTGGCGACGGCGAGTATGGCAGGGGCCGGTGTGGCCGCTGCCCGTGCTCGAAGCAATCGAAGAATCTCCTCGAGCTGTAAACTATGGAGTGCGATCGTGTCGCACAAGGTCTGATACGAGTCGCGAACGTGCCGCATTTTAGCATCGTAATACGTGTACATAAGTATTAGAATCAATATATACACATATAAGTCCTAGTACTACCCGCTCACTTTGCTTCCCAACTAAAGTTCTAAGTTAGGATCTTCGGGTTTCCACATCTAATGTTCGTTGTTAAGCTAGGTTCGCCTGGACCTAGGCTCTGATACCAACTGTGACGTCCCCAAATTCCGAGGCAAATCGGGCACCGCCACGTCGCCAGACACGTCACCAAGCCATGCTACGTCACCTGCACACCTGTATATGACGGCCCACGAACTATCCGTCTTGTAATCCGACTTAGTAAATTTCGTTGTTTTAAAAGGTTAATAAGTTTATTTTTAATAGCGGAAGTCTTAATAACATGCATATGATTAATGTAAACAAGTTATGCAATAATTAACAACCTATGGGGTGGAAACCCAGCAAAAGGATACCGTGTATATCAGTTAAGGCGACAAAAATGTATAATAGACATCAATATACATGTATCAGGTGAAAAGTCTCCCAAAATGATACCAAAAAGTATGTATACGTAAATACAATCACCTACGAGTAAGCTAGTGGAGGCGCTCCAAATCAGAGGTAGTCGCCAATCACCGCCTTCCCCCGGCTCGTCGTAGGATCTGCAACTTGCCACCAACAACAATGACAAGTTCCAGGTGAGTAAATCCCAGGGAAATTCAATTTAATATTCACAAGAAATCCAAGAAAACGACTACAATTCATGCATATAAAGTAAATGAACAGGAATGTAAAACATGAATATAAGTCGTGAGATAATCAAGAATATGGAACACGAGTGTGGTGTATAGCTGTCGAGCCCTGGGACTAAATACTAAACCGAGAAGGCCCTGGAGGTGAGGAAATCCACACCCCCTCTTCACGGTCGAAATGAGGAACTCTCTGTTGGTCGGAAGGTAGACTTCCGCCCAACGCCTCATAGGAGAGGAAATCTGTGACGGAGGTGAACCTCACGTCAACTCGCTCTCGAGATCATCGACTTGCTAAGAGATATCTCACGCGTAGTCTAAGGTATGACCTACACCGTAACAACAATCGAATCATCATCAACGAGAGAGCCGGAAAGGGGTCACACCGTCCCTTCGACCATACACAGACACACGCGGGAATAGAGTAAACATGCAAGTTGAACTGGCGAAAAGTAATGTGAACTAAATAATTTACAAGAAAAATAAGTAAATTCTAAACTGACTTTCTCGTGGGTTTACTTACCTCAAACAATCGCAAATATCTCTCAAAACGCCCGCACACGCCTCGAGATACGTACACGACACTCGACTATGGTATCCTAAGTCTCGGGGATCGATTGTTCCGGCAACGCGCCACCGCGCTGCTGCTCCACGTCGTTCGACGCGCCGCTGCCGCTGCCGTGCATTGCGGCTGCGCGTGCCGCGCATCCGCTTCGCCATCGCCATGCGGCGCCGCCGCTCGCCGCGCCGCTCGCTTGCAGCGCGCGCCGCGCGCTGGCGGCGCCAATCTTTGGAGCGGCGTCGCTATTCTTGGAGGCGCATTGCCGCTCGTTCTCGACCTCCCGCAACCGCCGCCGTTCGTCGTCCGTCGCTGGTGAGCTCGGCCGTCCCGCGTCGTTCTTTGGAGTTCTTCTTGGAGTCGCCGGCGCCGCACTGGACTTGTCGTCCGCGACCTCGCTCTCTCGCTGCGAGCCGCCCGATCTCCCGTCGCCGCTCTCTCTCTCTCTCTCTCTCTTGTCGATTTCTCACCCTCTCTCTCTTGCCGATCTCTCTCTTTCTTCTCTTCTCTCTCTCTCTCTCTCTCTCTCTCTCTCTCTCTCTCTCTTTCTCCTCTCTTCCTTCTCTCAACGTCCTCTCCCTCTCTCTCTCTCTCTCTCTCTCTCTCTCTCTTTCTTTTTCTCTCTCTACCCGATTTAAAAGAGAGATTTTTTTTATTTATCTAGAGAGGAGAGGGAGTAATGATGAGTGATGGAGAGGGAGTAATGATGAATGATGGGTTTGATAGGGTGATATGATGTGTGACGTGACAACTAAATCCCAGGCTATCCCATACACCGGCGTTACGCGCTCACCGCGACGTCGTACACTCTCGTCACTACGCGCGCACAACGCGACTAAGAGTAATTCTCAATTACGCGACGCGAACTATTAAATAATAATAAAATAAATAAACACTCGCTACACAAAAATAACATATTTTATCTCATTAGGCGTGCCCTAGACTTTTCCGCGACGTCCACGCGTGGTCTGAGCTTAAGATCTTAATCCGTAATTTGTCAGTTAATCGGGATTAATTAAAGCGGGCCGTTACAAAACGATCCCTCAATGGTGAAGAGAATGCTATTAAGGAGGCTCTTTGTAGTAATGGAAGAAAAATCATTGCAATCTCTCTATTGAAAGAGATGACCTTTTTGATCTTGGCCTTAGTTGAGTTTGTGGGGAGGGTATGCTTACCTAATTTTTTTGAATTTTTTCTTTACTCTATGCGTTGTGTCGTTCTTGACATATTTCTTGTCCCTTTTTTGTAGCTCTTGCAGTCATGGAAGCTTTGAATGCTAAAGATGAGAGAAAAGCAATAATTCTTCAAGATAGGCGTGATAAAAAAGCAAAAGTGTACTTCTGGATCATCTTCTGTTACGCCTGAGTTGATCATAGAGGATTCAGCTCCTGCACCTCCTGCTCGTCTCCGACATGAGTCATTTTTTATTCCGAGTTGGGGAGTGAAGACTTGCGATTCTGTGTTATCTAACACGATTACTGCGAGAGAACTTATTCTCAAAGGCGTGACTCCAGCTGATCAACATGTGGCATCTAGTTATGCCAATAGAGCCTATCAAAACATGGCAACCGTAAGCCTTAAAATTCAACTGTTTTTTTTTTTTTTTTTTTTTTGCTAACGAAGTGCATGTTGGTTCATGTTGTAGAGCCAACTCTACAATAGTGAAACAATTAAGAAGATGTTGGCATTGGCGGAAGAGAATGACAAGTTAGAGGTGACTTTGCTGGAGAAAGACAAAGATATCAACATGAAGGATAGGGTCATAGCCCATAATGCAGAGATTCTCTCCAAAAATGAGATTGAGATCTCTCAACTCAAAGCCACTAACAATCGTCTCATGGCTAAGGTGTCATCGTTAGAGACCACTAATGAGGAAGCTTTGGCGTTTGGGGAGAAACATTATAAAACCTCAGAAAAATAGTTGGAATACGCAAAAAACTATCTTGTTGCGAATTGTGATGCTCCGTATAGCGCAGGTTGGAAGGGTGACATATAACATCTTCAAAACAAAGGTTATGTCATTCAAGATGATGATGCGGTTGAACCAATCGAAGAAGAAGAGGAAGCTGGAGAGAGTGCTTGATAATGTTGAACTTCTACTTTAAATATGAGTATTTGCACCTGCTGCAATGTCTTTTATATTTATCCCTTATGTTTAGGATCGAGTCTCGCACTTAGTATCTACATTTTGTGTTGGATGTTCATTCTTTTCCTCATTTTTTTGTAATTGTCAGCCCCCTAAGGCTTTCAATCTTTATTTTGTACTTGGAGGAGTATTTACTCTGCATTTTACTATAACTTTACCTCTCAATTTGTCTTCTTTTTGTTTAAAAGGACCTACGTTAGGTCCTTTTTTTGTAAAGGACTTAGGTCCTCTCGTTTTTTAAAGGATATATTTTGAGTCTCTAGACTTGTATGCTATGTCTTTTTTTTGTAAAGGATCTAAATTAGGTCATTTTTAAAAAAAAGGACATATTTTGAGTCTTTAGACTTGTATGCTATGTCTTTTTTTTTTGTAAAGGACCTAAATTAGGTCATTTTTTTTAAAGGACATTTTGAGTATCAGATTTGCATAGTATGTCCTTTTTTTTACCATGAGTAGTGTTTCTGATAGGTGTCTCTTGATACTTAATGCACCATTCCTCTTATTTTATAATGGTGTCTTTGAGACACTTCAAACTTGTAAGAAAGTGTTCATTGTTTTTTTTTAGAAAAAAGTCATGAACTCTCAAATTTTACCCAATAAGGTTGTCTTTATTAAACAGGATTGAATAAAAATCCATACTTTTTCTATTGAAGAACTAATTCTACTAAATAACATTAATGAAAATGTCTTGAGATAAGGAAAAACAAAGCTTGAAATAAATTCTACTGATAATACTTGCGCATGTTCGCTATATTCCATGAACGTGGAATAAAATCGTCATTCATTGTTTCCAATTCATATGCTCCGACTTTAGGACCTTCTGAACATGTATGGGCCCTCCCAATTTGAAGACAATTTTCCAACCGACTTGGGCTTTGACATCTCTGCTATTCGCATGACATAGTCCCCTGCACGAAAAGCTCTTCTTTTTACTTTGGAGTTGTAGTATCTAGCAACTCTTTTATTGTACTCCGCTTTCCGTATTGCCTCAATTTCTCTGCATTCTTCCAAAAGGTCCAGATTTTCTCTAAGCCTCTGTCCATTAGTTTGTTTATCAAAGTTTTGTACTCGCAAAGTTGGTAGACCAATCTCCACATGTATGACAACCTCGGTTTCGAAAGCAAGTTGGAACAGAGTTTCGCCATTTGTTGTCTTACTTGTAGTTCTATATGCCCAGAGAATATTAGGAAGTTCATCCGCCCATAGACCTTTTGCTTCCTCGAGTCTTTTCTTTATACCATCTAGAATAATCATGTTTGTTACCTCGGTCTGCCCATTAGTTTGAGGGTGGGCAACTGAGATAAACCTCTGCTTTATATGAAACTCCGAACGAAATTCCTTGAATTTGTTACTATCAAACTGCTTACAATTGTCAGTTATTAGGACTTGTGGTATGTCGTATCTGCAAATCACTAACTCCCAAAAGAATTTTTGGATTTTTTGCTCCGTTATAAATGCTAACGCCTCAGCTTCAACCCATTTGGTAAAATGATCCACTACCACTATTATGAATTTTCTTTGGCCAGTGGCAGGAGGAAATGGACCAAGAATATCCATACCCCATACTGCAAAAAACACTGGAGAGATTATTTGTGACAACATCTCTGATGGTTGATGGTGTACGGACGCATGCCTCTGACAACTGGGACACTTACGCACGAACTCAATTGCTTGGTTCTGCAGATATGGCCAGTAGTAGCCTTGGCGCAATATCTTATGAGCCAACGCTCTCCCTCCAAGATGTTGCCTACAAATTCCTTCATGTATTTCTCTCAACACGTAATCCGCTTCACTTGGCGCAAGGCGTTTTAACAATGGAAAAGTGAAAGATCTTTTATAAAGGCTTCCATCAATCATTGTGAACCGAACATCTTTGATTGCAAACTTTTTGGTTTCCTCGCTATTTTGCGCCAACTCGCCAGTTTCCAAATAAACTTTTATTGGATCCATCCAGCTTTTCTCTACTTCCACTGTAGCTACCTGTTTTACTATAATCCTTGGCTCCATTAAAACTTCATAATATATTGTTTCTTTCCTATCGACCTCAAGTATATGGTGTACCAAACACTCAATGAAATTGGCCATTAAAGCTTTTACTACTTCATAATATTTTTTTTATTTTTGGTTTCTTCACATCATATAATCCATTGATCTGCATCACCACCAAGTGTGAATCACTATAGAGATTTATTCTTTCATCCTTAAGGGACCATGCAATCTCTAAGCCAACAATTGCTGCTTCGTACTCGACCTCATTGTTTGTGGTTGAAAAATTCAACTTTAAAGCAAATTTTACAATGAAACCGCACAGACTTTCAATGTGTACTCCTACACCACTCCTTGATGCATTGGATGCTCCATCAGTATGTACTTTCCAGTACTTTGGTGTTGGTGAAGGCAACGATGAAGACGGGTTTTCATCATGTGGCGGATTTGTGCATTCTACAATAAAATCCGCTAGGGCTTGTGCCTTAATAGCAACTTTTGGTTTGTAGGTGACATCAAACTCCCCCAGCTAAACTGCCCAATTGATCATTCTTCCATTGGCATCCGAGGAATGAAGTGTCTTCCGTAGTGATTGATTTGTGAACACCACTATTGGATGAGATTGAAAATAAGGTCTCAATTTTCTTGCCGCCACCACTAATGCATAGGCAAATTTTTCTTGATGTGCATATCGAACTTCCGCCCCTTGTAGTACCTTGTTGATATAATATACAAGCTTTTGTATGTTATCTTCTTCTTTAACTAGGACGACACGTGCTACACTGGAAATTGCTAGATATAAACTTAAGGTTTCCCATGTTATGGGTTTGGCCAATAAAGGTGGAGTAGCAAATACCTTTTCAACTCGTCAAAAGATTGTTGGCAATCATCTCCCCATTGAAAATTTGTCGGTCTTTTTAGGATGTTAAAAAATGGGATACATTTTTCTCCTGAATGAGACAAAAACCTTCCCAGGGGCGCAATCCTCCTAGTAAGCCTTCCCACCTCCTTTATTGTCCGTGGTGGACTCATGTCAATCACTGCATTGATTTTTTCTTAGTTTGCTTCAATTCTTCACTTTGATATCATAAAACCAAAGAATTTTCCTGATGCCACTCCAAATGCACATTTAGCCGGATTTAACTTCAATTGATGTCTCTTATGGATATCAAATGCCTGTTGTAAATCATGAACATGATCAATTGACTCTTTACTTTTCACGAGCATATCATCCACATAAACTTCCATATTTGCCATTATCAAGGGTTTGAAAATCCGATTGACCAACCTTCGGTAAGTGGCTCCAGTATTCTTCAATCCAAAAGGCATCATCTTATAACAATACAAACCATGTTCCGTGATGAACGAAACTTTTAGTATGTCTGACTCCTCTATCTGTATTTGGTTGTAGCCGCTAAAAGCATCCATGAAACTCAATAATTCATGACCTGCTGTTGCGTCTATTAGGATATCAATCCTTGGTAAAGGAAAAAATTCTTTGGGCATGCTTTGTTCAGATCAGTGAAGTCGATGCACATCCTCCATTTCTCGTCAGACTTTTTTACCATTACTGGATTAGCCAACCATTCGGGATACTGAACCTCCATGATGATCCTTGCTTTAAGCAACTTATCAACTTCTTCATTTATGACCTTTTCTAGCTTTTGGGCAAATGCCTTTTTCTTTTGCTTGACTGGTTTCTTTGAAGGGTCAACATTCAACTGACGTGTGATGACACTAGGATCAATCCCTGTCATATCATCTGGTGACCTGGCAAAAACTTCCTTATTGCTTTTAAGAAAAGCTACGACATTAGCCACAATCTCAGCTCTTAATGAAGATCCAATGTATGTTACTTTCTCATTATTCTCATCATCTAGATGTATGACAATCAATTCCTCTATGGGTTCTGGTCGTCCCCGCTCTTCATCTTCTCTATTAAAAAAATCAACAGGTAAGACTTCTCCAACAACGCTACAGGATTTGATTGTAGTAAAGTAGCAACTTTGCGCTGTTTTTGATCCCCTTTAACTTCTCATACATCATCTGCAGTAGGGAACTTCATATTGAGATGATAGGTGGATGGTATGGCCTTGAACTTGTTAAGCGCCGACCGTCCCAAAATCACGTTGTATGCAGAAAGAGCCTTGAACACCATAAAATTGACCATGTGCGTTACTTACTTAAGAGCAGTCCCCATGGTCACTTAGAGTAGAATTGAGCCTTTAACTCTAACTTTTGTCCCAGTAAATCCATACAATGGTGCAATAGTCAAGGTCAATTGACTATCATTATATCCCATCTCGGCGAAAGCTTTGTAATACAAAATGTCCACATAACTTTCATTATTAACCAAAGATATTTTGACTGTACAATTCCATACCAAGACTTCTATGACCAATGGATCATCATGTGGATATTTGACACCCTCTAAATCTTTATATATGAAGACTATCTCCTAGTCCATTCTAGCCTTTTTGGGTGATATATCTACCATTAAAGCCTGTCGAGCATACGCCTTCCTTGAACAAAAGGAAGTTCCTCCAATTGTTGGTCCTCCAGATATCATGTTTATGATACCAGCAATGACCCTATCTGTCTTTTCTCTATCGACCTCCTTTCTTTTTGGTCGATCATCCCTTCTTATTATTTTATTGTTGTTCTCCAAGAACTGTCTAAGGTGTCATTTTCAAACTAAGAACTCGAGTTCTTCCTTCAACTGCCTACAGTCTTCCGTGTCGTGGCCAAAATCTTTATGGAAATGACAATACCGGTTTTTATTCCTTTTACCAGCATCCACCCTCATGGGTTTTGGCCATTTGACAAAAGGCTTCGACTCAAGGCAAGAAGAATCTGTCCTCTCAAGGAATTAAAAGGAGTGTATTGATTGAACTGTGCAATAGTAGTAGAGGTTGCATTCGACTTCTGTTTTTTGTTGAAGCCACGCTCCTTGTCGTCCTTTGCTCCCATTTTTCGATCTTCTATTTTCTCATTTTCTAGCTGGATAACTTCCTCAACCACCATGTATTTTCCAGTCTTCCTTTAAAGTTCAGCCATATTTGCTGGTGGGTTTTTTGCCAATGAGACCTTTAAATACTCGTTCGTAGTCACAATAGTAAGGGCTACAACTACTACCGATTGGCCCAAATTCGAGACTTTCAAGGCTTCTTTAGTAAATCGTCTAATATAATCTCTAAGAGATTTTCCACTACGTTGTTAAACACTCATCAAAGATGCAGAACTCTTTGCATGTGTCTTTCCTCCAATGAACTGATTAACAAACCTTTCGCTCAACTAGTTGAAAAATCCTATTGAACCAGGGGAGAGTTGGCGATACCAGTTTTGGGCAGATCCCTTCAGAGTTTGAAGGAACGCCTTTCACTTCACAACATCTGACACTCCATGTAAAAGAAAAACCACATCGAAGTTTAAGACATGTTCAGAAGGATCTCCAGTTCCATCATATTTTTCTATGATCGACATTTTTAACCCTTTTGGTAAGGGTTCATACAAGATTTCTGAACAAAAGGTGGCGGCCTAGACATGTATATTATTTGTCCAGTAGTCTCTTTGTGTGGAATTGATTTTTCAAGTCGTTCCCAAATTCTTCGTTCGATATCTTTTTCGGTTTTGTGTTCGTGGTTAGGATTATGATGACCCAAATCCGAATCTCCAGTGGCCTCCCTTCGGCTTTGATTACAGTTTGACCTACTTAAGATTTCAATTTGTCCTTTTAATCTTTTACTTGTTCCTTCAGCCTGACCACTTCGTTTTCCGCCGTTTGGTCTTCAACCTGTTGCTTTTCTCGCTCAATCCTTCGTCTTTCTATTTCGTCCCTTAAATCAGGATCTTTCAGTTATAAACACTATGTGCTTCATCGACATGTCTGGACGGTGCATACCTTGACATGCCCTCCTCGTGGCCCTTATCTCGTGGTGGAAGATGAGAACAATCTTGCCTTGAATGGCCATTGGATGGGTTTCGTGTCCATGCGTTTCTAGTTGTGACTGCCATGAGCACCTCCTTCTAGCGTTAATCTTGTGTAAACAGGAAATGGATACTTTGAGTCTTGAGTCCACGACAGATGCGCGTTGTCCAAACCCTGGCCTCTTTCGCAGGCAAGACCTGCAAAAACGAAGTCCCCAGAGGTTGGTCTCCGGAGGAAGCACTTCAACGCTCAAGTCAGATGAGAGGTTCAGAAGGGTTTTTGACGAAATAGAAATTGTACGTACCTCATATCTTAATCGACCCCTCTATATATACTTGACATCAAATAATCTGTTAAGATGTGTAAGCATCCCTGATTTGAGTCCATCTCCTACTAGGAGTCTCCATTAAGATTGACAGGTATCACACAATTTGAGTAAATCTTGATATGTGCTTCCCATAGAATAGATAAGTATTTGATAATTTCGGTTACTTATCTGTTAATTCGTGAATTTTGGGCATATCGATGTACGGAATATTATATTCCATATCACCTGGGGATTGTAGTTCAATCAGTCCCTTCTTTTCGATACTTGCTACTCCAAAGTTGATAATCTAGTTCGGTATTACGAATCCATATACTATGGGATTGGACATCTGGTGATCGATCCAGCTTCAAGTATGACCGAGGACTTAATATCTCAGACTTTAACGAGGTGAGAATGAGCCCATCGCCAAAAGTAGCATTAGCATACTGACTTCTAATGGAAGAGGCGAGCGATTCTTTTTCTTGGATGAAGGCAAATAACGCGTATAAGATCAGACTGAATGTGTAAAGGGGATTGTCCTTCCTCTTTTACAGATCGATATTAGATCGCACCTCATCTAAGAAAGAATATGTCAAAAGTTCCGCTCAGCCCAAGACTTCACACCAAGTCTTCACTGACATAATATGCCGGCAAGAATACCAACCACCGCGGTCGAAAAAGCATATTCCTTTCAGATAACACACTGCATGCCTCATTGTGGCAATTTTGCTCACTTTAGCTGCTGTGTTACTAGAACTTGACACTTGCTTAGGTTTTGCACTAGCTAGAACTCATGGTTTGTTGGCAAGTAAGTCTTAACTCTATTAGTAGAAGGCCTTTTCTTAAGAGAGCTTCATTGTGAGCAACAAACATGAGTTCTAGTAACACAAAAGCTCGCTATTCCAACTCATTCCCTCTGTCACTCTGTGCTCCAGGATGTTAAAACATTTATGGTCTTGATTATTATTTCTCGTGGAGTTGAAGAACTTAATTGATGCTATAACTTCTCATTATTATTATTATTATTATTATTATTATTATTATTATTATTATTATTATTATTATTATTATTATTATTATTATTATTATTATTGGTAGATAACATGGCTATAAGCCAAGATTACAAATTCAAAGCGTCATGCGCAAGTAAAAGAGATACGCTACTCGGACGTTACATATTAATGACTCTAACTCATAGAACAATGGGTCCTTGGCTAAGGTGTCAGCACACATGTTAGCATGGGTTTTTCAAAAAAATAAGGTGGTTTTGGTTTTTAATTCACCAAATAGTGGGGTTTACTTTTAAATTCCAAAACTAAGATATGTCTCCTTTTGAAAATGAGTCATTGATGATGATGTGACTCCATGCGTTGAGGTGTGATGATGAGGTTGAATGAATGGCTCCTTTTGAAAAGGAGTCATCTATACAAATGCTTGGTGAAATGAATGACACCTTTTGAAAAGGAGTCATCTATACAAAATACAAACCCTCTTATTTACTCATCAAAAGGAGTACTTTGTTCAACTCGAAGCGGTGAACCCATGCAAACATCATGTACGTATCGAGATGGACATGCCGCATCACGTACGTATCTCGAGATGAACAACCCGCATCACGCACATATCTCGAGGTAGATAGTTGATGTAAATGACACGCACGTATATGGACGTGGATAACTCATGCAAACACCACACATGTATATCGCGGTGGAGAAGTCATGCAAACGACACGCGCGTATGTCGAGGTGGCCGACCCATGCAACCTCGTGAAATTCATGCAAACGTGACACACGTATCGTAAGGTGTGCAACTCATACAACCTCGTGCAATCCATGCAAATGTCGCGCACGTATCTCGAGGTGAACAACTCATACAACCTCGTCCAATCAATGCAAACCGTGCAAAGGTCATGCACGTATTTCGAGGTGGGCAACCCATGTAATCTCGTGCAATCGAAGTAAACCATGTAAACATCATGCACGTATCTCGAGGTGGACAACTCATGCAAACGACACGCGCGTATCTGGCGGTGGACAACCCATGCAAACAACACGCACGTATCTCGAAGTGGACAATCAATGCAAACGTCACGCACATGTCTCGAGGTGGACAACCCATGCAAACGACACGCACGTATCTCGATGTGGACAATCCCACATTATTTTGGCATCCACATGGCACCCACGTGGAACACTCCACGTGGGCGCCACGTGGATTGTTCCACAATACACGAATGGCGCATTCTCGAATGCGCCATTCGTGTAGTTCGCCCCGTGACACGTAGGCTACACGAATGGCGCATTCTGAGAATGCGCCATTCGTGTATTTCCACCTGTGACACGTATGACTACAATATACACGAATGTCGCATTCTCCGAATGCGCCATTCGTGTATTTTGAGCGGACTAATTTTTCTCCAACTAATGACGCATTTCCAAAATGCGTTTTACCTTACTTTTGGAATAAAAAAAAGCCTAACTTATTTTACTCATTTATATTAATTTTGACAGTACATTTGTAATTATTCCCATGTTAGCATCGCTAAACACATGTTAGATATTGATGTCGTCCCTTTGATGCAGAAAGGATCTTACTTCCTAAAAACTAGTCGTTTCCCTGCGCTTCGCGCAGGTGTAATAATAATAATAATAATAATAATAATAATAATAATAATAATAATAATAAAACATTATATTCATAGTTATTATCATCGAGTCAAACGAAAGGTTCATAAAAGAACAATAATAATAAGAAAGAGCAAAACACTATATTGCCTTCTTTAGCTTTTGTAGCATTATATGGACTGAACAACATCTTTAAGCAATGGTAATCCCATGCAGTAGTGTATATTGATCCATTATAACCGTTAAATATAAATTCCTCCATATCGTCTGTTCACTCCAATTGAAGAATCTAAACCAACAGACAACATAACAAAGGCAACATAAAGGTCACGTGATCATTGATTTGTGTTATAGATATAATGATTCACTTCAGTCTTGAACTTATGGAAAATGTATCAAACGATTAGATCCAATATAGAGCAAACATACCTAAAGGAGAGCGATCAAAAGTGGTTTAGCTTATAAGCGTTGTGAATGGTTGTTATATCACTGGATGCATGAAGCTATGGGTAAGTAGAACAGCTTTTGAACAGGTGATGTTGAAATCCATCGATCATATCTTGAATTTATTGGGTGATAATTGGTTGAGAACTGGAGGAATCTAAGGTTAGGTATAATAAAATTGGTTTTTTTGTGATTTTTTGAATGGGTGAATGGAAAAAAAATCAAGTCGATTGCAAGAAGAATGGATGAGAGTTGAAATTTATAGGGAGAATGTAACTTGCACTACACTCAATTCCTTGTATTTACCCATGATTTCAAGTTCAACGTACTCAATCTATTAATGATAAGATAACCACTATTAATTATTAATAAATGTACACATAATGTATAATTATATCTCTTGAAATAATAAATAAATAAATAACAAAAAATAACTCAAATCCTTGTATTTACCTATGATTTCAAGTTCAACGTATTTAATCTATTAATGATAAAATAATCACTATTAATTATTATTAATAAATGTACACATAATGTATAATTATATCTCTTGAAATAATAAATAAATAAATAACAAAAAATAAGAAAAATAAAAAAATAAAAAATAGAATGGTGAGATGAGGTAACTTTTAAACCTTCTCTCTCCTCCGACTTATATATATATATAGATGTGAAGCATCACAAATTTTAGCTGATAATGGAGAACAGCTACCCAATGTCTTTGGAAACCCCAATTGAAAAACTCATTTGTTATCCCGAAAGAGACCACCTGCTAAAGCTCTTCCCGATTCAATTCAGTTTGAGAAATCCATGTTCAGGAGGTTTCCATACACAATCCTTCATGTACAAACCACAAGATCATGAAGACATCAACAACCCCGAAGCCCTCATGAATTCCTCAGTTCTAGATCTGATACAACGAGCAGGATTATACGGAGTTCCCTTGTGCGCACCAAACAGGAAATCATTTCGCCAAGACCAGATCAACCAACATGCAACTCTAAACAGAAGTCACTGTTGGAATAAGCTATTGTGCCAGCTGGGGCTGCAAGGGTATGTCAGGGAATTTATTTTATTTCCTTTTGGTTTGAAGTTTTATTTTAGATAGAATCGCATCTATATTTTATTCCCTTCTTTAGCTTGTGGAAAATAAGAAACCACAGGACTAATTTTAGAAAGTATTGTATTAGGTTTATTTGTTGCTATATTTTGCTTATGAAGTTAAATAAAAGGAGTTAGAAAATCAGAAAATGGTGCGGCCCTTTTGCACCACAAATTCGAGTGTTTTTCTCTGAATTGCAATTGTGTTGAGAGTTTTTGTTATTTGCTATTTGAGATTTTCTGTCAGTCACTAGTCCAAATCTCTATGATTAAGGTTCGAATCTATCCAATTCTTCAAATCTCAGTGAAAGATACGATGATCTTGCTGTACATGTTGGAATTAAATCCAAACTTCAACCTTACATTATCAATAACCCAAATATATGTTTCCTTGATAATTCTGCCATGGATAATAGGTGATCCCAAATACTTCCCCATATTTTCGTTGATTCCAAACCCGAACTCTCTACTAATAAATTGTTGAGTTTGATGGTTTACATTTTTGGAGAAGAATACTTTTTAGTCTTGCTCCGATTCACCTTTTGCCTTGAGACATCATTGAAATTATCAAGAATTTCTTTAATAACTTGAACCCGTTCGCTTGAAACTTCAGCAAATAAAAACATATCATCAGCAAATAATATATGAGATATATTGGTGCATCTTTTCCAACCTTACTACCCTTCCATCAATTTACCTTCCACAACCTCTATGATACCATGAGATAATTGTTCCATACACAATACGAACAAGTACGAAGACGATGAATCACCTTGTCTAAACCCTCTGGAAGGAAAAAATTTGTCAGTAAGGCCTCCATTCCAAAGAACCTTCATACTTGTTGTAGAAACACAAGACATAATCCTTTCCACCATTGGAGAACACATGCCGATTGACACCCAATAATTTTTGATGAAGTCCCATCTCAGCCGATCATAAGCCTTTTCTAAATCAAATTTGATTGCCATCCAACCCTTTTTTCCGGTCTTCCTTCTCAAAGAATGTACAATTTCTTGAACCAGGATAATATTATCTATTATTTTCCTAC
Source organism: Stephania cephalantha (assembly GCA_039657325.1). NCBI lineage: Eukaryota > Viridiplantae > Streptophyta > Magnoliopsida > Ranunculales > Menispermaceae > Stephania > Stephania cephalantha. Next base: position 4,306,089 of record CM077574.1, read on the forward strand.
ACGGGACAAAATTAGATTGTGTATTAGACACTAAGTAATCCATTGCTGGTTTCAGTCTATTAGATATCACCTTAGTAATAGCCTTATAGACCACATTGCACAAACTTATAGGTCTTAAACTAGCAAAATCCTCAGGACTCTTTAACTTTAGGGATTAGAACAACTAATGTCTAATTCAAATTCTCAGGCAAGACCATTTCCACAAAGAAATCTTTAACAAAATTAGATTGTTATGTTTCCTTATTCGCAGTGTACTCAAATGGAAAAATCTAGTACTTCTATCCCCTAACTGTTCCCATTAAGTTTTAGATTTCCGAAACCATAACATATCTGTTGTAAACTAAGTTGTAAGCCAACTAGAACTTAAGTTGGACTTGCTAGAGACTTAAGTATAGAAGGCATAAACTAAAAACTACTAGAACAAGTAGAGAAGATGAGACAAGAGAGAAGAGAGCTAGAGATGAGAATGCAGAGATTTCATTCATACATTGGTGTGTGAATTACAATGGAGTTGACACCCTTTATATAGGCCATTTGGTGATGATGATAATTGTACTTATACAATGTATACAAGTTATACATACACCACAAGTCATACAACACGTCACAAGCAACATAGACAATACATGGAAGAGTTGGTGTACATTGTAGATGATTACAAGTTACATGAAGTGTGAGAGCCATGCTTGATGTTACAATTCAATGTGAGAACCATGCTTCACAATGTGGTCACATACATGCACAAGTGTCCATCCATTTCATAACAATATCTTCCTATAAAAGTACATTTTCTAGTTGTTTATGCAGTTCTTCTCTCCTTTGAAACAGATCAAGGTCATCTAACCTTTCTAACCTTCAATCCACAACATCCAATCGATAATGGAGTCTCCTCTTCCTCACAAATATATTTCCAAATACCTCAATATTCCACTTTTTCAAACACCTTGATAAATGTTTAGATACAGAAGTGAAACTCGAATTATCAGCCCAGTTATCCTTGACAAATTGTGAGAATTCATTATGTGTTGTCCAATCTCTCCTGCAATCTTCCTCTACTCCAAGTGAATCTGGGTCCCTTAAAACCTAAATCCATCAAGTTACAACTTGAAAGTAACCCTTGTAGCTCACAACACTAAGAATGATTGATTGACGCCCCTCATTTCTTCTCCCATAACGTTACGTATACATTGAAGTCCCCCATAACAGACCATGGTAAAGAATTAGGAAACCATAAGTTTGCAAGTGAAGATCACGACCTTGCACGATAGATTGGAGAAGCATACACAACCGTTAGATACCCTACATTAGTGTCTTTCCTCCACTCCATATGCACCATTTGATTATTTGAATCAATAACATTAATTTGAAAAGAGAGATAAGACCATAAGACCTATACACCCCCTTAAAAACTCACATCATTTACTTTCCAGAAATTGCGAAATCTAAGACTCTTAATAACTCGATCAGCTCGAAAGCCACTGATCTGGGGTTCTAGTATAGCAACCATATCAGGTTTATGTATCTTGATCAATTCTTTAAAGGCTGGTTTGAATTTAGGACTTTTCGCCCCTAGGCAATCCCATGTCACTATAGACATTAATAACAAAATAATAATAGATATATGAAACATTATTTGAGTAAGGGAAACATCCATTATCAAACCATAAGATGAGATTGCTCCTCCATGTTCGAGACTATAGGAGAAACATCCATTATCAAAAGACGTCCCAAAACCTTAGCCAATTCCAACACAACATTCTCATGGAAATATTGTGCTGGTAAGTCAGGGAAACGTATCCAGATAGCAGCAGAAGAAACTACCGCATTCGATGCCTTGAAAGTATGATACTATCTTTGGACAGACAACACATGTCCCAAAATGACCCATGGACCTTCAAGCAAGGCCCTCTCTAAATCACTTTAAAGTGTCATCTTCACTATAGGAAGAAATCATTTTGAAGATCTCTGGTATGGAATTCTCCTTTAGGATTCCACAGTGCTTTAATGCGATTGCAAAGCATCGTGTAGCCCAGCTTTCTTCCTAAAAGTTAAACAATCAAAGTATTCTCCATTTGTTTATCCATCGATTCACTGAGACGTGAAGAGATTGTCACAAAAGGTCCTATCTCATCCTTGTTAATCACCACATCACCATCCTCCAGAGGGATGGTAGAATGAGACACATTCTTCTTCTCCAGTAATAAACTATCCTTAAAGGACGAAACCATATAAACATCCTTGTTATACTATTTCATCACAGATGCGATAGCGACATTCTGCAAAATTTGTCCCTCGATCTCCTTCTCGTCCTCTCGAATTTTAACTTTCGAAAAAGGATCATCAACCGATTGAGAACCAGTATGCATCACATTCATTTTCTCTCAGGACACAATTTTCCTAATTTTTAATTTTTAAAACTTCTTTTTGTTCGTCAAAAGAAAGGGTTTGAAACCAATTCATCATTATTATTTCTCTGAACCTTGGGGAAGGATTATCAAACTATCTTTCATTGACAAATGGATTGGACATACTTTTGATTCAAACATTCCCTATACATTTGTTGCAGTCCATTGTGTTGGGGTGTTAGAATTATTAGTATGATTTAAAATAGCGAGGAGCTATGTGCACCCCACAATTTGATTTGGGCAAACCACAAGATGAGGGCACCCCAAGAAGGATGTGGGCACCTGAAAAAATTGTGTAAGTTCCCAAAATACCCCTACGCACCCCTCAAGTGAGAATTCAAACTGATCGAAGAGAGAAAAGTGGAAGAAGAAGAACAACTGTGAAATCGATTTTCGTTTGAATGGTGAGGTGCGGAGGGCTGCTCATCTTTGCTTCAACTGGATCTCCACGCCTTTATGCGTTCCATAGGTTGTCGGACGTGCAACTGTTCATCGTTGTAGTAAGGTTTCTTGTTCTAGGGCTCGGAGTTTTCTCGAATTTGGAAGGTGAGATTTCGTGTATTTGTTCAATTTAGAGGTGTAATCGATGATGATTTGTTGTTATCTACGCGCGCGTTCTTTGTCGTATGTGTCCTTAATTGTGATTGAATTCGTTGATTCAAAGATGAGTTGATGGTCACTTGGTAGATTTAAAGGCCCGTTTGGTTCAAGAATTAGTGAAGCATTCCTCACTTGCTTACCTAACACAAATGATAGGTAAACTAATCCTTTTTGTGCTTTTATGCTCATTGTGTTAGGTAAGATTTAGTTTTTAACTGTTATGTCTTTCTTATCAATAGTGTGCTCCCCCAACTTTCTTAGCAATCATCTTCATCGCCTCCAAATTAGCCCCTGAACAACTCAAACAACAAATTCATCTGATCCAAAAAACCCTTTAACCAATCAACCAAAAAAACCCACATAAGACACCACATTGCATTTCCACCAAATCCAAGGAAATCCATTAACAAAACAAGGAAACAAATAAAGGGTAGAGAGAAAACATTGAGTACTCACAGTCACTTAGCTTTTTGGGCACTCTTGCGGAGACCTTGACAGACTTCAAGTGGGTCTGAGAGAGCGGCCATGGCTACGCAACAACGAGGTCGACATCTGAGGTAATAGGTCGGGGAGTGGAGAATTGCAGAGAAGGCGAAATGGGTTTGGGTGTGAAGGTTGTGAAGGGAAATGGGGTTGGTCGTCGAAGAGAGAGCCCAAGCAGTTAGAGTCGCAGTTGTGGTTGACATGTTGGTAACACAAAACGCAACACAACATGACATCGATCAATTGATGAAAAGGAGAGAGAGAGAGAGAGAGAGAGAGAGAGAGAGAGATGAGGGTAAACATGTCATTTTTATTTATTTGAGATGGGCTTATCTAATGACATGGGGGGACCCTGTCATTTGGTAAGCATGAATGTAAGGGTTTGGTAATACCAAGTTTTAACTGGCACTCCAACCAAACACCAATCTTACAGCTAAGCTTGGGCTTAGCTTAGCTAACACTCTAACCAAACAGTCCTAAGTATTTTTCATTTCTGGATGGAATTGGTATATTTATTTCATTTCTAAGAACTTATGGTTGTTCTTTATTTGTTGTTAACACGAGAATCAACCGAATTTGGAGGTTTTAGTGTGCTTTTGCTGCGTATAAACTCGTTCGGTCACACAAGACCAAACGCAGTTAGTCTGGTCGGTCAAAGGCGACCGAGTGAATGGAATTCATTAGGTATAGGTAACCTGACCAATACTAGTTGTAGCAATTTGTTGATGATTGTTAGTGGTAAATGAGACTAAATGATCAAAGTCTGATTTTGTGCAATTTACTTTAACAAAGAATGAAAAGTATGGTTAGACAGTCTAGTTGGCTGAATTTTTCTTTTATCCATGAGTTGAACAAGGATGTTTTATTAAATTTGTGAATGTTTTTTAGGTATTTTGATTTTTCTATGTCTTTTTTGTTGTATAATGATTAATTTTTATGTGTAAAGTTGATGAGCAAGCTTGTTCAATCACACGTTACTAAGTGACTATTGTTTGTTCGGTTTCAGTTAACCGATGAAAACACATTTGATCAGTAGTTCGCAACCAAACAGAGGAACTCTAGTCGGTCGTTGGTGCCGACCCAACTGTTTGGTGGAGTGCAATAATGTTTTTGGTTTTAAAATTGTTTTAATAATTAGTGAATGTTGTTGTTGACCTTCTATTTATGTCATTATTATAGGTATGGCTCGCACTAAGAACACTATCAGTCGGGAGGAGACCAGGGCCCAAGAATAGAAGGGAGCGCGGGGTGCCGGATAGCTCAAACGGCCTCGTACAAAAAATTGAAGGAGTTGGGACGGGGTAAGGGGGCCAATGAGGTTGCTGACTTACCCGATGAGGCATCCACATCACCGAGATTGGATGCGGCAAGCAAGGAGTTGGTCATTCGTACAAGCTAAGTGAATGCTGCTGAACAATCTTCATCTAAATCAACTAAGGAAAATAAGGAAGAAGCCACACAACAAGAAGATGTTGAAGAACAAGGCAAAGAAGAAAATGGAGAACAAAGGGAAGAACAAAGCAATGAAGGAAGTGAAGAAAATAGAGGTGATAGTGACAGTGAGAAAAATGAAATTGATGATAATGAAGGGGAAATTGGAGAAAAAGAGGGAGATGAAGGTGAAAGTAGAGATAAAAATGAGGAAGGAAATGAAAGTGGAGATGACGAGGAGAGTGAATACGAAGGAGAAGAAAAGGAAGAAGAAGATGATGAAGAGGAAGTTGAAGTAGTGGCAGAAAGGACCATTACGAAGGGTCATAACAAGGCAAAGCCGGGAACCCCCAAAGGGCAAGAAGCCAGCAGATGACCCCTCCACACCGTTTCCAGGTGGGCCAAAAAACCAGAACTTGTTGAAGAGTTTCAACAATCATGTTGCTGTTGCGATATGAAATAACGAGGTACGAATTTACTTTTATTTAATATTTAATTCACATTTTTTAATTATTTCGTATTTAAGGTTCATTCGATCAGTTACAAGTAAACTATTTTCATTTGTCCGGTTGTTGGCAAACGAGTGAATATATTTCACTCGGCCACTTTAGACCAAATAGATGAAGTTGATTCGGTATGTTCTAACCGAACAGACCATTAATTAAGTATGTTTCAATTTTTTTGACTTATTATTTTGTCATTCATATATGTATTGTTCGTACTAACCCTTGTGATATTTTTTAAGGGTGGCCCCTGCTCAGATATATCAATCTTGGTCTCAGCTGGTGCAGTGGGATCTGGCGAAGTGTTGCCGAGATAAAGTTCGGTTTCAGAGCATTATTCAGGCGTCCAGACTGAGTGCGCTGACCAAGCGCACATATAAAAAGGCATATAAGACTCTCATATCAGCCGTTGTGGAGAGGTGGTGGCCAGAGTCCAACACATTTCATCTACCGTTCGGTGAAATGTCTATCATGCTAGAGGATGTCAGCATGCAGTTGAAGATTCATGTGATGGGAAAGTTTGTAGATTGTGCCTACATGTCCAGGGATGAGGCGATTGAGTTAGTGAACAGAGCACTTCAAGTGTCGGAGACGAAAATGGATAAGCATTTGAATATTGATTTTAAAGCTCTCAAGTCCTGACTAAAATTTCAATAGGGAGATTCGCCAAAGCCTTCGAAGAAAGGCAAGGAGAAGAAACAAGTGTTTCCTACGGTGGAGTGCACAACCTAAGCGTACTTGTGGTACTTATTGGGGTGCACTTTGTTTGTTGACAAGACATCTATGTTAGTCTTTGTTCAACTTCTACAGTTGGTGGAGGATTTGGAAAAGGTCCATACGTATGCTTGGGGTGCAGTCGCTCTAGTTTACTTGTATCGATAACTAGGATCAGCCACCCGGGTGAAAGTATGTCAGATTGCTGGGCATCTGACGTGCTAGAGGTGTGTTCAATATAAGTTGGTTTAATGTTTAATTTGGGAATTTTACTTCAACTGACTTATTTTGTTTTCTCCTTTGCAGGGATGGGTCTACGACCACTTTGATGTGCTTCTGCATGAAGCATGCCCGAACCTAACTTATGTTAGGAACCTTCCCCGTGTGTCGAAGTGGATCGTGAAGTCTAAGCAGGGCCTCAACATAGATCATGTACACCGGCTTCACAGCGCACTTGATAGTGCTCAATCAAATAAGGTTTGTGCACTCATAAATGGTCTTACTTGTGACTTATAGATGGTCTTACTTGTGAACTCATTGTTTTTTCCATTTTGTCTGTTATGTTACGTGGGACTCGTATTCGAGTATAAGGATAGATGGGGATATTACCGAGCTCGCATTTTACACGAGAACCATCAAGTATTTCAGGATTGTTGAGCCATATCACTTGGACAGATTTTTGAGGCAGTTGGGTCACATACAAAGGATCCCTTCCTCTTCGTACAGTCCTTCCCGAGCCAAAAGAGGGAAGGTGGTCATAAGCTACGTGGTAAAGTACAGTTTCCAAGTCGAGCTGTGGGAGAGGTGGCAAGATCATGTATTGTCTGCACGATTAAGGGGACAACGGGCGTCCGTCTCATGGGCCGCGAACGATGATTACATGGGGTGGTTCATAAACGTTTCCCACCCAAGAATTGAAAACCCATCAAAGATCACGGCTGGGACCGAAGGTGGTGCTGACATATATGATGTGAGTTACATAAGACATTCCTCGTTTCCTTTTATTTTTTTCTTTAATTTATCACTACTAATATGTCTAGTGTTGTGTTTTTTGTGTAGCGGGTAAGACAGGTTGTGGAGGTTGTCACTGCTTGGAAAGCATTGTCGTCGGGAGTAAGAGATAGGGCATCCGCGGTGAAGATGACAGACAAGGTGTTAAAGCACCTCACGGTGATTGGTTCGAGTGGTACGTCGGGTACCATGACATCTACTGCCACTCAGTCCCGACCTGCAACGTCTAAGCGGAAGGCAACCGCGGCGGCAACGGGACCTTCCAAGACCAAGGGCAAGAAGAGCAGGAGTTGAGACCCTTCTTTATTGTGTAATAGCTTGTTTTTTGAATTGTGAATGAATTGATGAGATGTTGAAATCGTAATGTTACATTTTGAATCAAATTTAGTGTCAAAATGGGATTTTGTCATGTCATGTTACATTTTGTACTTTTTTTGGCCCTTTGATGAATAAGATGTCAATTGGGAGGATACAAGTTTTTAATTTCTCCAGGATGTTTGATTAGGTTGCATATAATCTTTTGTTCGGTGGGTTATCATCGAGTAAGTTGTATTCACTCGGTGTTACATGACCGAACGAATGGGTAAACAACATAAAAATCGCTTTATTCGGTGATTGCATTCCGAACTATGTCTCGTACACCGATAAGCTTAAACCGAATTAATTACATCTGCTCGATTGTTTCTTACCGATCAGATGATTTACAAATACATAATTATAATTAGGTCATATTAGACTGATTAAATCGCTTTTGTTCGGTACGATGAAACTCATATCTCAACTTTCATCGATAAGACCTAACTGGACTAACAAATCATAAAATTATAATGATTTCTTCGGTCAATCACAACCGAATAATCGAACTACATAATTTTATTCGGTTGTGATTAACCGAACAGTTGCCATAAAATACTAATATCACCAAAACGGGAACTCTATCCATTCAATTTGAGGTAAAACATATACATTCATGTATCAGATTTACAAAAAAAATTTAATTAACACTCAACTATACGTCATGTATTGGATGTGCATTAAAAATAACGAGTTTGATACGACGACATCATCTAAAGTTTTATATATGATGTCTCGTGTAAAGGATGTACAAAAAAGTATAGTTATGTAACCTATGTTTCTAAATGAACAAATATCTATAACCCTTATCAAGGTGTGCCCAAGTCTATTGTGATGGGAGTCTCCACTTGAAAATTTACTAATTCTGGTGGGTCTTTGATTTTCTAGTTTTCATTCCATCCTATCGCCTCCGATTGTATATTTTTTCGCCATTCAGGATATAATTGTGTTAAAGGGGAATCCGCGTTGAATAACACCTGCAAAATAATGATGATTGAATAACTAAATAGTAGTGATTAATCAAGTAAATGTAGAGATAGAAAAATGGTGCACTTTACCCTTATAAAGTGGTTGCCATTAACGTGTGTCATCCCCATTACAACCCTTTCAGTTGACGAAGATGGTGGAGCACCTCGAAGTGGAAGGAATGTCATACTACACTTGATGATAGGAACATTAAAACGACATTATAACATGTAGCAATGACAAGTCCCATATTAGGCATTGTTATTCATTTTTGAAATGGAGCATCCGCTGTGTTGTCATAGTGCGTTGCACGGATTGTATAATAGTATCATAGTAATCTCTCCCGAGGATTGTGCGTCAAACATGTTGATAGCCATGAAGCTCCCGATATGTATCATTTTGTATTTGCTTCCATGCATCATCTTCATTATGTCTAAGGCCAGCTGCAACAACTCGCACTACAAAAAAATGGATAATTAGAAACAGAATTAGCAACGGAATTTAGTTCCGTTGCTAAGAAAAAATGGTTTGAGACGGAATAATTCAGAGATGGAATAGAGAGAGATCAGAGACAGAAATAGAGACGTAATTAAATCCCGTCTCAGAAAAATGGCGCCAATAGTCCCACCAAAACTTTCTTTTTTTACAACCGTCCATTACGTCTCGAGATTTGTGCGTGCTTTGATCTAGATGCCCCAAAAATGGGGACCAACCACAATAGAACTCTCTCTCTCTCTACCGATTCTCACAACCAACTCTCTCCCTCTCTCTCCCTCATCGCTCTCTCTCTCTCAACGAAATCTCTCTCCCTCACCGTTCTCTCTCTCACCGCTCTCTACTCTCTCTCTCTCACCGTCACCGCTCTCTGCTCTCTCTCTCATCGTCACCGCTCTCTCTCTCTCTCTCACCGTCACCGCTCTCTCCTCTCTCTCTCACCCTCACCGCTCTCTGCTCTCTCTCTCACCACTCTCTGCTCTCTCTCTCTCACCGCTCTCTCACCGAAATCTCACCGCTCTCTCTCACCGGATCTCACTCATCGTCAACTCTCTCTCTCTCACCGAAATCTCTCTCCCAAACCCTAAATCTCTGTCGTCGCCGCGATTGAGGCTGGGACGAGGCCGTCGGATTTGTCGTCGCCGTCTGCCGGAGATTGGAGCCTCTAAAGCCCTAAGCCGTTGCCGCTATTCGCCGCACCCTAACCCATCGCCGCACCCTAAGCCGTCGCCGCTGTTCGCCGCTGTACCTCGCCATCTCCGAAGCGAGAACCATTTAATTTTGGTATTACTCATCTGTCATATTTTTGTTTAGGTTTTGATTGTTTTCCTGTTTTCTTGGTTGTGAACATATGTTATTGGAAGTCTGAATTCTTTTGAAGAAATGATTGATTTTGCATGCATTTTTGTTCTATAACTTGTGCTAATTTGATTTGTTTGAAGAGTTGATTTTTTATTAAAATGTATTTGTTAGAAGTTTAGTTTGAAAATGCTTAACTTGTCATGGTTTATTTGATGGGTTTTGATTCTTTTTTTATTTACATTTTGTCCTTGTGGCCTGGCTTTGAAATTGACATTGTTTTGGTGGCATTGAATTGTTTTGGGGCTTCTGTTGTTTCTTTTGTGCAGCTGATCTGGTGATAAGGGTACATAATTTTGTGGGTCTCAGTCATTTGCTTTTCTTTTTCATTTGAATCCAAATACAATCTGATCATTTTTTCCCTTAAATTTCATCCTAATACAATTTTATACACTATAGTTTCACTAATTAGGAGGTTTATATCATCAAAGATATTGGCTTCTAAGCAAGTTTTATATCTTCATTTACTTGCGCGATTTTCTCGGATTTGATCTTTGTTGTGATCGTTGTTAGCTATATATTTTATATGTCATGGGTCTGATTGAAATATTTGGTATTGGCATCAGTGATGGATTGGAGATGAAAGAGCTGGCAAGTTTTTTAGAATTGTAGAGTGTTGAAGGGAATGAAGGAGCACCGACGATTAGAAGGAATAAATTGATGGATTTAATGATCTGTAAAAATTTCAAATTCTTCGGGCCGTATATGAATTCCGTGGCTTGCAGATGCCTATGTCTGGTGCTTATTGTTCTTCTCTTGAGAGTTGTTTGTGTTCCAAGTTTTCCAAAGTTGGGAGAATTTCAATCGCGAAGCTTAAATTCGGTCTTCGACTCTCCATCATCTCCACAAATCAAAAACATTTCAAGTTTTTTAGGATTGTAGAGTGTTGAGAGTTGTTTGCCTTATCCCAGCTACATTTGTGGTTACATGAATCCCCTTCCTCTATTCTGCTTTATCATAGAGTCACGGACTAGTGTTGACTTAAGCTTGACTAGGATTTGTTTATTTTCTTTTCTAATATGATTTCTGTAGCCAAACTTGGTGTGCTATACCAAGGACCAACTCATGCTGAATTTTTCTCAACCTATATCATATCAGTTGCTCATCTAAACTGTTTGAGTTTTTTTTTTCATCAGCCACAGTCAAAGGAAGGTGTTAATAGTTTTGGTGGTCTTGGAGCAACCCTGATAGATTCTCTTGATACATTATTTATTGTGGGTCTTGATGAGCAATTCCAAAAGGCTAAAGAGTAAGTTTAATTTATGTTTCCAGTTATCATTCCCAATATATCCTTCTTCATTTTTCATTGTTTTCAAAACTAGTTTTCTTTTCTTCTTTTATTTGTAATACATCATTTATGCTTTGATTTGTAGGGTTTCTCAAATCTAGTTCTCTTTTATTGTTAGGGTTACAGAGAAAATTAGGGTTTGGAATTTGGAGAAATCAATCGAATGGGGATGGCCAGTTGGCTTCTTGTTAGGGCTCTTCCCCACGAAAAAGATGAATGAGTTTTTTTTTTTTTTTTTTTAATTTTTATTTTCATTGGATTAGGTTGTGTATTTTTTTGTTTTTTGGTTTTGGTTAATAGTGTTACCCTAGGCGGCAAAGTTAGTGGTTTTAATAATGTCACTTAAGCAGGTGCAAGCTTAAAATTAAGTAATTAGGAACCAAGGATACAATTTACATCAAATCCAAACGTTAGAATATTTTTTGCAAAAATTGAAGGGTTAGGATTTTTTGGCTAAATGCTGAAACGTTAGGATATATTTTTGCCTACTAGACCTTTTTAGAATGATGTTCTGTTTTGTTGAGAATGATGGTGTTATGTTACTTATGTGAAATTATGCATGTACTATAAACAGTATTAGCTAATAGTTCTTTTTTTTTCTTAGTTCAAGTGTTTTCACTTTTATGGTTCGTTTCATGGTTTATAAAGTTATAAAGTTATAAAGTTAGAATTATGGAAATAGGTCTTTGTCTTGGTGATTTAATGTGACAGCCTTCTGTTATTTTAAATAAATTGATGAAAGCTCTAAAACTTAAATACATTGAAGATATTTTGGAGTTTAATCGTCCTCTTTCTGATGAGTAGGAAAAATTCCATATTAGCATGTGAATTTTGAAGTATATATTAATATAGTAAAGCGAAAGGACATTTTAGTTGGCAAATGATTTTTTTTATTATTGGATGAGACATGCATCATTTTTCCCTTAAATAATTAGAATTTCTTAAATTCCGTAAGCTCTGTTTCACGTTGATTGGTCCATGGAAATTTACTTATGTAATTTGACGCAATATGCATAGCGATTCAAATGCAAAGAATGTATTTTATTGTTACCTTATTCTATATTTTAGCCAACGTTTATTAGTGATGGATTATAATACAAATGGTCATTCACTAACTTAACCTTTCTGCAGGAACTTACTCAAAATCAACTTCAAGAAGGTGAGCTTTTTTTTTTTTTTCCTTCATTTCTTTCTTCTTTTAAGACTTTGCATTCATTAGTTTACTTGAACTATTTGCAAAATTTTCAATTGCTTTAGTTTTCACATGGTTTGGGTCGTTTGCTAACTGGTGACATGATATATGTCCCTTACTATAGTTTCTTGATGTTCTATGCAAGTTTGTGAATTTCAGTGAGCCTTAGAAGAGTTATGTGTCACTTGCTCTTTTAACTTTGATTTCTTTCCTTGTGACAGATGGGTGGCAACATCGTTGGATTTTAACAAGAACTACGATGCTAGCGTTTTTGAGACAACCATAAGGTTGCATTGTAAGGTTTAATTTGTTTTACTTTCCAATTTGTCTCTCTCTTCTTGGAATAATATCCTGGGATTGTGTTTGAAATGTAGAAAACGTTTTAAAGACAAAGAGGATGAGAGGCAATTCATTGCTTTAGCTTTATCTCATGCTTACTTTGGTTAGAAAATCATGAGTTTTAAAGCTAAGATTTAGTATTGAATACCACTTGACCAACCTAAAGAAAAAGTTAAAATTTAATTTGTTAGGACACTGTTGGAGCTTGAAGAGGACTTAGAAGGTGTGGAACGCGAGTTTGGAGTGGCCGAGAGACGGTATAGAGTACGAATTGCGTGCATTTAAGGTAACTAAATCCTTTGAGGGAATTTTCTTTATTTCATTTCCATTTCTAAGTTGACATTAAATCATTTGGACTGTTTTACTACTGGTCTTAATGAGTTGCAGTGTCTTATCTATTATCCAATGTCTCTTGATTATGTTATTTGTCTTATCAATTGGTTATGTTTTAGTATAATTTAGTTTGATGTTTCATAACTAGTTAAATACCCATATTTTGTTGTTTAGGTGGCCGTGTAGATTGGGATTTGGCCAAGGGTTGCCTATGGTAGAAAACTAGAATGGAATTGTTTAACTGAGTGATGCCATTGATCATTTGTAAGCTTCACATGTCAACAACCACTCGAGTTGCTATCTAGTAACTTAATTATTTTGGACTGTTTGTACTGCAATGCCTCTCTAAGGGTCGCGCGGGCATTCCTTAAATCTTTATTTCTTTTTCCTTGTGCTTAAGGTACCCCTACTTAAGAAAACAAATTTAATGCTACTATTATATGGTTAACAAAATATTGTTGATCCATGCAGACTAAGCTCCAAAGGAGACGTCGGAGGAGGCGACCGGACTACACCGGACCGGTAGGTGGATGATGAGGCGGTGTACTACAAGGTGGCGGGTGAGTGTCCCAAAGGATGTGTCTACAGTCTCAGGTAGTTAGGGAGAAAGAAGAGAAGATACGTAGATCCTGATGCTAGCACATCCCCGGTGCTAGCACAACGAGGGATGGACAACTTTATGATACTTAGGTATTTTTATGGTTGTTGTAGAACAATGAGAATTGTAGTTTTTTTGTGGATACTTAGGTATCTTAGACATTTATTATACTTGACTACGCTTTGTGAATATATAAATTTTTTTTAATATCGAATTGTATGTTTTTTCTCATTTGAATATTTGTTGTTGATATATATTGTTGATTTGTGTATGTATGTGAAATCTTACTTTTTTGGGGATGTTAGCTCCCCCAAGGAGTTGTTGGAGGGGGTGCAGGCGATGGAGCAGGTCCTGTTGTTATTTTTAGTTTTAGAAGTTTTGGGGAACCTATTTGATTCTTGTGAATATTTTTTTAAAAAAAATTGGGCATAAAAACGGAATAGAGACGGATTAGCAACGGAATTTATAAATTCCGTTGCTAATCCGTCTCTAATTTGTGAAGAAATAGAAAGAAAAAATTGGGTAAACAGAGTTTAGAAACGGAATATAGACGGATTAGCAACGAAACTTATAAATTCCGTTGCTAATCCGTCTCTAATTTGCAACGGATTAGCAACGAAACTTATAAATTTCGTTGCTAATCGTATCTAATTAGCAACGGATTAGCAACGTAATTCATAAATTCCGTTGCTAATCCGTTGCAAATTAGAGACATATTAACAACGGAATGCAAGTAAAACCATTTCTGTTCCGTCTCTGTTCCGTTTCTAAATTCGTCTCTAATCCGTCTCTAATCAGCAACGGAAACACATTTCCGTTGCTGACTAAATCAGCGACGATGATTTTAGAACGGAATAGATTCCGTCTCTGTTCCGTTGCAGAAATGAATTAGAGACGGAATTTATGTTAATCAGCAACGAAAATTTCAGTTTCTGATCGGCTGTTTTTTTGTAGTGTCGGTAACCACAATTGCCATCTTCCCTAACATCATCAACCTTTTCAATGTGATCCAACCATTCTTTAAGTGCAACACTGCGAAAACCATCCCTACGTACATTATGCAAACATGTACGAGTTCTATGAACTTTGTGTGACACTTCACGACTAGCCTTGATCGATATCAATTCTGAATTAAGGACATACTCGTGATGACTTGGATCTCACTTGGTAGATACGTCATCCTTGTCTACCTTAATGACCTTCCTCCTCTTACTCTCCCGTGACACTCTTCCCTTCCCCACTTGTGATGCCTTTCTCGCCCTTGTCTTTATTTTCTCCGTTTGAACCACCAAAGACGCCGATGAGGGACAACCGATCTCTCGAAGCTGCTGCACAATACGCATGCGCAAATCCTTAGTGTGGACACTTTCAAACCTCTCAATCACCCTTTAAATTTCCGCCTTGAAATTGTACTTGATACGATTGACTGCTTGCTCGGGGTTCATGCTCAACTTTTGCCAATGTACGTGAACATTGTTTAGAGGTATATGTGAACCTGGCAATTGATATGTGGCAATTTCGTGGGCACATGAAAGGCCAAATGTCATGCGCAATGCACAACTACATCCCATTGGATCGGTACCAAGATTTTTTACGTGTTCCACTTCTTTGTGAATTTGCTCTAACGCATACTACGACACAAATCCTCACAACATACGGTACAAGGTATCGTCAAACCTGTGTTGCACGATATTCAAACTCGTCTCAAAAGAAGCCTTGATCTGAGTATGTTAGCCTTTTACCATACTATGGATAACCCGCCAAAAATCCTCAAAGTTTCCTTGCGAGTGTTTAAGACGTTTTTCAATGTATTGTGTGCACTTCAACTCTGGCAGTCGTACCATGTCCAAGATGCAATGTCTTATCTGTCCACGCTTTTACAATGTGTTTTCTTTGTAACCCCTAACCCATGTATCCATTAAATACTTAAGTAATCCGGGTACACAACAATAATTGATGGCCAGATTTTCCATTCATGTGTTGAAGGAAACTTCAGATGTGGCACTTTTCAAGGCATTCCACCTACTCAAGAAAAGTTTGTAGTCTTCGTTACATGCAAAATATTTCTTTGTGTTTCATGCCACGCCCCGATTAATGTGCCAATTACATAGAAGGTGAGTCGACGTGAGAAATATCGACTCAATTGCATTCATCAATCCCAACTCCCTGTCGGTAAGTATCACATGTGGTTTAGACCACCCATCCATGAGATTATCGAGATTCTCCAAAGCCCAAATGTAGTTATCTTTTTTCTCTGCGGATATAAACGCAAAACCCATGGTGAAGGATAACCTAGTTGACGTCACACCAATGATCTCAAGCAAAGGCATGCAATATCTGTTGGTATTGTACGTACAATCCATGAACAAAACCAATGGAAAACATCGCAGTAACTTGATGGAGTCAGGATGAGCCCAAAACAAGTATGTCACAACTTTTGTTTCCTCATTTTTCCTATGTCACGACATGTAAGCATGTGTGTCAAGCAAATGCATGAGTTGTTACATTTGTGATCTCCCTCCGGCCTCTTCAACCTTGTGTTTTTGTCTGGCATCATATATCGTGCGCATGGTTGATGAATTTACTGCGTCCTTCTTTAAAGTGTCCAAAATTTCACGCGGCTTAATGTTTCCTTCCATCATTTGTACTAACATAACATGCTCTTCCGGATCTAACCGACCGGCGTACGAGTGACCTTCCATATAACACTCAATATCGTGGTTATGAGGCCCACACGTCACGTGACATGCAATAGGCCATCCACATGTTCCTTGATATTAATTTTAAATGAACAACCACATTTTTTGGTGTCACATTTCCCCTATATGTCCCCCTCAATACCTCCCCTTTGTCATTCATCACAATTTTGTCCTTAATCACATCATTACTTGCTTTCATTTTTCCTACTTGTTGGGCATTACCCCTATAAGAACTTGACCTCTCACACGCCATCTTTACTCTTCCCCGACGAAGGCCATCACCCCCTGCATCGGAGCTCTTCGTCACTATTACAAACCTTTTACTAGATCCTCGACTTTGAACTCATTTAACTGCCTCCACCCTACTTCCAAATGGAGCGTTGGAAGTGAACTCCATAGTGTAGTTAACATATGAAGTAGAACACAAATCTCCTTACAAAATGGGTAGTCAAACCATTAAAATATACTCTCAATCAAAAACCACAAAAAAGAAAAAAATACTAAAAATAATTCAATCGGTTAACATATACCGATTCAATACCTACTGTTCGGTTGTTTCTAACCGATCAAACCAATATCGTTCGGTTACAAGAGGCCGAACATGACGTATCACATTGGTATCGCATGACTGAACAAACCCATTTTGTTCGACCCGCAAGACCGAACAAGAGTGCGAAATCTAGGCACCAACCGGTATCCGAAACAAAAAAAATTGCAAAAAAACCTCAATCAATACCTCTCCATCTTGCACGTTCGTAACTTCCACACGCGTCCTTGCTCCATTTCTTATGGTAAAAATCCGCCAAACAAACCAAACCAACAATGCCTAGCAACACAAATCAAAATTTTCAAACACTGTGAAGTGCATTACAAAACATTGCAAATCCAACATTTTCAAAGAAGAACAAGGAATAAGAAATCGACTCTTATGATGTCGGTGGCCACTGAAAGTGCAACTTCGAGTCACCGGTGGTCAGAAAATTCGTTGGGGTCAAAGTGTGGAAACTTGTGTAGGGTGCACAAGGTGGGAAGAAGATGAGGGTATGTAAGTCATTTTGGGATTTGGGAGGGGTAAAAGTGTCATTTCGTTTAATGGCATTTTGGAAAATGGAGAGCAAGAATTTTAGTGGTTTGCCCTAATAATTGTGGGGTGCACATAGCTGCACCGTTCAAAATATGAGTTTTTATTTATCAGTCTTGGTCTCTGTCGTTTCATGCAGCTTGCAGTTGTTTGGAGTTGGGCAGTTATTTAGCAGTTACTCAATGAGTATTTGTTAAGTTAGTGACTTTAGTTATGTGCCCATTGTTAAGGAAACTGATATGTTAAGGAAACTACCAGTTATGGCAACTCAATAGTATATTCAGCCGTTAAGGAAAGTAGTATCTCATGTAATTAATAGTTTCCATTTGTGATTGCACTTTCCTTTTGTATTCTACGCCTTGTACGTGTATATATAGATTACCTTGTACACAAGATCAAACACAATAAACATATTCCATTAAAAAATTAACATGGTATCAGAGCCCTAATTGTGGGTTTCTCTGGTTGTGCAAGACACAACTCTGTCCTCTCTGGTTGTGCGAGACACAACTCTGACCTCTCTGGTTGTGCGAGACACAACACTGCCAAGCCCTTACACACCCGACGGAGAACATCGCAGTCTCCATCTGTCCTGCAGTCACCAGTTCTTCTCCACATCATCACTAGTTCTGCATCATCGCGGTCTGCATCTCTGTTCGTCACCGTCGCCTGAATACGCTGCTGCTGCTACACGTCGCCAGCGTCGCGCCGGCCACCGCTTCACCGCGCCTCTGACGCTCCGTCGTCTCTGGTCCACCACTGCCTCGCTGCTGCTCGACTTGTCGCCGCTGCTGCATCCCGATCTCCAGCCGAGTTGTCATCCCGATCTCATCCCCGCCGAGCCTCCCGCCGAGCCTCTCGATCTCCCAGCCGCGTCACCGTTCCTAGTCCCACGCTGCACTCCGGATCCGCTGCATCCCGATCTCCAGCCCCACCGCTGCTACCGCAATCGGGGCGAACAGATCCGTGCCGCCACTGCACGCCGGAGATGCGCTTGTGGCACCTTGCACCGCTCCGCCCGCTGCGCGCCACCATTGTCGTCGTAACCGCGCTGCCGCCATCCCGGAGACGCTGGTCGGAGACGCCCCAGTTCCTTATCCGCGCCGCTGCCGCCGCTCCCGCCGTATTCGATGGAGAAAAATGACACCTTACAACCCATTTCTATAATTCTTGATGGTTCAAACTACACGCTTTGGTCCTAACGGATTAAAAGCTTTCTGATTGGTCGAAAACTCTGGCGACTCGTTACGGGAAACAACCCCAAACCAGAAAAGGATGCCACGGAGACACAAGCCAAATTTCTTGACCGACTTGACGACTGTGACAGTAAGAACCATCAGATCATCACCTGGTTTTGTAACACATCTACTCCCTCTATCCATATTCAGTTTGTTGATTTTGAGACAGCTAAAGAATTTGGGATTTTTTAGCCGTTATATACAAAACGTCTGGTTTGGCACAATATTATCAATTGTTCACCACCTTGAACAGTTTGAAACAAGAAGCTGGTCAGTCCGTCAATGAATTTTTCGCACTCATTCAGCCAATCTGGAACCAGTTGCAACAAGCTGAAATTAGCAAAGACCACCTTCATCTCATTCAAGTCCTCTTGGCACTTCGTCCTGAATATGAATTAGTCCGAGCGGCCCTCCTGCATCGTGATCCCCTGCCTTCTTTTGATGCAGCTGTAAAAGAAATTTTGTTTGAAGAAACTCGGCTTGGCCTGGTCAACTCCACCCCTGCATCAGAGGTGGCCCTAGCAACCACTCCATCATGGTCAAAGTCTACCGTTCCTTATTGTAATAACTGTAAAAGAACAGGCCATTCATTCGTTACCTGTCCTACAATTGAATGTCGCTATTGTCATGAGCGCGGTCATATCCTGCCGAACTGTCCAACCCGACGACCTCGCTCTAAAAGCGCATTCAAGTCTTAATCTACTGCTACAGCAAGTCCTTCGGTTGTTTCTGCTGCTTCTGATGGGTCACACACTTCTCCGATGTTTTCTATGAGTGATTTGGAGGCAATCATCAAACAGGTGATACCTTCTCAACCCACTGCCATATCCGCCACCTCAGGTAACCATTGGTTCTTTGATTCGGGGTGTTGTAACCACATGACACCAAATTTGTCTCTTCTTTCGACTAGTAGCCCCTCGTATCATTCTTCAAGCATTCAAACTGCAAATGGTAGCTCCATGTCTATCACCCATTCAGGAACAACATCCAACCCCAGTTTAACTCTCCCTGACACCCACTGTGTTCCTGACCTTACTCTAAATTTGATTTCCGTTGGTCAATTATGTGAGCAAGGGTTGACCGTTTTATTTTCTCCTACCGGTTGTCAGGTACAGGACATTCAGACGGGTCAAATTCTTGGAACGAGAATCAAAGTAGGATGATTATTTGAGCACACGTCACTTCACTTACCTGTAGTCAAGCAGATTTCTGCGGCAGTTTCCACTCCCTCAGTCTATCAGTGGCACCTTCACATTGGCCACACATCAGCCAATAAACTACGTACTCTTATCTCCAGTGGTCATTGGGTATTTCTAAATTTGAGTCTTTTGATTGTGTGCATTGTCAATTAGCAAAACAACCTGCTTCTTCCTTCGGTCTTAATGAATCCATCAATAATACTCCGTTTGGGTTAGTTCATTCTGATGTTTGGGGTCCTGCACCTACTTCCACTGTGAATGGTTATCGATATTTTGTATTGTTCATTGATGATTATTCCAGATTCACTTGGATATACTTTCTAAAGCATCGATATGAGATATCTCAAACATATATTGAGTTTGCTAATATGATCAAAACTCAATTTGCACGCACAATCAAAATTCTTCGTACTGACAATGCATTAGAATACCGTGATTCTATGTTTCTTCAGTTTCTTAAACAGCAAGGTACTATTGTTCAACGTTCCTGCCCGTATACCTCTCAACAAAATGGTCGAGCTGAAAAAAAACATCGACATATCCTAGATTCTGTCTGAGCCCAACTTGACTCTGCATCTTGTCCTGAAAAGTTTTGGGGTGAAGCTGCTTTAACTTGTGTCTTTACCATTAATCGACTTCCTACACCAGTGTTAAATAACATCTCTCATTTTGAACGATTATATGGTACACCACCAGACTATTCTCATCTTCGGGTATTTGGTTGTGCATGTTTTGTTCTTCTTAACCCTCCTGAACAAACCAAACTTGAACCACGTGCTCGTCTGTGTTGTTTCATCGGGTATGGAATTGAACATAAGGGCTATAGGTGTTGGGATCCTCTTTCTAGGAGATTACGCATCTCCACACATGTCACTTTTTGGGAAAATACCATGTTCTCTACCCTATCCAAATTCGACAGTTCACTATCATGTCCTCAACCATTTTTCACTAACCCCTCTATCGAGCTTTTCCCATCTCATGCTGCAGGTACGTCAGATGAGCTCAATGATCGTGATCTCGTTCCCGCACCCGTCATCGAAGAATATGTCCCCTCTGATACTCCTGTTCCTGCTCCTGTCCCACCTCGCCGGTCTGAACGGGTATCTGAACCTCCTCCTTACCTCAAAGATTATCATTATTTTTCTGCTATTTCTTCTTTACATGAGCCATCCTCCTATCGAGAGGCTAGCTCTGATCCCTTGTGGGCAGCAAGCAATGCAATGGCAAAAACTGAGTGCACTAGAGAAGACTTATACTTGAGACTTAGTGGAGCTACCCTCTGACAAAACTCCGATTTGATGCAAGTGAATTTACAAGATAAAAACTCACTCTGATGGCTCTATTGAGCGGTATAAGGCTCGTCTGGTTGCTAAAGGTTACTCACACGAATATGGTATTGACTATGAAGAAACGTTTGCCCCTGTAGCCCGCCTGACCTCTGTTCGAAGTTTACTTGCTGTAGCAGCTGTTCGACATTGGCCTTTGTTTCAAATGGATGTTAAAAATGCCTTTCTGAATGGTGATATTGAAGAAGAGGTTTATATGTGTCCACCTCCTGGCTATTCTCATCCTCCAAAACAAGTTTGCCTTCTCCGTCGCGCATTATATGGGCTTAAACAGGCTCCCCGTGCATGGTTTGCCAAGTTCAGTTCCATTATTACACAATTTGGCTTTCAGTCGAGTCCTCATGATTCTGCCTTGTTTACCCGACGAACTGACAGAGGCATGGTTCTTCTCCTACTTTATGTCGATGACATGATCATCACCGGGGATGACTCAACTGGTATTTCTGACTTACAACAATATCTCAAAAGCCACTTTGAGATGAAAGACTTGGGTAATTTGAGCTACTTCCTCGGTCTTGAAGTCAATTCTACTTCTGATGGATATTATCTTTCACTAGCAAAATATGCCTCTGATTTGCTCTCTCGTTCTGTCATCACTGATACCGATATTGCATCAACCCCATTAGACACGAATGTCAAGCTGACTCCGTCAGATGGTACACTTCTTTCAGATCCTACCTTATATTGTCAGCTTGTGGGGAGTTTGGTTTATCTTACTGTTAGTCGTCCGGACATTGCTTATGCGGTGCATGTTGTCAGTCAGTTCATGTCCGCCCCTCGTACTGCTCACTTCACTGTTGTTCTCCGCATCCTTCGATACGTGAAAGGTACTCTATTTCATGGCATCCACTTCTCTGACAACTCTCCATTGATATTATCGGGTTACTCCGATGCAGATTGGGCGGGTGATCCTACCGACCGACGTTCCACTACTGGTTACTGTTTCTTCTTGGGCAACTCGTTAATATCCTGGCGAAGCAATAAACAAACAGTAACATCTCGCTCTAGCACCGAATCTGAGTATCGGGCTCTCGCTGACGCTACCTCTGAATTAATTTGGCTTTGATGGTTACTTGAAGATATGGGGGTTACACATGATTCTGCTACCATCCTGCATTGTGACAATCAAAGTGCGATCCAAATTGCACACAATGATGTTTTTCATGAGAGAACAAAGCATATTGAGAATGATTGTCACTTCATCCGTCAGCATCTGGTTCGAGGCACTCTTCAGCTTTCCTCTGTTTCCTCCTCCAATCAGACGGCTGATATCTTTACTAAAGCTCATCTTTCGGGTCGCTTTCATGCCTTGGTAGACAAACTCAAGTTGATTTCTACGAATCCATCTTGAGTTTGAGGGAGGGTGTTAAGGAAACTGGTATGTTAAGGAAACTACCAGTTATGGCAACTCAATAGTATATTCAGCAGTTAAGGAAAGTAGTATCTCGTGTAATTAATAGTTTCCATTTGTGATTGCACTTTCCTTTTGTATTCTACGCCTTGTACGTGTATATATAGATTACCTTGTACAGAAGATCAAACACAATAAACATATTCCATTCAGAAATTAACACCCATGTTGTGTAGTGGGTGTAATGTGCATGCGTTTAAAAATTTTAATTGTGTTAGTGACTTAAGTGGGTCATGGACCAAGTCTATCTAGTGTCTATGGAAGTGCATGTAAGTTGAGAGAAGCATAAATGCAATATGTGATGTAAGTTTCTCTCTGTTAACTGAAAGGCTGATTAATGTAGGTTTTGTGCATGTTGATCACGTTGCCATATTTTTAATTTTTTCTTTGGAAAAAACTCTATATTTGCATCGAGTATGTGCATTCATATCCCAATGTGCCCAAAGAACTTCAACTGTTTATCATATTTATGCATCAAAAGTATGTCACCAGTCACTTCAAGACAATTGTTTCTGTTCGGTTATTGGGTCCTTTGGATCATTCAATTGTCAGATTGGGCCTTGAAAAGCCAGGCCTGACATTGAGGCCTTGCTTGGTTAGCTTGGTTAGGGGCGGAGATATCTATCAAGAGATAATTTATAGGGAGTTAGAAACTACTCTTGTTTGGTTGCCCAACTTGCCTATAAGTTATCTCCCAACTTACACTTACACCTACACCATAGGGTGTGAGATATCTCTCCATCACCCCCCTAACTAGTTATCTTCCAGGAGTTGTGAACACAATTACCCCCTCATTAATGACTCATTTATTACCCATCTCTCTCTTATTTGAAAGCTATTTATGTCAATTCATATTTTTTATTGTTTAAAAATTTGAAACTTCCCTACAAGTTTAAAGTTGAACCAAACATGAAATATTAACTCCAACGAGTTAACTCTAAGGAGATAACTCCCAACTAACTCTGTAAGTTAGTAAAAATGAACCAAACGAGGCCTGAGAGTTAAGTATTGTACCTGCTTGCCTCCATATAAATGAAGCATTTTGATTTTTATTGGTTTCTTCCTACCATGATGCTTACGGCTGAAGATATTGATATTTAGCTTAACCAGAAAACTTCCTTTGTAATTGTAGCAGCGCAATTATTGCATTGATAGGACATGATTTTGTGACTGCCTCGTTAGATCTTGAAGAAATGCACAGTTAGGTAAAATTCTGGCCTAATGAATGACCTTATGATCATATATATGAGATAAATTGATATTTAGGAAATCTGATTATCACTTGCTCTTTCTGCCAGCTTTACACCTTCTAGGTACACTGTCTACCTCGTATTCTATATATGCTTGTCCTTTTCATGGATTTGTTTTCTTTATCTAATCACCTACTCCCTGGTCCCATATCAACATAAGCTTGCTTTAATTTTTTCTTTATGCATTTTTCTCCCAAAAACAAGACCCTGTTTACACTTTATGGTGCATGAAACCATCTAATAAAGTGGTGAAACCAAAGAAAATTCACAACTTTCTAGATTGATATCTCTTGGGTTCTTTACTTAGTATCATTGTCTGCAACTTTTTAATGCATCTTTGTTGACTGCATGAGCTTTGTGGAGAACTTAAACTTTCCTGTTTAGGAATTGAAATTAATTTATTTGCGCAGTTTACCTTGTACTGAACATGTCCTTTACTGTGCTTTGCTTTGGAATCTGAAATTGATCAGAATTCAATGCTTTTCTTCAAACCTCGAGATTCTAGTTATGATGCCTAAGCTTCTACGCAGTTATTTTTTACTGTTAAATATTTTTGATAACTATTGTGGGTACATAAACTTCTACTTATCAAATAATACCTTCCCCAGGCAGATCACAATTTAATAGGTTTTGAATCAGTTTTTTTCAGTATTCTTGTAGTGGATCTCTTTCATCTGCTCTGTACTGATCATGTACTTCATTGAAATCGATAGGTATTCGGAGGTTTTTTTTTTTATTTTTTTTTTCTTCTTATGTTGAGGTGGTGCATATGATGACATTTGATATTATAGAGTTTGCTGTTATATAAGCTATCATTAACTAAAATTACAATCCATACATAAGCTTGTCAATGGTAACCCTCCATGACATAAAAGTTACAGATACAGAAATCAGATCAAGATCCTACCATTCATTGAGTACTCTTAAGAAAATATCAGAAGTTCAGAAAAAATAAAAAGAGAAAGAAAGTGACAAAAAAAAGTGATATTGGTGGAAGTCAAACTTCTTGACAGCAATGACACTACTACTACTACTACTACTACTACTACTACTACTTAAATTATAACTTATTTTGTGAATGCAATTATAACTTATTTTGTGATCAAATTGATCCATATATTGTATCATCTTATTTTTTTAAGACTTAAAATGACAAAACTTGAAGCCTCCTCCCAACTGAGGGAGTAGTTGTCCTCGGCATCTCATGTTTGACAAGATTGCTTGAGGTGGAAAGCAACCTTTTATCTTCCATTGTTAGGCACTCTAGTTGGTAGATTTTTGAATTTTATTCAATCACCAGTCAAATTGCATTACTTTGTTAAACAAATTTGATACCTTTAGAAAACTAGTCTGCTTAGCTGTTCTGATCTGCATTACAATGTGACAAAGTCTAAAAAATAACATTTGAATCTATTCTGAAAAATTGTCTATGTTGATTTAAGTTGCAGATGCTCTAAATATTGAATTCCTCTTGCTTTTATTTAACCATTCCATTTGAGTCTTTGGGTCCACTATAAGGTCCTTGTCACTTCTCTACATTGCATGCTTTATTTAAAACTAGCCTTCTTTGTGACAATACTCTATTTAATGCATGAAAATCATCAATCGAACTATGCGGAGAAAAAAACAAACTAAAGTCAGATCACTGGGGATTATTTTTCCAGACAAGCATCAATGTGGGATTTTCTTAAACCTCTTTTCTCCCCTTCGCAGACGACAAATTCTCATGTTACCTAACTTTAGGAGCTGAAATAAGATTTTATGCACATTTTTTTGTTAACGGGTCCATTTCGATTAGCTTAATTTCCATTTAGTGGGTCCAATTGATTGAGCTTCAAGAACCCTAATTACTGCCTGGATTCTTGCCATGTTTCCATTGTATTACTCGTCAGAATCAACTTATGATATGTTATTAATTTCTCTTGAATATGGTTTCCATTATAATTTGTATTTCAAGGGGCCTGGTTTTGATGTCATTGATGTAGAAAGGTTTACAAAGAGAGATTCTGGTAGATATGAGTCACAAATTAATGAAGATGTCTGATATCTATTCTTGTTAAATTGAATGCAGTGATTGAGGTCATTATAAATACAAAACAAGGACTTGTATTAAGATCGATCAGATGGTTTGGTAGAGTCAAATTGTCATTGTTTTGTTCTATAGTCGGAGGGTTTGGTGCAGAACTAGTAATAGATTGTCGGCCTTAGTGGGAGGAGTTCGGAATTTTTTAAGCAAGGTTTCAAGTTGAATCTTATTAATAGACTCCTTAGGGTTTGGTGAGCTTCCCCAATGTGAGATGCGACGCAACTCTACTCTGAATTAGTAGGAAGTGTATGTAGCTATAAGATACATGAGGGTCTAAGACAAAAAAGAAAGAAAGAAGGTGTTAATGATTTATTAATATGGTTTTTTTTTTAAGTAAATATGATTATTAATTTGACCATTGGATTTTATTGCATTAGTCATAATAGAAATTAATTACCACACCAATTCTACCAAGAAAAATAATTTACCATCATCTCCATTGTAGAACTTTTGTAATTATTTGTGCCTAGTTCTTACTTGTCTGTAAATTCTCATAAATATATTGAATCATCAATCATACAATATCTTTTCCAAGTGCATCATCATTTTGATTTCATGGATCACTCATTTTTTTAGAGAATTCTTTTATTTCATTGAACATTTCAATAAGCAATACATGCTGATTTAACAAAGTACTTGAATCATCCTACAAACTGCAGACACTCCATGACAACAATACATAGTAAAACACAATAATGACAAATGATCATGGCTTCTTTTCTTCTCTGCAAGCAAAACAGAATCTGCATGCCCCTGTTTTATTTCTTATATGGTTCTAAGATGCCTTCAAACCTGCAATGACCAAGCAAAAAGAGATGATCAGAGTGCATTTATTATGCTAAGTGCTTTGTTTTTGACATTCAAGTAGAGAAACACAGAGTAATTGAATTTGTGAACTCACCCTTTGTGCCAAGTATTACTATCTCAGTAGTGGTAAGGAGGAGGAGGAGACTTGTATTCATAGTGTGGTGTAGGTGGAGGAGGGGACTTGTATATGTAGTGCGGCGTCGGCGGTGGTGGGGACTTGTATTTGTAAACTGGGTGCTCCTTGGGTGGAGGTGGAGGAGACTTGTACTTGTAGTGCTCCTTCGGGGGCGGTGGAGGGGACTTGTATTGGTAGTGCTCCTTGGGAGGTGGTGGCGGAGACTTGTATACGTAGTGTTCCTTAGGAGGTGGAGGTGGTGACTTGTACTTGTAGTGTTCTTTGGGAGGTGGTGGGGGAGATTTGTACTTGTAGTGCTCCTTAGGGGGTGGCGGTGGGGACTTGTATTTGTAGTGCTCTTTCACGGGTGGTGGTGGAGACTTGTACTTGTAGTGTTCCTTAGGTGGTGGTGGAGGTGATTTGTATACATAGTGCTCCTTAGGTGGTGGCGGAGGGGAATTGTACTTGTAGTGCTCCTTGGGTGGTGGCGGAGGAGACTTGTACACATAGTGCTCCTTAGGGGGTGGTGGTGGAGACTTGTACTTGTAGTGTTCCTTAGGAGGTGGTGGAGGGGATTTGTACACGTAGTGCTCCTTGGGAGGTGGCGGGGGAGACTTGTATACATAATGCTCCTTCGGCGGTGGCGGAGGGGATTTGTAGACATAATGTTCCTTAGGAGGTGGTGGGGGAGGAGACTTGTATATATAGTGCTCCTTAGGAGGTGGCGGTGGAGACTTGTACACATAGTGCTCCTTAGGAGGTGGTGGGGGAGGAGACTTGTATATATAGTGCTCCTTGGGAGGTGGCGGCGGTGGAGACTTGTACACATAGTGCTCCTTAGGAGGTGGTGGGGGAGGAGACTTGTATATATAGTGCTCCTTAGGAGGTGGCGGTGGAGACTTGTACATATAGTGCTCCTTAGGTTGTGGGGGTGGCGGAGATTTATATACGTAATGTTCTTTAGGTGGCGGTGGTGGTGGGGACTTGTATACATAATGCTCCTTAGGCGGCGGCGAAGAAGAGTACACATAATCTGCATTAGCCATCAATGGCAATGCTAAAGAAACAATCACCACAAAAAGTGAAGTGATCACAGGACAGGCCATTGAGGCCCCTCTCCTTCCCTTACTGCCTCTCATATTTGCTCTCAAACTTGTTTTTTTCTATGAAATTGAAATGCCCTTCTCACCTCCTTATATAGCTTGCCAATTAACTCTACCCAATTTTTTTACTGAGTAACAGTGAAAATTTAATACAAGGAAGCTTCATCAAACCTAACCTTTTCACAGTTTTCACATGAAGTCTTTGTTAGGTGCAAAATATTTCTTTGTGTTTCCTGCCACGCCCCGATTAACGTGCCAATTACATAGAAGGTGAGTTGACGTGAAAAATACCGACTTAATTGCATTCATCAATCCCAACTCCCTGTCGGTAAGTATCACATGTGGTTTAGATCACCTATCCATGAGATTATTAAGATTCTCCAAAGCCCAAATGTAGTTATCTTTTTTCTCTGTGAATATAAACGCAAAACCCAGGGTGAAGGATAACCCAGTTGACGTCACACCAATGATCTCAAGCAAAAGCATGCAATATCTATTGGTATTGTACGTGCAATCCATGAACAAAACCAATGGAAAACATCGTAGTAACTTGATGGAGTCCGGATGAGCCCAAAACAAGTATGTCACAACTTTTGTTTCCTCATTTTTTCTATGTCACGACACGTAAGCATGTGTGTCAAGCAAATGCATGAGTTGTTGCATTTGTGATCTCCCACGGCCTCTTCAACCCTGTGTTTTTGTCTGACATTGTATATCGTGCGCATGGTTGATGAATTTACTGCGTCATTCTCTTTAAAGTGTCCAAAACTTCACGCGGCTTAATGTTTCCTTCCATCATTTGTACCAACACAACATGCTCTTCTGTATCTAACCGATCGACGTATGAGTGACCTTCCATATAACACTCAATATCGTGGTTATGACGCCCACACGTCACTGTGACATGCCATAAGTGATCCGCATGTTCCTTGATATTAATTTCAAATGGGCAACCACATTTTTTGGTGTCACATTTCCCCCTATATGTCCCCCTCAATACCTCCCCTTTGTCATCCATCAC
This sequence comes from Stephania cephalantha, assembly GCA_039657325.1. NCBI lineage: Eukaryota > Viridiplantae > Streptophyta > Magnoliopsida > Ranunculales > Menispermaceae > Stephania > Stephania cephalantha. Next base: position 4,335,015 of record CM077574.1, read on the forward strand.
AATTTTGTCCTTAATCACATCATTACTTGCTTTCGTTTTTCCTACTCGTTGGGCACTACCCCTATAAAAACTTGACCTCTTACACGCCATCTTTACCCTTCCCCGACGACGGCCATCACCCCTTGCATCGGAGCTATTCGTCACTATTACAAACCTTTTACTAGATCCTCGACTTTGAACTCATTTAACTGCCTCCACCCTACTTCCAAATGGAGCGTTGGGAGTGAACTCCATAGTGTAGTTAACATATGAAGTAGAACACGAATCTCCTCGCAAAATGGGTAATCGAACCATTAAAATATACTCTCAATCAAAAACCACAAAAAAGAAAAAAAATGCTAAAAATAATTCAATCGGTCAACATATACCGATTCAATACCTACTGTTCAGTAGTTTCTAACCGATCAAACCGATATTGTTCGGTTACAAGAGGCCGAACATGACGTATCACATCTGTATCGCACGACTGAACAAACCCATTTTGTTCGGCCCGCAAGACCGAACAAGAGTGCGAAATCTAGGCACCAACCGGTATCCGAAACAAAAAAAATTGCAAAAAAACCTCAATCAATACCTCTCCATCTTGCACGTTCGTAATTTCCACACGTCGTCTTTGCTTTATTTCTTATGGTAAATATCCACCAAACAAACCAAACCAACAATGCCCTAGCAACACAAATCAAAATTTTCAAACACTATGAAGTGCATAACAAAACATTGCAAATCCAACATTTTCAAAGAAGAACAAGGAATAAGAAATCGACTCTTACGATGTTGGCGGTGGCCACTGAAAGCGCAATTTCGGGTCACCGGTGGTCAGAAAATTCGTTGGGGTCAAAGTGTGGAAACTTGTGTGGGGTGCACAAGGTGGGAAGAAGATGAGGGTATGTAAGTCATTTTGGGATTTGGGAGGGGTAAAAGTGTCATTTCGTTTAAGGGCATTTTGGAAAATGGAGAGCAAGAATTTTAGTGGTTTGCCCAAATCAAATTGTGGGGTGCACATAGCAGCACCGTTCAAAATATGAGTTTTTATTTATCAGTCTTGGTCTCTGTCGTTTCATGCAGCTTGCAGTTGTTTGGAGTTGGGCAGTTATTTAGCAGTTACTTAATGGGTAATTGTTAAGTTAGTGACTTTAGTTGTGTGCCCATGTTGTGTAGTGGGTGTAATGTGCATGCGTTTTAAATTTTTAATTGTGTTAGTGACTATGGAAATGTATGTAAGTTGAGAGAAGCATAAATGCAATATGTGATGTAAGTTTCTCTGAAAGGCTGATTAATGTAGGTTTTGTGCATGTTGATCACGTTGCCATATTTTTAATTTTTTCTTTCGAAAAAAACTCTATATTTGCATCGAGTATGTGCATTCATATCCCAATGTGTCCAAAGAACTTCAACTGTTTATCATATTTATGCATCAAAAGTATGTCACCAGTCACTTAAAGACAATTGTTTCTGTTCGGTTATTGGGTCCTTTGGATCATTCAATTGTCAGATTGGGCCTTGAAAGGCCAGGCCTGACATTGAGGGGCCTTACTTGGTTAGGAGTTGGAAACTTTTTTTGTTTGGTTGCCCAATTTGCCTGCAAGTTATCTCTCAACTTGCACTATAGGGTGTGAGATATCTCTCCACCACCCCCTAACTAGTTATTTCTCAGGAGTTGTGAACACAATTACCCCTCATTAATGACTCATTTATTACCCATCTCTCTCTTATTTGAAAGCTATTTATGTCAATTCATATTTTTTATTGTTTAAAAATTTAAAACTTCCCTACAAGTTTAAAGTTGAACCAAACATGATTAACTCCAACGAGTTAACTCTAAGGAGATAACTCTCAACTAACACTGTAAGTTAGCAAAAATGAACCAAACGAGGCCTGTGAGTTAAGTATTGTACCTGCTTGCCACCATATAAATGAAGCATTTTGATTTTTATTGGTTTCTTCCTACCATGATGCTTACGGCTGAAGATATTGATATTTAGCTTAACCAGAAAACTTCCTTTGTAATTGTAGCAGCGCAATTATTGCATTGATAGGACATGATTTTGTGACTGCAAGAAATGCGCAGTTAGGTAAAATTCTGGCCTAATGAATGACCTTATGATCATATATATGAGATAAATTGATATTTAGGAAATCTGATTATCACTTGCTCTTTCTGCCAGATTTACACCTTCTAGGTACACTGTCTACCTCGTATTCTATATATGCTTGTCCTTTTCATGGATTTGTTTTCTTTATCTAATCACCTACTCCCTGGTCCCATATCAACATAAGATTGCTTTAATTTTTTCTTTGTGCATTTTTCTCCCAAAAACAAGACACTGTTAACACTTTATGGTGCATGAAACCATCTAATAAAGAGGTGGAAACCAAAGAAAATTCACAACTTTCTAGATTGATTTCTCTTGGGTTCTTTACTTAGTATCATTGTCTGCAACTTTTTAATGCATCTTTGTTGACTGCATGAGCTTTGTGGAGAACTTAAACTTTCCTGTTTAGGAATTGAAATTAATCTATTTGCGCAGTTTACCTTGTACTGAACGTGTCCTTTACTGTGCTTTGCTTTGGAATTTGAAATTGATTAGAATTCAATGCTTTTCTTCAAACCTCGAGATTCTAGTTATGATGCCTAAGCTTCTACGCAGTTATATTTTACTGTTAAACAATATTTTTGATAACTATTGTGGATACATAAACTTCTACTTATCAAATAATACCTTCCCCAGGCAGATGACAATTTAATAGGTTTTGAATCAGTTTTTTCAGTATTCTTGTAGTGGATTTCTTTCATCTGCTCTGTACTGATCATGTACTTCATTGAAATCGATAGGTATTTGAAGGTTTTTTTTTTTTTTTTTTTTCTTCTTATGTTGAGGTGGTGTCATATGATGACATTTGATGATATTATAGAGTTTGCTGTTATATAAGCTTTCATTAACTAAAATTACAATCCATACATAAGCTTGTCAATGGTAACCCTCCATGACATAAAAGTTACAGATACAGAAATCAGATCAAGATCCTACCATTCATTGAGTACTCTTAAGAAAATATCAGAAGTTCAGAAAAAATAAAAAAGAAAGAAAGTGACAAAAAAAACAAAGTGATATTGGTGGAAATCAAACTTCTTGACAGCAAAGACACTACTACTACTACTACTACTACTACTACTACTACTACTTCAATTATAACTTATTTTGTGATCAAATTGTTCCATATATTGTATCATCTTATTTTTTAAGACTTAAAATGACAAAACTTGAAGCCTCCCCCAACTGAGGGAGTAGTTGTCCTCGGCATTTCATGTTTGACAAGATTGCTTGAGGTGGAAAGCAACCTTTTATCTTCCATTGTTAGGCACTCTAGTTGGTAGATTTTTGAATTTTATTCATATCACCAGTCAAATTGCTTTACTTTGTTAAACAAATTTGATACCTTTAGAAAACTAGTCTGCTTAGCTGTTCTGATCTGCATTACAATGTGACAAAGTCTAAAAAATAACATTTGAATCTATTCTGAAAAATTGTCTATGTTGATTTAAGTTGCAGATGCCCTAAATATTGAATTCCTCTTGCTTTTATTTAACCATTCCATTTGAGTCTTTGGGTCCACTATAAGGTCCTTGTCACTTCTCTACATTGCATGCTTTATTTAAAACTAGCCTTCTTTGTGACAAAACTCTATTTAATGCATGAAAATCATCAATCGAACTATGCAGAGAAACAAACAAACTAAAGTCAGATCTCTGGGGATTATTTTTCCAGACAATCATCAATGTGGGATTTTCTTAAACCTCTTTTCTCCCCCTTCGCAAACGACAAATTCTCATGTTACCTAACTTTAGGAGCTGAAATATGATTTTATGCACATTTTTTTGTTAACGGGTCCATTTCGATTAGCTTAATTTCCATTTAGTGGGTCCAATTGATTGAGCTTCAAGAACCCTAATTACTGCCTGGATTCTTGCCATGTTTCCATTTTATTACTCGTCAGAATCAACTTATAATATGTTATTAATTTCTCTTGAATATGGTTTCCATTATAATTTGTATTTCAAGGGGCCTGGTTTTGATGTCATTGATGTAGAAAGGTTTACAAAGACTCAAAGAGAGATTCTGGTAGATATGAGTCACAAATTAATGAAGATGTCTGATATCTATTCTTGTTAAATTGAATGCAGTGATTGAGGTCATTATAAATACAAAACAAGGACTTGTATTAAGATCGATCAGATGGTTTGGTAGAGTCAAATTGTCATTGTTTTGTTCTATAGTCAGAGGGTTTGGTGCAGAATTTTCTATTTCGTAGGCCATGTCTTCAATGAGGAATATAGCTACATAAATGTGTGTTTGATTGAATGAGTTCGTGAAAGCAGGGTAGGTTCATTACCGACAACGCAACAAATAAGATGCTGTTATTATGTACCGACCACTTCCGTGCCATCGGATACGCCTTGAAATACATAACGCTTGCGATTCTAGGTTTATCTGTTGGCATACTGCTCGGCGCATACTTGTAGCGTCTTTCTTGCGTGATTCCAGCATTTTTTTTTTCTTTCTATGCCACTGTTAGAAATAAATGATGGAGAATGTTTTTCCTTCTCGTGTTAGGTAGAGCATCATGGAAGATACATTCAACTATTTTCTGTTACTGCTGTGATTTCATGTAAATATAAATGTAATTTTTTTTTTGATGGTTAGGATTGCAAGATTAACATGTACTTAATTAGAGTACAGCTTCAATATTGAATACAAAATAATGTTTTTAATTTGTCAAAGTGTGGATTGTCCGCAAGTTTAATTTGTGACAACTTGTAAAGTGAACATTTTAACTGTGTGGTTCATGGTTGGAAAAGAAAGACAATGGATGGGGTTCATGCATGGTTGTAAAGTGAAATGTTGAGCTTTCTTGTCAAGTTTCACCATGCCGAAATTTGTTAATTACTCTTTTGAGTACATCCACATACATTAGAGATGTCTTTTCTAGAGCCTTTTTTGACTTATACAGGGTACTTCTATGAGGGGAAAATACTAGTGGTATTTATTTTCATTTATAACAATTAGATTAAGATTCAATGATTTTTATATTTTCTTGAATTCAGCAAAGACATTTGAAGAACTAGTAATAGATTGTCGGCCTTAGTGGGAGGAGTTCGAAATTTTTTAAGCAAGGTTTCAAGTTGAATCTTATTAATAGACTCCTTGGGGTTTGGTGAGCTTCCCCAATGTGAGATGCGACGCAACTCTACTCGAATTAGAAGGAAGTGTATGTAGCTATATGATACTCGAGGGTCTAAGACAAAAAAGAAAGAAAGAAGGTGTTAATGATTTATTAATATGGTTTTTTTTTAAGTAAATATGATTATTAATTTGACCATTGGATTTTATTGCATTAGTCATAATAGAAATTAATTACCACACCAATTCTACCAAGAAAAATAATTTACCATCATCTCCATTGTAGAACTTTTGTAATTATTTGTGCCTAGTTCTTACTTGTCTGTAAATTCTCATAAATATATTGAATCATCAATCATACAATATCTTTTCCAAGTGCATCATCATTTTGATTTCATGGATCACTCATTTTTTTTAGAGAATTCTTTTATTTCATTGAACCTTTCAATAAGCAATACATGCTGATTTAACAAAAGTACTTGAATCATCCTACAAACTGCAGACACTCCATGACAACAATACATAGTAAAACACAATAATGACAAATAATCATGGCTTCTTTTCTTCTCTGCAAGCAAAACAGAATCTGCATGCCCCTGTTTTATTTCATATATGGTTCTAAGATGCCTTCAAACCTGCAATGACCAAGCAAAAAGAGATGATCAGAGTGCATTTATTATGCTAAGTGCTTTGTTTTTGACATTCAAGTAGAGAAACACAGAGTAATTGAATTTGTCAACTCACCCTTTGTGCCAAGTATTACTATCTCAGTAGTGGTAAGGAGGAGGAGGAGACTTGTATTCATAGTGTGGTGTAGGTGGAGGAGGGGACTTGTATACGTAGTGCGGCGTCGGCGGTGGTGGGGACTTGTATTTGTAAACTGGGTGCTCCTTGGGTGGAGGTGGAGGAGACTTGTACTTGTAGTGCTCCTTCGGGGGCGGTGGAGGGGACTTGTATTGGTAGTGCTCCTTGGGAGGTGGTGGCGGAGACTTGTATACGTAGTGTTCCTTAGGAGGTGGAGGTGGTGACTTGTACTTGTAGTGTTCCTTGGGAGGTGGTGGGGGAGATTTGTACTTGTAGTGCTCCTTAGGGGGTGGCGGTGGGGACTTGTATTTGTAGTGCTCTTTCACGGGTGGTGGTGGAGACTTGTACTTGTAGTGTTCCTTAGGTGGTGGTGGAGGTGATTTGTATACATAGTGCTCCTTAGGTGGTGGCGGAGGGGAATTGTACTTGTAGTGCTCCTTGGGTGGTGGCGGAGGAGACTTGTACACATAGTGCTCCTTAGGGGGTGGTGGTGGAGACTTGTACTTGTAGTGTTCCTTAGGAGGTGGTGGAGGGGATTTGTACACGTAGTGCTCCTTGGGAGGTGGCGGGGGAGACTTGTATACATAATGCTCCTTTGGCGGTGGCGGAGGGGATTTGTAGACATAATGTTCCTTAGGAGGTGGTGGGGGAGGAGACTTGTATATATAGTGCTCCTTAGGAGGTGGCGGTGGAGACTTGTACACATAGTGCTCCTTAGGAGGTGGTGGGGGAGGAGACTTGTATATATAGTGCTCCTTGGGAGGTGGCGGCGGTGGAGACTTGTACACATAGTGCTCCTTGGGAGGTGGTGGGGGAGGAGACTTGTACACATAGTGCTCCTTAGGAGGTGGTGGGGGAGGAGACTTGTATATATAGTGCTCCTTAGGAGGTGGCGGTGGAGACTTGTACACATAGTGCTCCTTAGGTGGTGGGGGTGGCGGAGATTTATATACGTAATGTTCTTTAGGTGGCGGTGGTGGTGGGGACTTGTATACATAATGCTCCTTAGGCAGCGGCGGAGAAGAGTAAGCATAATCTGCATTAGCCATCAATGGCAATGCTAAAGAAACAATCACCACAAAAGTGAAGTGATCACAGGACAGGCCATTGAGGCCCCTCTCCTTCCCTTACTGCCTCTCATATTTGCTCTCAAACTTGTTTTTTTCTATGAAATTGAAATGCCCTTCTCACCTCCTTATATAGCTTGCCAATTAACTCTACCCAATTTTTTTACTGAGTAACAGTGAAAATTTAATACAAGGAAGCTTCATCAAACCTAACCTTTTCACAGTTTTCACATGAAATAGTCTCTTTACTTCCTTTGACTTCGCTACCATTCTTTATTAGATTTGGAATTTTTTGCTTAATAAAAAATGCTAAGGTGACATATTTTGACACAATTGGTGCCTCTGAACACAGAAAAACGAATTCACAAATCTCAATGCACGATCTAAGGAACACAAACAACTACGTGTCAAATGGTAGTTCAAAAGTGCGTCAACCAATCACTTAACTTTTTTAATCTCATGTATCAACGTGTTGGATGCAAGCTAAGCAATTAGACTAAAGAGACTATTATATTAACTTTCTAATGCAATAATTAATTTTAATCAGTTTAGATGTCCACATTTTGTTCTGTTATCGCTTTCTACAATTTCTTTGAAAATTAGGGGTCTGCGCGCATAACCTTTAAGTTATATATTTCCTTAACGTGGAGGCACGTCTTCGCTCTATTTGTGTCTCTTTCATATTGAAATTAAGCTCGTCATGCATGACTTATAACTAAATCATATCTTTTATTTTTTTGGGAAAATTTGAATCTCAATGTAATATACGTTGATTTAATTAGTTAAATTAAATCCCACTCGTTGAAGTAACTTAATTTGATCATATATGTAGTCACAATGTTACTTGCTTGTTGTGGTAACTGGTGATGATTTGATCTAGAACAAATGCTTAAATTTAATATCAAGTTTCAAGTTTCATCACTGATTCAATGCCGGTGCAAATAATTATTTACTATCTTGATCAAGTTTTCACAATGCAAGCTGGTGCTTCTTGTTATTCTTACATTTATGATATTGAGATTTATGGACTTTTTGTAGGTCTTTAATTACAAGTTTTATGTTGCGTAGAACAATTCCTTGCACAAATTTTCTAACAATGTGCATGACGGTTTTATAGATATATATATATGCAAAATTTTCAACTTGAAGTTGTTCTTTTTTTTTTAATTATTATTTTTAATTATGTCTGGTTACATGTGACAAACTCTCAGGAATGAAACTCCCGAAACATCTTCACATAGAATATTTGTTAACAGTAGGACAATGTTCGATAATGTTATTACCAAGCTGAATGATGTCTTTGCAAAGGATGGTAGCGATCGGATGCTCGGTTCCCCTCACGATGTGTATGGTCAATAATGAGTGACCAATTCCTTTCTATAAGTTGGCGAATTAAAGAGACAAGATGATGGTGGTGACTAATACAGTTGCACTTGCCATTCAACAGCTCCACCGCACTTTTACTATCCAACTCAAGAATAGTATTCTGAAAGCCCGAGTTCCATGCTAACTGGAGGCCTTGAAGAGCGCTCCACAATTCGGACTCGAAGACCGAGCGAGACCCAATGTTCATCATGCTACTCATCTTAATTATATTAATTAATAAGGGTGTAAGACCAGATAGACTTGCAATGACTTCAAAGCGTGTAACACTGCCACTTTCCTAAAGGAAATTTTGCTCTCGATACTGCAAGAGTAAGCAAATATCCTAAAGGATACGATGAAGTAAACCCACCTTTCACTTTGCAGTAGTGAAAGATGAAAACGAGAGCAGTTGCTGGTGAATTTCGAGATACTTTCTTCCTCCCCAAACCTTTCCTCTTATAGAGCACTGGTCATGACCAGTTAGAGTGAAAATGGGGTAGTGGAGTAGTGGAACAGTCAAGCATTGATGCAATGGAGTAATGAAGCAGTCAAGCATTGATGCAATGGAGTAGTGGAGCAGTAGTGGAGTAATGGAGAGCAGTTTCAACTGCACCCACTCAGCCACTCTAATAACTACCAATTTAATCTCGAAAATGGTAAAAACTAATGGTAAAAAGTTTTACCCATGGTTAGCTTGCACACATATGCACGCACACGCACGTGCCTCGTGCCTCGTGCCAAGTGCTAAGTGCGCCATATGCGCCGCGCCGCGCGCGCGCGCGCGTGTGGCTCACCTTGCATAGCACTAGTATTTTATTTTACACACACTGTGGTGCAAGAGTACATATATACTCTTTAAACTTGAAGTTCCTAACCAATGTGGGATTAAACATTTATTTTGAAAATGTTCAACAATCCCCCGCCATTTTCAAAATAATCAGATCATTCAATCCACGAAATCTCAAACATTATATGCATAAATAATGGTATCTTGCGATTTGAACCACTAATTTGTGAAAAGTTCATTACATCATATCGAGAATTACATGGTAGATAAACTTTGAACCAATGATTCTATTCGATATGTAGCATAAACATATCACGCATATAACTTACACCAATGAAATAGCCATAAATATCACGACACATTCAACATTGGCCTTGTGTCCGTATCTTCTCGTGAATGTCTTTGGAGCCAAGCCCTTGAACTCCTTGAAGCGCCGCACTTCACATCCACATAGGTAGTCTCCATTCTAGTACCCCATGCAATTTAAGCACCTTTAGAAGACTATTAAGAGATCATCTCAACCTCCTCTCTTTACATGCAGGTACCGAGCACTAACAACCTTGGGATGGTTATTAAAATTTAGTGCTCACAGTCACTCTTATAATGAATTTGACTTCATTGAACTCAAGACTTAACGTAATGTTAGGCGTCGAGTTGAGTTTCCATTATTGGTGACCTGTGATTCATGGGCTTGAGACCCATCCCCGTTGATGTTTTATTCACCAAGTCTCTTGGCAATCCTTTAGTAAGGGGATCTGCCAAGTTTTGACTAGATTTCACATAGTCAATCGTGATAACTCCTCTTGTTATCAATTCTCTGACACAACTGTGTCTCAGTCCAATATGTCTGGATTTACCATTGTACATTTGGCTATAAGCCCTTGCCAATGTGACCTCACTATCACAATGGATAGAGATTTGAGCTACCGGTTTAGGCCACAATTGTATCTCGTGTAATAATTCACGTAGCCATTCAGCTTCTTTTGAAGCTGAGGCCAATGCAATAAACTCTGATTCCATGGTAGAACCAGCCATTAAAGTTTGCTTCTTTGAAGCCCACGAGATCGCACCTCCAGCAAGTGTGAAAATCCACCCACTTGTAGATGCATGATTTTGATCTTTCACAATCCAACTTGCATCTGAAAATCCTTCTAAGACCGAAGGATATCCACTATAGCATAAACCATAGTTAATTGTTTTCTTGAGATATTTCAAAACTTTTCGAATTGCAAACCAATGCAACTCGCTTAGATTGATTGTAAATCTGCTCAACTTGCCTCTTTGCCGAGGCAATATCGGCCTAGTGCATGTCATTGCATACATTAAGCATCAATTAATCTAGAATACTCCGGTTGTGAAAGCTGGATTGCACTGTATTTTTCACTAGCTCAATACTTGAATCTAGTGGGGTAGAAACAGGGGCACAATTCAAGTGATTGAATCTATTGAGAACTTTCTCAATATAATGAGATTGAGTTAGAGTAATGCTCCCCTCATCTCTTACAATCGAATCCGAGAATGACATCTCGCTTGCCCCATATCTTTCATTTCAAGCTGGCTTGAAAGAAACCTTTTGGTCAATGAACTTGTTCCAAGTCGGTTCCAAAAATCGAGCATGTCATCTACGTAAAGACAGAGATAATGACACCATTGCCTTTTTCATCAAACTTGCTATATACACATTTATCGATTCATTTATTTTGAATCCAAAAGCAAGTACAACTGGTCAAATTTTTGGTGCCTTGTTTTGGTGCTTGCTTTAAACCGTACAATGATTTTCGCAATCTGCACACTTTATTCTCATGATTAGGGCATAATAAACCCTTGAGTTGTTCCATGTATATTTCCTCATCCAAATCTCCATTTAGGAGCATTTGTTTTAACGTCCATTTGGTGGATGACCAGCTTGTTTATAGCCGCAATTGCAATAAGCAATCGATAGTAGCAATTCTAGCTCTTTGGTGAATAGGTATCGAAATAGTCTATTCCATGCTTTTGGGTGAAACCCTTAGCAACCAGATCTCACTTTGTGTTTTTCAATGGATCCATCAACTCTTCTTTTCCTTTTGAAGAGAAATTTGCATTTAATGGGTTTACACCGGGAGGTAGATCAACTAGCTCCCAGTGTTATTTCCCATTATTGAATCCATCTCATCATTTAATGCCTCTTTCCAGAAAGCTGCATCTCTTTCTTTCATTGCCTCCTCTACTGTTTGAGGATCAGCATCCGTATTAAAACAATACGGAATTTGTCTAGTTACTGTTTCTCTACTTCCTTCAACTAGGAATGTATAGAAATCAGAACCAAATGACTTAATTTTTCGAGCTCGTTTGCTCCTTCGAAGTTCAGGAACTTCTACTATTTCTTTGTCATTTTCAATTTCTATGACTTCCTTCCCTTTTTGGTTTTCTTCAGGAATACTTTTGGGAACAGATTTAAATCTTGTATCATCAAAGATTGCATCCCTTGATTCAATTACAGTGTTTACTGAAATCGAATTATTAGGCTCAATTACCATGAACCTATATGCCTTACTGTGTTGTGCATATCCAATAAATATGCACTCCACTCCCCTTTCACCCAATTTCCTCTTTTTGGGTTCAGGTAGTTTTACTAGTGCTCTACAGCCCCAAACTCTTAAATAATTAAGATTTGGTTTTCGCTTATTCCAAAGCTCATATGGGGTGACTTTATTCCTCTTTTGTGGAATTCTGTTCAAAATATGGCATGCAGTCAGCAATGCCTCTCCCCAAAAAACCACTACTCAAACCGAGTTTGATAGCATAGCATTAACCATTTCGGTTAAAACACGATTTTTACGCTCAACCACACCATTTTGTTGTGGTGTATGAGGGGCAGTAGTCTCATGGACTATTCCAGTAGATTCAAAGTACTTTGGAACATAGTACTCTCCTCCCCTATCAGACCTTAAACATTTTATAAAGGTCTCACATTGCAATTCAGTTTCTGCCTTATAGGCCCGAAACTTAACCATTGCCTCATCTTTGGAATGCAACAAATAAACATAACAAAATTTGCTATAATCATCAATAAATGTTATAAAACATTTATTGCCTCCTATTGAGGGTGTACTATGTATGTCACATACATCAGAATGTATTAAGTCTAACAACTTTGAATTTCTTTCAACATTAGGAAATGGATTTCTAGTTATTTTTGTTTTCATGCATGTATTGCAATTTCCTTCATATTTATCAAAATAAGGCAGTAATTCCAGATTTACCATATCATATAATTTTCTGAAATGAACATGTCATAATCTATGATGCCATAAAAATGAAGGAGACTCAACAAGATACGCAGAAACAACATTCTTATTAGATAAAGCGATTACATTGAGCTTAAACATGCCCTCATAAGCATAACCCTTCCCTACATATACCCCTCCCTTGGAGAGAACAAACTTGTCAGCCTCAAAGACAAGCCTAAAACCAAACTTATTCAAAAGACCACCCGACACAAGATTCTTCCTCACTTCTGGTGCATAATACACGTTAGTGAGTGTTACAATTTTGCCAGAAGTAAATTTCAGATCAACACTACCTATGCCTTTAACAGGGACAGTAGCATCATTTCTCATGTACAAGACAATATTTTCATCTACTACCTCCATGGTTTTGAAGAACCTCTTGTTCTTGCAAACGTGTCGGGTAGCACCAGAATCAACCCACCAAGCCATGTCATTTTCAACGACGTTGATTTCAGAAATCATAGCAATGAGATCATCATTGTCGTTTCCTGCACATTTTGCAGTGCTGGAGGAAGCTTGATGTTTTCCTTGCTTCCTCTTCCAATGATAACATTCAGACTTGAGGTGGCCATCTTTCCCGCAAAACCAACAAGTGACTTTCTGCTTCCTTTGATTCTGATTTTGGTTGTTCAGTTTTTTCGAATCAGCAGGCTTTTTGAAACCACCAGGCTTGTTATGCCTGTTCGGTAGGGGCTTTTTGAACTTAGCCGCTTCCATCACATGCACCTTTGAAATCTCTGAGCATTCGCTCTTCTTTTTCATTTTCTGCATGCGACAATCCTCTTCTACACGAAGATGGTTAGCAAGTTCATCAAGAGTTATGTCCTATTTTTTATGCTTAAGAGTTCGTTTGAACTCCTTCCAGGATGGGGGCAGTTTATCAATAATAGAAGACACAACAATTGTTTCATCCATGACAAGATTGTGTTGAGAGAAATTATTTCTAATCCTCTCAATTTCACGAAATTGTTCCATGACAGACCTTTCATCAACCATTTTAAAATTAATAAACTTTGATATAAGGAATTTCTTACTTGTCGCATCCTCCTTATGATACCTTGCCTCCAGTTTCTCCCATAGCTCCTTGGCAGAGGGAACATCATGGTAGAGGTCGAACAGTGAGTCCTTCATGGCGTTCAGAATATGACCTCTGCAGGTGCGGTCATCTGTCTCCCATTTCTGCTTCTTCCTGAACTGCTCGACAGTTTCATCGTCGGACTCCATCGGTTTTGGTGTATCCAGAACATACACCAGATGAAGCGCCACCAGCAGGAAACGCACTCGCTTCTGCCACCTCAGGAAATCGCCTCCATCGAAGCGATCCAACTTCACAATGTTAGCCGACGGCTCTTTGATTGATGAAGCCATTGCAACAGCAGCAAAAAAATTTCCTTTAGATTGTAAGACCAGATAGACTTGCAATGACTTCAAAGCGTGTAACACTTGCCACTTTCCTAAAGGAAATTTTGCTCTCTATCTTTGCAAGAGTAAGCAAATATCCTAAAGGATACGATGAAGTAAACCCACATTTCACTTTGCGGTAGTGAAAGATGAAAACAAGAAAGCGATTCTTTGGTGAATTTCGAGATAATTTCTTCCTCCCCAAACCTCTCCTCTTATAGAGCACTGGTCATGACCAGTTAGAGTGAAAATGGGGTAGTGGAGTAGTGGAACAGTCAAGCATTGATGCAATGGAGTAATGGTGCAGTCAAGCATTGATGCAATGGAGTAGTGGAGTAGTAATGGAGTAATGGAGAGCGGTTTCAATTTGCACCCACAAACCACTCTAATAACTACCAATTTAATCTCGAAAATGGTAAAAATTAATGGTAAAAAGTTTTACTCATGGTTAGCTTGCACACATATGCACGCACACGCACGTGCCTCGTGCCAAGTGCTAAGTGCGCCTATAAAAGCGCCTAAAATGCGCCATATGCGCGCCGCCGCGCGCGCGCGCGTGTGGCTCACCTTGCATAGGACTAGTATTTTATTTTACACACTTTGTGGTGCAAGAGTACATATATACTCTTTAAACTTGAAGTTCCTAACCAATGTGGGATTAAACATTTATTTTGAAAATGTTCAACAAAGGAAATAATTTCAAATTAGTTTCGATCGCGACAAGATCAAGGTCAATCATGCTTTAGAGTTTATTTTACGGCTTGAAGTATGCAATATTTATAATTAAGAAAACGAATTTATACCTCTCCAACTTTTTTTTTTTAATATCGAAGTGTCCATAATTATCTTTGACTATTTATAGAAGACATATATACCTCCACTTTACAAGAGATATGCCTCAAAACACTAAGAGATTAGAAAAAACCTCTTAGAGGCCCAAAGATACAAGTTTATATAGTGGGTCTCAATCATTACACCAAGGCAATGGTCGGTGTTATATATACCTCTCTACATAGCATACACATACATAAAATTTGGACTTGAACCTAACAAAACATTGAGTTTCAACTTCAAATATAAGTGGCTATATCAAACATTGAACTACTACGTGATTGGTATAATATCTTATTTATTTTATAGGACATACTTGCACAATATTTACTTTTCTCCAAAATACTTATGGTATCTCCAACCCACCAACTCTAATATTGTGAAGCTGTAACACTAACACTATTCAAGTTTGATGCGTCAACAACCGCACGACGTCCTGGAACAATGGGACGCGTGAATCCCGAAAGCGAGCACCGGTGACCTCCCGAGAACGCACACTACAAAACAGAGACCGAAGTGGGTGCCTCGGGGAGAATACTCGATGCCTAAGTTAGATTAATTTGTTGAGAAAGGAGTTAGGGTAAGAATAGAGCGCGTACCTATTCCTTCGATCTCTCTATGTATTTATAGCCTTAGGGTTTTACCCCGTTGGTTCTAACTCGGGATATTGCCAAATCCGACTTTCTTACTTTGGTTAAATTTGGCAAATCTTGAAATTCCATTTTTGGTAAGATTTTAACCAACTCATGTATATCATAGATCTGGGCTCATCTTAAAACCTTCTCGAGATGCTCGTGCGAATCTCGACGTAGGATCACAATATCTATGCACCATATGCCCTCACTCCTATGAAAAAGGTGAATTTTGCATAGGAGTACATAAATGTGTTTTGGTGAATAGTGCTATTGTTCGTGAAATCAAGGAATCCCTCCTTTAGCTTAGTGAATAGTGCTACTATTCATAAAATCAAGGAATCCCTCCATTGGCTTGGTGAATAGTGCTACTATTCATGAAATCAAGGAATCCCTCCATTGGCTTAGTGAATCGTGGTACTATTCATGAAATCAAAGAATGCCCCCTTTGGCTTAGTGAATAGTGCTACAATTTGTAAATTCAATGAATATTTCATTTTTTTTATTGAAATGCACTAAACGAGGCTCGACGCTTGTCAATGGCCTACTTTGGCTTGGTGAATAGTGCTACTATTAATGAAATCATGGAATCCTTCCATTGGCTTGGTGAATAGTGCTACTATTCATAAAATCTAAGAATCCCTCCACTGGTTTGGTGAATAGTAGCAGGTGAATAGTGCTACTATTCATAAAATCTAAGAATCTCTCTATTGGCTTTGTGAATAGTGCTACTATTCATAAAATCAAGGAATCCCTCCATTGGCTTGGTGAATAATGCTACTATTCATGAGATCTAGGAATCCCTCCATTGGCTTAGTGAATACTGGTACTATTCATGAGATCTAGGAATGTCCCATTTGGCTTAATGAATAATGCTACTATTCATGAATTCAATGAATATTTCATTTTATTATTGAAATGCATTAAACGAGTGCTCACGCGTCTCAACGCATATTAATGACCTACTTTGCCTTGGTGAATAGTGCTACTATTCATGAAATCATGAAATCCCTCCATTGACTTGGTGAATAGTGCTACTATTAACGAAATCAAGAGATTCCTCCGTTGGCGTAGTGAATAGTGGTACTATTCATGAATTCAAGAGATTCCCCTTGGCTAAGTGAATAGTGCTACTATTCATGAATTCAATGAATATTTCATTTATTTATTTATTTATTTTATGATCGAGGGTTATCGAGCTTCGCGCTGACTAATCCCCCCAAAGGAGCGTTGTAGCCTCCACCCAAGTTAGTTTATTGGCCAGTGGCCCGTCGAAGCTTGACACAAGCCAGGAATCGAACATGGGACCGTGCGCCTACCACACAATCCGGGTTTGCCCTTCGATAGGCCAACCCGACGAGGTTAATATTTTATTTTTTTATTGAAATGCACTAAACGAGTGCTCGCGCGTCTCAACGCGTATCAATGGCCTACTTTGGCTTGGTGAATAGTGCTACTATTAATGAAATCATGGAATCCCTCCATTGGCTTGGTGAATAGTGCTACTATTCATGAAATCAAAGAATCCCTCCATTGGCTTGGTGAATAGTGCTACTACTAATGAAAACTAGGAATCCCTTCATTGGTTTAGTGAATAGTGCTACTATTCATGAATTCAATGAATATTTTTTTATTGAAATGCACTAAACGAGTGCTCGTGCGTTTCGACCCGTATTAATAGATTACTTTGGCGTAGTAAATAGTGCTACTAGTCATAAATTCAATGAATATTTTAATTTTTTACTGAAATTCACTAAACGAGTGCTTGCGCGTCTCGACGCGTATCAATGACCTACTTTGGCTTGGTGAATAGTGCTTCTATTCATGAAATCATGAAATCCCTCCATTGGCTTGGTGAATAGTCTTTGCTTTTCACGAAATCTAGGAATCCCTCCATTGACTTTGTGAATAATGCTACTATACATGAAATCTAGGAATCCTCCATTGGCTCGGTGAATAGTGGTACTAATCATGAAATCAAGGAATGCCCCCCTTTGGCTTAGTGAATAATGCTACTATTCATGAATTCAATGAATATTTCATTTTTTTTTTTGAAATGCACTAAACGAGTGCTCGCGCGTCTCAACATGTATCAATGACCTACTTTGACTTGGTGAATCTTTGCTACTATTCATGAAATCAAGGAATTCCTCCATTGGCTTAGTGAATAGTACTACTATTCATGAAATCAAGGGATGCCCCCTTTGGCTTAGTGAATAGTGCTATTATTCATGAAAATTCAATGAATATTTCATTTTTTATTGAAATGCACTAAACGAGTGCTCGAGCGTCTCAACGCTTATCAATGGCCTACTTTCGCTTGGTGAATAGTGCTACTATTCATAAAATCATGGAATCCCTCCATTCGCTTGGTGAATAGTGCTACTATTCATGAAATCATGGAATCCCTCATTTGGCTTGGTGAATAGTATTACTACTCATGAAATCTAGGAATCCCTCCATTGGTTTAGTGAATAGTGCTAGTATTCATGAAATCAAGGAATGCCCCATTTGGTTTAGTGAATAGTGCTACTATTCATGAATTCATTGAATATTTCATTTTTTATTGAAATGCACTAAACAAGTGCTTGCCGTATCGACGCGTATCAATGGTCTACTTTGGCTTAGTGAATAATGCTTCTATTCATGAAATCATGGAATCTCTACATTGGCTCGGTGAATAGTGCTACTATTCATGCAATTAAGGAATCCCTCCATTGGCTTTATGAATAGTGCTAATATTCACGAAATCAAGGAATCCCTTCATTGGTTTGGTGAATAATGCTCTGTAACGACCCAAATTAATTAAACTAGGATTAGCGTTAATCTCGGGGATCCACGGTTATAATTCGGGCGTTAAGTGGAAAAATTCGATTGATTCGGACACGTGAACCGATGGAATATATTATTATTGGGTTATGGTTGTTCAGGTGTGATGTTTAAAACATTATATTATTATAACATCGCTTGTGTGCACGTTGCTATCGGGCGAATTGGTGTGACACGTATTCATTTCGTAATACGTGTTGACGCGGGTATCGGGTAGGCGAACCACAGGTACACTACAAAACTCGACTAATTCACGCTAAGATGACTAATTGATCAACTAAAAACCGATAATGTAACCATAGGCTAAGTTGGTTAAATTCGAACAATAGGCTATGACGTACCTCGAACTGCGTGCTGAGACGTGGGGCATCGGGTGCCGGGTAGTCAAGGGTTAGTGGGATTACAAATTTGTCAATTTCGGTGAATAAATACACTAACCATATGTATTATAATGGGTCTAAGCTAATGTAATTGGATCAAATAAATAAAGTCCTATTGTTGGTTAAATTTATTTGGAACCATTAGATTGATGTAGGGATACGTATTGGCACGTCTAGGAACCAATGGAGTCTCAAATTAGTTTCACTACGAGGAAGTAAGTGGAGAGTTAGTTGGGATGAGTGTCAAGTTGTAGGCCATGAGATGAGTCTCGGGATACGTAAACTCATGAAGATCAATGGCTAGGAAACAATCTCACCTTATTATATAAAGATGAGTTGATCAACACATGCAAACACTCTAAAGAAGAATTATGATTTCTTGGGAAAGAGATGGTTTGGTGTCTGAGATTTTGAAATCTATGAGGATTTGAGACAAATTGATGGTGAGTTCAAGCCAAGGATTCAAGCTAGCAAAGACATTTACAAGGTATAAATTTCATGTCTTTCTTCAATTTCAATTTCATGAAAATGCATGTTAAAAACCCTTAATTCTATCAATGTAGATGGTCATTATAGTTGTCTTGGGTTGATTGTGAGTAATTGAGGTCAAATAGGCTCACCTTAAGCAAGAATTTGATGATTCGAATCGAGATTTGGTGTTTAAATTATGGTCATTTCATGTATAATGGCCTATTGGAGAAGGTAATGAATAGTGTATGTACCTATAGAGACGTTTGTACCTATATGAATGTCTGTACCCACAGGGACATTTGTACTCACAGGGATGTATGTACTTACAGGGACGTTTGAAACCATAAGAATTGTGATTATAATTTTATTTCAATTATGCAAGAAAACAGATATCTAAATACCAAAAATTTATCAAATCGACACCAAGGAACCATAGCTCGGTATCGGGGAACTAATCGAGTCGGATTCCAGAGTCCGGGGAAGTCAGGGAGCTTTTTGAGGTTTGTAAAACCTACATGAATGTCACTTGAGTATTTACTTGCTTTCGTTATTTTTTATTCTATCTTGTTCAGTGTATTCTCTATTCTATTCCTTATCTACTTCAGTTATCTATGTTTGTGTCACTATTTGAACGGTTGGTTGAGTTTACTCTTGCCAGGTATTCTGTTGTGTGTCTATGGCACACTAGACCATAGCATGTGTTTAGGAGTCCTCGGTGAATAACGACCCGAGCTACTTTTTCGGTACATGTGTCGGTGCATTACGGGTCTATCTTGAGCTAGCCGAGAGGGCCGGGTATTGGGCCACTGGGTGCGCCTCTTTTGGTGGGATCTGGGAGGGTATCCGAAGTATGATTTAGTCTGACTGGAACATGCATACACGTTTGTGCTTTATTGTTATTTACACATGCGATGATCCATTTACAGTTATTTGTTTACATTCCACATGCTTATTTAACAATATTTATTGGCTTTTCTTTACTTTATCATATGAATGCTTAGTAAATTTCCTTGGGATTTTACTTACTTGGACTCATCATCTGTTTTATTGTGATGGTTGAGTTTAGATCCTTCTACGAATAAGGGTAAGGAGATTTTTGGAGACTATATATGAGCTCGTACAAATATTTGTATTGGCCCCAAAGCTGAAGCCTTTGATAGGGTTTATGAAGTTTTAGCCAGGCTTCTTTTACGGAGGTGGTGACCTTGAGGCTGCAGGGAAGTGGATAGTGTCCCATCAGTGGTTCCATAAGCTAATGAGAAACAATGAGAGTGTTTGAGATGTCATGCAACAGTTTGGTGGACCATGTACCAAAATACACGCCTAGAGCCGACGACATGGGCAGAGTTTAGGGAGTTATTTCATGACCATTATATAACCATGGAGGTGAGGTTCAGATTGAGAGAGGAGTTTCTGGCCCTAAGGTAGGGTAACCGCACGCTTATGTAGTATATGGAGCATTATTGGTACCTGTTGCAATTCTTGATGGATGTGGCGAGGACAGAGTGACTACATATCTATTACTTTAACAGAGGAGTTAGATGATTGGATTGGTGCGACAGTGGTGTCATATAGGGCTCATACTCTGCCGGAGATATTTGATCGAGCGTTGGCACATGAGACCTTTCTGATGTAGAGAGAAGGTATGCGTATTATTGGGACTGAGGTACAGACTGGAAAAAGTTCTTGGCCGGATAGGAGGCAGAAGAGACATAAGGCTCATTCATATAGGGACCGCAGGGATGATCACTAGGAAAGGCAGTTTCAGTATGGGGATAGGCAGCAAGTTCGCGCTATAGCACGAGCATCGATTAAACAGCTCAGGCAGCGGCCACAGCTGTACCGTCAGGATAGAGATCAAAGAGGACATGAAAGGGTCAAAAGACCAGGGGTCGTGAGTCGAGTTTTAGAGACGATGTTGGCGAGGTTGGAGACGCGTCGATGTTTTCAATGTGGTCATGCGAGACATCAGAGTGTTGATTATTTGATGTCATCACCACTATCAAAGCCAGATCAGACCTGATAGAGAGCTCAAGCAGTTGGTCAGTCGGATAGAAGGGCGACCAAACAACATGTCAAGGGTAAGTTATCTAACATATTTTATTAGTCAGATATTTATTTATTTAAAGTATGCGCATACATATATTGATTTCTAGTTATGCATATGAACAATCATTATTGTTTTATACACTAAACCGTAACACGTGGCACAAGTGTCCTTTGTGAATTGCGACATGAGTTGTTTGTCTTCGGTGCACGTAACTGTAGGTCGTGGGTCCATGCCGACCAGCGCAAGGGCTATTGGGTGATGGGCCAATGGAGCAAGTTAGAAAAGATCACCGGTGGGTTCCCAACGTACTGAAGTGTGGTCTAGTGGGGTTTGAACATGTGTAACTATGACGGCCCCTTCTTCTAAACAGGACACCGATCGGCCTAATCCCGTAATCAAGCTTTAATCCGAACCACGTAAAACTTAATTACGTATTAGTCAGTGTTTCATCCCTATATTCTTCTATAAACGTGTCAATATATTATTAGATTTCAGAGTTAATTAAAACTTTTTATCATTTTAATATTATCACATATTTTAAAGATTATGCGGAAGCTCTTACTACTCAAAATTCCTAAGTGTGGAAAACCAGGAAACACAACATCACAAACATGTATATATCATACAGGTAATAATACAGTATGATATATGAATCTCAAAATGGGGAAACTATGCACTCAACCCACTATATAACCCAAAATGTACAGTAAAGATATAAACAATAATAATGCAGCAAAAGTCGAGTCATACAAAAATGAGATAGGAGAATCGCCAAAATGCTCAAAGAAAGTCGCCGATCTTCTCCTTCCCGGTCTGCTGCTGCTCGACGGACCTACACCCACCGTCACAAACTAGACGGTGAGTATAGTAATATTTAAGTAACAACTGGAGAATTATATGCCACATTTCCAAAATATAATAAAGGTATTTAAAAGCATAAAGTAGCGAAAGAATTGCTGAATCAATTAATGCAAGTAAATATCACAGTTAAAAATGTATAGACTGACACAGGCTAAGTCGAGATGATCTACGTCCAGTCGGTGGTGAGAACTATCACCTAACCTTTCCCACTACTATATAGAGCTGTGCTCAACATGTTCCATACAAATAGCGGAGCTGCGCTCTACGCGTACAAATCATCTATCTCATTTTTACCGACCACCCCGAGTCCCATATCTCGTGTGTCGCGTAAGTGTAGTGGTGAGTGTTGAAACCCCGAGTAGACCCATGTCCCCATGAACCGCACATCTCTCGTGCAATGGACACTAGATAATCCTTACTTTAGTTTCCAAAGACAAATAATTCCAAGTCTCTAGGATTCTAAAACTAGTTTAGCTACAAAGCGCAAGAAAATAGAATACAAGTCTAATTTATTCCAACTTATCTCAATAACATGTTTTTCATCAACTATTTATCAAGAATATCATTAAGAGTAGAAATTGGAATCAATGAAACATTTCGCAAGGCATCATGTCAACAATATTCAAATATGAATAAACAAAAGAACAACATGATGTGTGATTACGAGTAGTAATGTCTACAAATAGACTATAAAACAATAAGAGTCAATGAAATGAAATATAAGATTCTCATAGTTTTACTTACAATGCACAATGCTTGTCTAGCCTATCCAGATCTCTCGACACTTGAAATGCGTTCTGAGCTCTCAAGATCTCCACTTTAGTTCCATGGAGTTGTTTGATATGTTTTAGAGTGAGTTCGGACCTCTACTTAGAGTTTTAAACCCATTTATAGTGTTTAAACCATTTTTGGAAATTGCTGATTTTTGCTATGCAGGTAATTAGCGCGCTAGATTGTCTATCTATCGCGCAATGTACATGAGAACCAATAATTTTGCATTTCGAATTCTAGATTTTTGCCACACATAGGCCATGTTAACGCCTTAAGGACCCTCATACACATTACAAGAGGTCCCTAACATCAAATCCAACATAAAACAACAACTACCAATATCAAATTCATGAATTCAAAAAGTTGGCTATGTTAATGGAGTAGAGAAGTTACCTAGCTTGAAGAACTTCTTCATCATCATCATCAAAGCTTCAATGAATCTCTTCTCCTCCACCAAGTTACTCCAAAAATCTCTCTTCTTTCTCTCATTTCCTTGCCAACGATTGTGATGAAGATAAGAAATGAGAAATTCTTGACTTATAAGGTTCATTTGACTATATGATATGTTTAAACCTTAGCCCTTGATCATGTGTGCACACGTATCTCGAGGCTCAACTAATGGACCACCTTGACACACTTGTCCCTCAAGTCATGATTGAATGACTCCAATAGTTGACTCACTTAACCTCTTGATTTGGCAATACGTGTCTCGATGCACATCATGTGATTATTGTTTTATTTCACTAACTTAGGCATATTAATGTTTGTTCAAATGTGACCACATTAAAGCTACTTAGAAAACCATATTTAACTCAAATTAATTAAGTTTAGCCTATAAGCCGCTACCTCGATCCCACGTTGACACGCAACTCGAGGTACGTCTTCGCTAGTCTCGATACCTATATACCCGTATAAATTGACTTAATAGTCTACACATATACAATACGTTAAGCATACATCACAACAAAATATAAAATATACCCCGGACCTTACCTCGGTCAATGGACATATCACGGTGTGGGTCCCACGGTACGGGTCCTTAAACCTATTTAAGGAATTAAAAATAGTTAAAGATTTTGGGCCGTTACAATTCTGCCCAACTAATTAAAATCTCGTCCTCGAAATTTAAAATCTCAGCTAGGCTTTATACTTGACTCGAATAGGTACGGAAACATATCTCGCATATAGTCCTCCCGTTCCTAAGTGAGTTTCGTATAATCGTGAAACTGTTACTTGATAAGCACTTTTGGGATAGACTTGCCTCTCAAGTTCTGTACCAATCGATCCAAAATCTGCACAGGCAACTCCTCATATGAAATATCCTCACTCAGGTCTATCTGACTCAAATCTATAGTCAGACGATCACCTGCTCTCGACTCAGCTAATCGAAGCATGGAGATATGAAAGACTGGATGAACTCCTGACGTTTGTAGAGGTAACTCAAGCTAATACGCAACCTTCGACCGTTTCTTAATCTTGAAAGGTCAGATAAACCTCGGTGCAAGTTTACCTTTCATTAGAACCTCGAAGACCACTTGAGGGAAACCTTAAAATATACAAAGGATCCCTCGGTGTACGTAAGATCACTGCGATATCTGTCCGTATATTTCCACTTTGTCTATCTAGGCTCCCTTGAGTTTCTAACGAATTAGTCGTACCTTCTCCGTGTGATCAACAACAATCTCAGGCCCCACGGTCTCCCGGTCCTCTGGCTCAGCCCAGCACGATGGGGAGCGACACGGCTTACCATATAAAGCCTCAAAAGGCGCCATTTCAATACTAACCCGATAAGCTTGTTGTTATGTGTAAACTCGCATAATGGTAGTTACTCCTCCCATGATCTACCAAACTCTAAAATACAAGCCCGCAACATATCTCTAGAACTGAATCAATCTCTCGTCGTCAGTCGATCGAGGATGAAAAATCGTACTAAACTGTAGGCGTGTACCATACTGCTCCTGCATACTCTGCCACATCCTGGACGTATACATAATATCTTTATCTGACGTAATAGTCAGTAGTACCCTGTGTAGCCTAATAATATCTCGTTCGAACATTATACTCAACTGATCAAACGTGTAATGTGCGCCCACTGGTAGAAAATGAGCAGTCTTCGTCAGTCTGTCAACAATAACCCAGATGGAATCATGTCTCCGGGCGGTTCTCGGCAATCCCCTCACAAAACCCATAGCAAAGTCCTCCCACTTCCATTGTGGAATGGGAAGAGGCTGTAGCAATCCTCTAGCTCTGTGATGTTCTGCCTTCACTTGGTGACAAATCTCACAGGTCCTGATAAACTTAGACACATCCGCCTTCATTTTAGGCCACCAAAAATGCCTCTTCATGTCGTGGTACATTTTGGTCCTGCGTGGATGAATGGTGAATCGAGAACGGTGTGACTTTTGAAGAATCTCCTCTCTCAGCTCTGGTAATGACGGTATCTACAATCCTTTGAGTCTCAAACCTTTGGTTAGACGTCTCAGTCAATCAACACAATCTACACTCTGCGCGAACTCACTAAACCTCGAGTACACACTGTCGGTCCTCGACCCTCTGACATTCTCTAGACACGGTTTGTACTCTCATCTGAGAGCAAATTTCAACTCGAGTTTTGGTAGGAATCTTCACATCTCCAACAAGTATCCTACTCAGCGCATTTGCGACTACGTTCAGTTTCCCGGATGATACTCCAAGGAAAAGTCGTAATCCTTCAGAAACTCTAACCATTTGTGTTGTCTCATATTCAGATCTTTCTGTGTGAAGAGATACTTCAGACTCTTATGATCAGTAAAAAGTGTAAATTTCTCTCCATACAGGTAATGTCTCCATATCTTCAGCGCAAACACTACTGCTGCCAGCTCTAAATCGTGCGTCGAATAATTCTTCTCATGTACCTTCAACTGTTTGGATGCATAAGCCCTTTGTACCAACATCTTGCATCAACACACATCCCGGACCTCATGAGAAGTATTAGTGTATCTTACGAAAATCCCTATCCAACCTCTAGTAACACCAATCTTGGCGCGGTAGTCAATAATCCCTTCAACTGAGTGAATGCCTCCTCACATTCCTCTGTCCACTCAAATCTAACATCTTTCTAGGTCAATCTCGTAAGTGGTGAAAGCAGTTTTTGAGAAATCCTTCACAAATCAACGATAATACCCCGCTAACTCGAGAAAACTCTGATCTCACTCACGAAAGTCGGTCTTTGTCCAATCCATAATCGCTTTGAATCTTGGTTGGATCCACTTGCTATCCTATTTGCTCCGACAACATGCCCCCAAAATTTGACCTACGAGAGCGATAATTCACATTTGCGGAACTTAGCATAAAGTCTATGCTCCTTGAAGTCTGCAATGTCTCTCGAGGAGAGTCTTTGCTCGTGATCCTCCATCGTCTTCGAGTATATCAATACATCATCGATGAAGACTATCACGAACAGGTCAAGAAATGGTACGAAAACCCGATGCATCAAATCCATAAACATTGCTAAAGCATTGGTAAGTTCAAATGGCATGATTGTGAGCGAAAATGTCCATATCTCGTGCTAAAATTTGTTATGGACTTATCTTCATCCACGATCCTAAGTGATGATACCTTGATCGCAGATCTATATTGGAGAAGAAGCTGTGCTCCTCTAAAGGTGATCAAATAAATCATCAATCCTCGAGAATGGATATTTGTTCCTAATTGTGACTTTTTCAACGAGTCTATAGTCGATACAAAGTCTCAAAGTACCATCTTTCTTCTTCACAAAAAGGACGGGTGCTCCCATGGTGACATATAAGGTGTGATGAATCTATTGTCCCAAATCTGAAACAGAGTCTTCAACTCCTCTAACTCTCATGGTGCCATACGGTATGGTGGTATGGAAATCAATTTACAACCAGTATGTCCTCCAACCTAGGTCCCCGACTTTCTGGTACAGTGTATAGCGAGATCAATGCCTCCATCTCCTCATTAGTCGCGGAGTCGACCCTCGTACCCTCTTGTCCTCATTTGAACTACCTCTATAGGTGAACGTCAGACGCCCTGGGATCTCAAATATCACCGTCTTGCTGAAACAATTGATATGAGTGTGGTATGCTGCTAACCAGTCCATCCCTAAAATCGCATCGAACTCTAAAAATCGAGGACTCTAAAATTAGCAGGTAACTCTACCCCATCTATCTCGACCAGACATTCTTCAATAACACTATTAGGGTAAACCCTATCCCCAAATGCAGTACTCAAAATCAAATGTACGCTAAGCCTAACAGGTTTCAACCCTAGGATGTCTACCATGAGACCGAAAATGAAAGATACGGTAGATCCATGATCAAATAATACATATAAATCTCTAATGCAAATGGAGATCGTACCTTCAATGAGACCTCGCGTGGCGTCGACGTCTAGCTGTGCTACCATATGAACCTCCTATCAGGCTTGCTGGACGTAGACTACTGCTGAATACGGGCACTTTCTCACAATGTGTCCAACCTGTCCGCATATGTAGCATGTAAGCTGTCTGTGCTAACCTTGAGCCCGAACTTGACCCTGTCTCTGAGACTGTCCCTATTACTGTCTAGTATCTCGGCCTCTGCCACCTTGTGGCTGCTGCTGTGGAGCATGTGGGGCGGGAAGTACAAAATTTCGGGAGGTGAGTAATATGGCCTAATAGGAGGTGGCAAAGGTAGTGCCTACCGTGCTCGAAATTTGGGGAAATGTAAGATATATAAGGCACAGTCAATGAGTGAGTGGCTCTCCCCGACCCCTGAGAACCTCTGCACCATCCTCTTGCGCCCTTACCCCTCTGTCTCCTCCTATCATACTCTATGGCATGCTCTGCTGACAAAACTGGACCCGGTGCTATGCCATTAGCGACTTTGCCCAAATAATATGTCTCATATGATAGGGCTCACTCGTAGATCTCAATGAGTGTCCTAGCTCCTGAACTAATTACGTAATACCCAATATCTGGCCTGCGTCTATCACCGAAATGGTACACATCCTCGGATTCATCTCTCACCAAGTCCCAACAAACTGTCTAAGATGATCATATATGTCAGTGTCCTGCATCACATGCTCCTCTGGTCCCTGTCTCAAGTCCATGAACTCTCTTCTCAACCTCTTCATTATTGAAGGCGAAAAGTACTCACGATAGAACTTCTACTTGAATGAATCTCATGTCTAAACTCTCCATGAGTAGCTACTTTGTCATACGCCACCCACACATCGGCGTCTCTCTCAAGAGTATATGATGAGATCTCTGTTCGAAGTATATCCTTGATCTTTAGTATCTTATGAAGCTTCTCTTGATAAAGAATCCCTTTCCCAATCTTCTGAAAATCTCGTACGCCATCGAAGTAGGCTGGCTTGAGTCTAATAAAATCCTTCACAAGCTGAGCTTCAACTGACGTGTTAGAGGATGCAGGAGTGGAAGACGGTACTACCTCAGCTGTCTCCACTACTGGTGCGATCACGGCTGGAATAGTATGCACCATCAGCGCTGCTAAATTCATAGTAGGAAGTCTTTGGCATTTGTACTGATCGGTGTAGTAGTCGTAGGAGTCGATGTCGATGCCAGTGGAGCAAAACGGGCTGTCATCAAGGCGATAAAATCAGTCAATTGCTGGCCCTGAGCTGTCACTCTGTCAGACAGCCTCTGTAAATCCTCTGCAATAATATGAGTCTGACTGCCATTAGGCTCTGCATCTCCTTCCCCTCGCGTATCAGCCATCGGGGTCTGCAACGGATAGCGAACGCGAATCAGCTTCTACGTGACATAATGCATAAATATATATATATATATACAAGTAGAAATTAACAAGTACATGTAAGAAATCCCCAATCTCACTTTCACTCAATTCCCAACTAATGGTTTTTAGGCAAAGGTCATCTGGTTTCCACAACTAAGGTTTGTATCTTAGTGCCTTAAACCATATATTTCTCTAAACCTATGCTACGATACCAACTATGTTGGTATCATATTACTATAAATCGTTTAGAGAACAACCTGAGGCTCGATACCAACAGGCACCAGCCTTGACCTAATCTGTAATCAAGCCTTAATCCGAACCACTTAAGACTTAATTACGTATTAGCTTGACCTTTCGTCCTAATATTCTTCTATACACGTATGAATATATTATTAGATTTCAGATTTCATTAAAACTTTTTATCATTTTAATATTATCACATATTTTAAAGATTATGCGGAAGCTCTTACTACTCAAAATTCCTAAGTGTGGAAAACCAGGAAACACAACATCAAATGCATGTATATATCATATAGGTAACAATATAGTATGATATATGAATCTCAAAATGGGGAAACTATGCACTCAACCCACTATATAACCCAAAAAGTACAGTAAAGATATAAATAGTAATAATACAGCAAAAGTCGAGTCATACAAAAATGAGATAGGAGAATCGCCAAAATGCTCAAAGAAAGTCGCCGATCTTCTCCTTCCCTGGTCTGCTGCTGCTTGACAGACCTACACCCACCGTCACAAACTAGACGGTGAGTATAGTAATATTTAAGTAATAACTGGAAAATTCTATGCCACATTTCCAAAATATAATAAAGGTATTTAAAAGCATAAAGTAGCGAAAGAATTGCTGAATCAATTAATGCAAGTAAATATCACAGTTAAAAATGTATAGACTGACACAGGCTAAGTCGAGATGATCTACGTCCAGTTGGTGGTGAGAATTATCACCTAACCTTTCCCACTACTATATAGATTTGCGCTCAACATATTCCATACAAATAGCGGAGGCTGCGCTCTACGCATACAAATCATTTATCTCATTCTTACCAGACCACCCAGGAGTCCCATATCTTGTGTGTCGCATAAGTGTAATAGTGAGTGTTGAAACCCGGTAGACCAGATGTCCCCATGAACCGCGTATTTCTCATGCAATGGACACTAGATAATCCTTACTTTAGTTTCCAAAGACAAATAATTCCAAGTCTCTAAGATTCCAAAACTAGTTAAGCTACAAAGCGAGGAAATAGAATACAAGTCTAATTCATTCCAACTTATCCAAATAGCATGCTTTTCATCAACTATTTATCAAGAATATCATTAAGAGCAAAAATTGGAGTCGATGAAACATTTCGAAAGGCATCATGTCAACAATATTCAAATATGAATAGACACAAGAACAACATGATGTGAGATTACGAGTAGCAATGTCTACAAATAGACTATAAAACAACAAGAGTCAACGAAATGAAATATAGAATTGTTACAGCTTTACTTACAATTCACAACGCTTGTCTTAGCCTATCCGATCTCTCGACACTCCAAAATGCATTCCCGAACTCTTGAGATATCCCCTTAGTTCCCTAGAGTTGTTTGATAGGTTTTATAGTAAGTTTGGACCTCTACTTAAAAGTTTTAAACACATTTATAGTGTTTAAACCATTTTTGAAAATTGCTGATTTTTGTTCTGCCTGGGTAATTAGCGCGCTTATTTTGAACAATAGCGCACTAATTTCAACATTGGCGCGCTACCTCGAATATCAAACACGCTAACTTTTGATTTCTAGCACACTAATTTCAACATTAGCGCGGTAATTCAAATATCTAGCGCGCTATGTGTAGCAGAACCAATAATTTTGCATTTCGAATTCTAGATTTTTGCCACACGTAGGCCATGTTAACGCCTTAGGGACCCTCATACACATTACAAGAGGTCCCTAACATCAAATCCAACGTAAAACATCAACTCCCAATATCAAATTCATGAATTTAAAAAGTTGGCTATGTTAATGGAGTGGAGAAGTTACCTAGCTTGAAGAACTTCTTCATCATCATCAAACCTTCAATGAATCTCTTCTCCTCCACCAAGTTACTCCAAAAATCTCTCTTCTTTCTCTCTTTTCCTTGCCAACGATTGTGATGAAGATATGAAATGAGAAATTCTTGACTTATAAGGTTCATTTGACTATAGGATATGTTTAAACCTTAGCCCTGGATCATGTGTACATACGTATCTCGAGGCTCAACTAATGGACCACCTTGACACACTTGTCCCTCAAGTCATGATTGAATGACTCCAATAGTTGACTCACTTAACCTCTTGATTTGGCAATACGTGTCTCGATGCACATCATGTGATTATTGTTTTATTTCACTAACTTAGGCACAATAATGTTTATTCAAATGTGACCACATTAAAGCTACTTAGAAAACCATATTTAACTCAAATTAATTAAGTTTAGCCCATAAGCGCTACCTCGATCCCACGTTGACACGCAACTCGAGGTACGTCTCCGCTAGTCTCGATACCTATATACCCGTATAAATTGACTTAATAGTCTACACATATACAATACACTAAGCATACATCACAACAAATATAAAATATACCTCGGACCTTGTCTCAGTCAATGGACATATCACGATGTGGGTCCCACGATACGGGTCCTTAATCCTATTTAAGGAATTAAACACAGTTAGAGATCTTAGGCCATTACAGTAATGACTCGTTTTATTAACACCGTCATTTATGTCGTAATTTCATACTTCGACGCCAGCTCAAATCCACATGGGTGCCTCGGATAGGCTAGGACAAATGTCGACCTAGGTACACTAGTTAATTATGTGTTGTATTACTTATTTGCGATGCATTTTATGAATTTATTTTCTAATACATTGCATGTGTGTATGTTGTATAGTTATATCGTGCGAGATTGTGTGACGGGCAGTTTCCTCGAAATGCATGTCAACGCGTATATCGGGAATGTGAATTATGAGTACACTAGAAAACTTGACAAATTTATGATAAGATTACTAAGTGATCAAATAAAATGGATAATGTAACCATATGCTAAGTCAATTAAGTTAGGAAAATAGGTCATGGAGTGCCTCGAGATGCGTGTCAAGATGCGTAGCACCGAGTACTGGGTAGCCGAGGGTTGGTGAAACCATAAATTTACTAATAAAAGGTCTAAGTATACCAATCATGATTAAATATGTATGGCTAAGTTAGTTAAATTAAATAATTGAATCAATCATATAGTTAGAAATGTACTTCCTAAACCATGGATGAGCATATAGATGAGCTTAATGAGTGAATCTAGGCTAATAGTGAGTTATTATAGTCTATAATTTGTGATACAACTTGATTAAGTACCGCAAGATAATCCTCGAGATACGTATAACACACTTAATCATGACCAAACATATAAATAGCTAGTTAATGGGGTTTTTTCATCTCCACTAACACCAAGATCATGCAAATCTAAGAGAAAACCGAGAGAAAGAAAGGAAACTCAAGGTGGAATTGAACCATTTTGAGGTCAATTTGAGGATCAAAGTTGAAGTAATCTCCTTCTTCATCTTCTACTTTATCAAATGAACCTAATTTGTGTATTTTTGGTGAAATTCGAGTTTGAGGGTTAGATCCTTAATTTTTGATGAAAACTTGATGAATTATATGTTTAATGATCATTTCTATTGAGAATTTACAATTGGTTTTACATGAATTGGTATTTTGATGAATTTAGGAAAAACTAGTTAATTTATGGGATTTGAGGATTTTGATCTATTTGATGTTCTGGTATCGATTTAACGGATGTTTTGGAGTCACCATTGTGTGGAAAGTGTGTAAACTAGGTTAAGTTAGCTAATTGGGATGAGAAGGACAAAGTTCTTGAAATTTCTCTTAGTTAGGAAGAACTATAACGACCTGTTTTATTAATACGGTCATTTATGTCATAATTTCAGACTTGGGCCTTGACTCATATCCATGCGGACGCCATGAGATAGGCTAGGACATACGTCAACCTAGGTACACTAGTTAATTGTGTGCTGCTAATTTGCGATGCATTTTATGAATTTATTTACTAATACGTCGCATGTGTGTATGTTGTGTGGTTATATCATGCAAGATTGTGAGACGGGTAATCGCTTGAAATGCCTGTCAACGCGTGTATCGGAGAGGTGAATTTCGGGTATACTAGAAAACTCGACAAATTCATGATAAGATTACTAAGTAATCAAGTAAAATGGGTAATGTAACCATATGCTAAGTCGATTAAGTTAGAAAAATGAGACATGAAGTGCCTCGAGATACGTGTCGAGACACGAGGCACCAATCTTAGGGTAGCCAGGGTTGGTGAGACCTTAAATTTACTAATAAAGGGTCTAAGTATACCAACCATGATTAAATAAGTATGGCTAAGTTAGCTAAATTAAGTAATTGAATCAATCCTATAGTTAGAAATGTATTTCCTAAACCATGGATGAACATAAAGATGAGCTTAGTGAGTGAATCTAGACTAGTAGTGAGCTATTGGAGTCATCAAGCTATGTGTTACAACATGATTAAGGACTACAAGATAATCCCGAGATACACATAACACACTTAATCATGACTAAACATATAAATACCTAGTTAATGGGATTTTTAAATCTCCACTAATGCCAAGTTCATGCAAATGCGAGAGAAAACTAGAGAAATAGAGGAAATTCAAATTTGGAATTAAACCATTTGGAGGCCAATTTGAGGATCAAACTTGAGATAATCTCCTTCTTCATCTTCTACTCTATCAAATGAACCTAACTTTGTGTATTTTTGGTGAAATTCGAGTTAGAGGGTTAGATCCTTGATATTTGATTAAAACTTGATGAATTGTATGTTTAATGATCATTTATATTGAGAATTTACGACTAGTTTGGCATGAATTGGTATTTTGATGAATTTGAAAAAAAAATTAGTGAATTTATGAGATTTGCGGATTTTGATCTATTTGATGTCCTGATATCAATTTAACTGATGTTTTAGAGTCACCATTGTGTGGAAAGTGTGTAAACTAGGTTAGGTTAGCTAATTGGAATTGGAAGGACAAAATTCTCGACCTTCGAATTGTCTGAAGGGCAATTAGCGCGCTAAATTGGCTGGTTAATTAGCGCGCTAATCATTATAAGCTATCAACTATTTTTAAAAATGAAGAGCAATAGCTCGCTAGATCGATTCCCTAACGCGCTAACTCCACCTAGCGCGCTAGGACCCATGATCGCGCTAATGACACTTGAAACTTGAACATTAAGGGTTGTTTTGATGATTTCCAATTAAATACGCATCTAAACACTTGTAAACAACCTAAGATCATAAAATTTGACGTCAGGGACTTAGTGGACTATAGCTTGGTGTCGAGGAGCTTGTCGGGTTGAACACGGGAGTCCAGGAAGGTCGGAGAGCTCTGAGTATTTGATTCTATTTTTAATTCCATTTTATATTTTTGTGTTGTCTTTATTATTCCATTATGTTACTTGGACGTGGGTTGAGTTTACTCTCCCGGATTCTCTAATGTGTTTTCATAATGCGCTAAATTGTAGCACGTGTGACCCGACCCTCGGTGAATGACAACCTGAGTTTGCACTTGGTGCACGTGTAGGTGACTCAGCGGATTTGGCCAGCATCGCGATGGACCAGGTGTTGGGCCAGTTGGGCGCGTCCATTGGTGGGAACCTGGTGACCCGAAGTATAGTCTAGTCCATATGAAGCGAACACACACATTTGTTTAGCTTATATGTTATCTGTTCATGCGATGAACCAATTACAGTTACTTGTCTTTTACATTTTGCATGTTTATTTAACAGTATTTCTTGCATTTCCTTACTTTATTATGTGAATGCTCAGAGGGGTTCCTTGGGATTTTACTTACTGGATTTGTCATCTGTCTTTTTGTGATGATTGAGTGCAGATCGTAGTACCAGTAGGGGCAAGGAGATCTGGCGACTACAATGATTACCTAAAGTCGATGACCTACTAATACGTGTTTATTTTGATATTTTATATTATTTTGGGTATTGGGAGACTGGAGTGACACTGTACTTGTATATATACATTATTTTATGATATGGTCGTCTATATATAGAGTACTTTGCCGGGTTTTCCACAGTAGGACATTTTCTTATGAATAATGCTTAACATGCTAATTTAATAATTTATTAGCATTTATTAAGACTTTCGCCGACTTAATGTTAACTTGTAAATTGCAAACCACTAGCATGGCTACGAACTCGAATAAACTACAAATAGTTGAACTTAAGGAACTTTAATTACCTAAGAAAATAACTCAAGAAAATATGAATAATCCACTAACTATATTGATAACACACACGTAGACACGAAATTAAAACATGAGGTGGAAGGGCAGGTGCCGGACACGTGTAGCTGGGCCCAACGGGTGAGGAGCGCACGACACGACGACACCTTAAGGCGGCCTCGGGGCCAGGAGCCGCCGCAGTATGAGTTGGCGACGTCAATTGTTCCGCCACTATTTTAGTTTCGTGTAGAGGTGAATTTGAAATTTCTCGAGATCTAAATTTAGGGGATGAAATTTCTCTTAGTTGGGAAAAATAGTAACGACCCAAATTAATTAAACGAAGATGAACATTAATCTCGGAGATTAACGGTCATAATTCGGTCGTTACGTAGAAAAACTCAGTTTACTCGGACACGAGAATCGAGAGAATATATTATTTGTGGATGATAGTTGTTTAGGTGTGATGTTTAAAACATTATATTATTGTAACATCGCATGTGTGTATGTTGCTATCGGGTGAGTTGGTGTGACGTGTATTCGCTTCGTAATGTGTTTAACGCGGGTATCAGGTAAGTAAACTACGGGTACACTAGAAAAATTGACTAATTCACGCTAAAATGACTAATTGATCAAATAAAATGGGTAATCACTACAAGAAAAATGATATTTAGAAACGGAATTAGCAACAGAATTAAGTTCCGTTGCTAAGAAAAAGTGGTTAGAGACGGAATTGAGACGGACTAATTCAAAGACGGAATAGAGAGAGATCAGAGACGGAAATAGAGACGAAAATAGAGACGGAATTAAATTCCGTATCTAAATAATGGCGCTAACATTCCCACCAAAACTTTCTTTTTTTACAACCGTCCATTACGTCTCGAGATTCGTGCGTGCTTCGATCTAGATACCTCAAAAATGGGGACCAACCACAAAACTCTCTCTCTCCCTAAAATCTCTCTCCGCTCTCTCTCTCTCAACAAACCTCTCTCCCTCAACGAAGCTCTCTCTCACCGTCTCTCTCTCTCTCAACGAAGCTCTCTCTCACGCTCGTCACCGCTCTCACCGCTCTCTCTCACCGTCACCGCTCTCTCTCTCTCTCTCTCACCGTCACCGCTCTCTGCTCTCTCTCTCTCACCGCTTTCTCTCACCGGATCTCACTCACCGTTAACTCTCTCTCTCTCTCACCGAAATCTCTCTCCCAAACCCTAAATCTTTGTCGTCGCATTGCGATTGAGGCTGCGACGAAAGCTGTCAGTCTGCCGTCGCCGTCTGCTAGGAGATTGGAGCCTCGGAAGCCCTAAGCGTCGCCATTGTTCACCGCACCCTAACCCGTCGCCGCAAAATGAGCCTCGGAGCCTCGGAAGCCCTAAGCCTCGGAAATCTCTCTCCCAAACCCTAAATTTTTGGTTTTTGGATGTTTTGATGTTTGGTTGTTTCAATTGGGGTTGTTTGAATTAGGGTAAGAGTGTCGATTGATATGCTTTTACGGGGTTTGTGAGAAATTGATGGTGGGTCTGTGCTTTTTGGAATGCATTTTGTATGTTTTTGATGTATTTGGATCGATACTTTACCTTAACTAATTTGGGGTGATGCTATCTTTGTTGTTGTTGAATTATATCTTGATTTTGAATGATAACTTGTGAGGACTAACCATTTTCCTTCATTTATAATGCTTGCGGGATGCGAGGGAACGATGTTGATCTTAGCACTTACTGAGGGAAGGCTCGTTAATTGTGAATGTCACCTCACAATGGTAATTTCATTTTCCTTGTTTCTGCTTTTGGGGAAGTCATTGCCTTTGTTGCGAATTTCGGGGTATCTAGATTAGTTTCATATTTTTGATCTCGGATCTTAGGTTGGAGTCATATCTAATACACAAATGATTGATTTATCCATATTAATACATTTTCTTGTCTAAGAGGGAAAATGAGTTAACTTATCTTTTCTGTTGGTTGCGTGGGTGACCAACTCGAACTATATAAAGTGGCCAAGTTATATGAGAAGTACATAGATCAAGGTTTATTTCTTGCTTAAGTTAATGATATTTGATCACTTAAATGTTACCATTTGGTGGCGATGTGGAATGAGCCATGAAATTTAGAAATTTGTTTGTTGTTTGCTTACAATGAAGGTATGATGAGATTTCTGCTTGTTCTAGGTGCTGGAAATACTAGCATTTCCATGCAATCGATTTGGTGGGCGGGAGTCGGGAACGAACGAGCAGATTGTAGAGTTTGCTTGCACTAGATTCAAAGTGAGTATCCCATATTTGACAAGGTAATTCTATGAAACTTGCACGCCTTACTATAATAGTTGGACAATTTTGGTAGACTACGTTATTTCCAAATAAATGATCGATATATGTGCTCATCTACTATAACATGAAACTAACATTTTTCATCTGTACCTTTTCTTGCTTCATGTGTCATATTTGTTGGGGATTCCTTTTTTTTTTAAACCTTGAGTGATTGGTGAATGTTTTTCTTCTTTGTTCGGTTATACGTATTTAGATGTTAATCGAACCCACTTTAATTCTTGCTTAAATTGGTGGTCGGTGGTCAAACCAACAAATATTACATATTGCCTATTTGTTTTTGTCTTAGTGGAATATTTGAAATAGAAGAATTATAAGGCTGATTGAGTTCATGGAGCGACCTTGACATTACAATGTTTAGTTCATTACTAGTCCAAGACTTTGTTGAACCATTGATAGAAGCTAAGGTACAGCGACATCAACCATTTCAATATTTAGTTCTAGTTGAGTCTGATAAGACATTAAGACATAAGAGAATGGTAGGCAAAAGCTAGGGACCTAGGGTGTAGCTTCAGAAGTTTGTTGAGTTGGTAAATATATGATTTACTCTATTGAAGGTCTTGAAAATGGAGAAAAGATATGGATTATGGTTTGTCATTTGTTTATGATTTGGTTATCATTATTTTTACCGCAAGCCCAAATCCTAAAGTATTCTAAATACTCCATTATTGTAAATCAACGTTGTAATATTCTATGATGACTATGATTATCATTATAATTGTAGCCTAGTTTTTTATATTAGTTTGTCTTTCTACGGTGATTCTCGATGGTATGTGTTGGTTAGAAATATCCGTTGGTGTATCTCACTATTTCTCTGAATTCATTGTTTTTCGGGTTTATTGAGATACAAAACAATGTTGTGGATGCGGGTATTTGGACCAAGCGATCTTTGTTGATTTTGTCCGAGTAACATACGAAGGTTCGTTCTAATTTATTTTAATGCAGTTCAAGGAGAAAGCCACTTCTTGTTTCTAGTTTTACTTCCAATATTGCCTCCTTTTTCGTACTTGTGGGTTTAGGATTTCGGTGGCTTTGATGTTTCTGAAATTGCAAATTTAGGATATGAAGTGTGACTTTTTTTAATTGGTTTTAAGCCAAATGTTGATGCGTTGGAGATGCTTTTAGGAGCTTACTTCGCACAGATAGAGGGAACCTTGAACAAACTATCGACTGTACGTTAAACCTACCTTTTATCATCTGCTTGCAAGTTATTGTGCATTACAGATCATTTGTCAACTATCTCATCTATTATATAATGTCAATCCATGAAATCTTGAGTAGGATTGTCCAAAGTATAGTCACGTGTCACTCCAAATGTTCAATTGTTGTTCATGACTTCTTCAAAAGTTTGACTTCACTTGTCTTCTAGCCAATTCAATTGTTGGGCGATTCTCATAAGAATTCGAGTTCTAAATGACAGTTTCATTAACCATTGTGACTAAAGAGACATTACTCTTGTGTTTCTGGAATAAACATATGTTATAATAAATTCTGCAGGTTCTTTCGACATCGAGACTGATCTTGTCCCACTTATGGGATGTCATTTCATTTCGTTTGAGACGTTGGGGTGCATCGATAGTATAATGGTTCAAAACATAACTTGGAAAATAGTAGCTAAATGGTCTCCATCATATGTTTAGGATATGAACATAGTTAGTTATTGTATTCTGCTTCAGTTATTGTATTTGTTAATCACTATCAATTCATAGAAATTTAACCTCTAACATTGTTAGACGTGTTTCGAAATAATTGGCTTTATGGTGGTTCATTTTATTTTAGGAGTCATCCATACTTGAAAAAAAAAATTCTGATTGGAGAGATCTCCGTCACTTGTATTTCTGCTTATCATCTTGATTCTAAGTTCTCTCACTCTTTGAAGTTGAGAGAATATGTAGATGACACTGAAGACTACATCAATATCATCTTTGGATGACAAACAGAATCGAACTTCTACGGATGGGGGTTCTTCTTGCACTTTGCAAACTTGTTTGTCAGTGTAGCCATTGTTATTATGGGTATATTTGGCATGAACATTAAAATCGCCCTTTTAAGAACCACACAAACACAGTTCCTCGAGGTTGTCATCGGTAGTATTGGAGGATGCATGATTTTGTACTTCGTTGTAATTTTATGTGGCAAGAAAGCAGGACTTCTGGGGTAAATGTGATGGCTATTTCGGCTATTAATCAAATCAATATGTGAGTGCCTTTTACCGATTTACTTTATTTATTATATATTTATTGGATTATGATTATCGTAGTTGCGAAAGCTAAGACATGCACTTTGGTTTCCTTGAAGAAAACATGACTTCGTAGAATACTGAGACTTGGCCTATATGCCATAGTGTCATTATACAGAAATGAAAATCTCTGCTGAAACTGTTTGGATCTTAATCTTTGTTCTACTCTTCAGTGCTCTACCATTTTTTGTATTACCAGTTACCACGACATTGTTGTTACGACATTGACAACTCTAATTGTCTGATATGTTTTCATGATTGTCCAGAGATTCATCCATTCATATAATGATCTGAAAGGACAACTGCTCGTGTGCGGTAAATCGTATACCTCATCCTTACCCTTTACTGGCACCAAGAAGGACAAAGAGGTATGCAATAGTAAGGATTGATAGAATCCCAAATACATTTCTCTTCTCATAAATCTATCTTGGTGTATTATGCATATCAATGATGAAAATTTTGTGGTGGATTGTGAATGAATTGAAGGTTCGTTCTAATTTATTTTAATGCAGTTCAAGGAGAAAGCCACTTCTTGTTTCTAGTTTTACTTCCAATATTGCCTCCTTTTTCATACTTGTGGGTTTAGGATTTCGGTGGCTTTGATGTTTCTGAAATTGCAAATTTAGGATATGGAGTGACTTTTTTTTTTGGTATTATGGAGTGTAACTTTAGTGTTTTAGGGGTGCATGACTTACTTAGGGTTGACATTTCAATGTCTTGGATTTAGGCTTCTAGAACTTTTAAGAGTTTAAATCAAATGTTTTTGGGAATTATGGCAATTGTTTAGGATTTTTAGGTTTGGAGTTAAAAATTCTGTGATACATTGTGTAGGTTAGCCAACTCCAACTAATTTGGGATTGAGGCTTTGTTTAAAATTACGTGGTATGGTATGCGGGTTTTAGAGATTAAGAATTTTTTTATTTTTTTTAAAGCATGAGATCCAATCTTGACGAATCATTTTGTGTTTGAATATGAGATTCATTACGGTTGGGTATTGCGGGAATTATTAAACTTAATTGATAAATGTAAGATTTGCATTCTCAACTTTATTTTTTTTACTTATCTCTTCATTTTCTTTGCCTTCTCAACTTAATGCAACTATTATATTGTTAACAAAATATTGTTGATCCATGCTTGGCTAAGCTCAAAGGAGACGTCGGGGAGGCGACCAGACTACACCGGACCAGGTAGGTGGATCTTTGAGGCGGTGTACTACAAGGTGGCGGGTGGTGTCCCAAAGGATGTGTCTACGATCTCGGAGTCGTTATGGAGAAAGAAGAGAAGATACGTACATCCTAATGCTAGCACATCCCAGTGCTAGCACTGTGAGGATGGGTAACTTTATGATACTTAGGTATTTTTATGGTTGTTGTAGAACAATGAGAATTGTAGTTTTTATGGATACTTAGGTATCTTAAACATTTATTATACTTGACTATGTTTCGTGAATATATAAATCTTTTTTAATATAGAATTTTATGTTTTTTCTCATTTGAATCTTTGTTGTTGATATATATTGTTGATTTTGTGTATGTATGTCAAATTCTGCTTTTTGGGGGATGTTAGCTTTTGAGGAGTTGTTGGAGGGTGCGGCGATGGAGCGAGTCCTATGGTTGTATTTTCGAGGTTTATATGTTATGGAGAACCAATTGGATTAAGCTTAGGTTTGAAAACTAAACAAAGCGGAATTGAGACGGATTAGCAACGGAATTTAGAGATTTCGTTGCTATTAAGTCTCTAATTTTCGAGGAATAGATGCATAAATCGCAACGGATCGAGACGGAATTATTGTATTCCGTCTCGATCCGTTATAATCGAGAAACGGATCGAGACGGAATGAAATAATTCCGTCTACGATCCGTTGCTAATCAAAGACGGAATGCAATTACAATTGTACCCTTTGGAAGAATTTCCATTTACTTTCGTCTCTGTTAGTTTCTAAATTTAGTCTCTAATCCGTCTCTAATCAACAACGGAAACACATTTTCGTTGATTTTAGAGACGGAATAGATTACGTCTCTGTTCAGTTGCAAAATTGAATTAGAGACGAAATTTATGCTAATCAGAGACGAAAATTTCCGTTTATGATCTGCTGTTTTTTTGTAGTGAATGTGACCATAGTCTAATTTCATTAAATTAGAAAAATAGGCTATAACGTACCTCGAAATGCATGTTGAGGCACGCGAGCATTGGGTGTCGGGTAGTCAAGAGTTAGTGGGATCACAAATTTGTCAATTTTGGTGAATAAAAACACTAACCATATGTATTATAATGGGCCTAAGCTAATGGAATTAGATTGAATAAGAAAGGCTTATAGTTTGATTAATTAAATTAGAAACCATGGGGTTTTCCTAGAGATACTTATTAGCACATCTAGGAACTATGTAAGTAGAAAATTGGTGTCTCTAGGAGGGATTTAGTGGAGAGTTAGAGGGATAAGTGTCAAGTTGTAGGCCATGAGATGAGTCTCGAGATATGTAAACACATGAAGATCAATGGCTAGAAATCAATCTCACTTTAATTTATAAAGATGAGTTGATCAACACATTCAAACACTCTAAAGAAAAATTATGATTCTTGGGAAAGAAAGGGTTTGGTGGCTGAAATCTTTGTTGGGGCATGTGCCCTAGGTCAATCCATTAACTGTCTTTATGAATACTTTTAGTTAATAAAATAGAGGATTTCATTTGCTTGTTTATTATAATTAATTTGCATGTTTACATTATAATAAGATCCATGGGTATTTCTGAAATATCCTAAATGTCCCTGATCGATCATTATCTTGGGAACTATAATGAATTAATACTAGTGTGAGTCTTGATTGATGATCATATGATGATTATACGTATAGGGATACGAATCAAGATCACGAGTAGTTGTTAGGGAACAAAGTACTGGACCGACCCGCTATGAGAACATTACATGAATTAAGTTATAGTTGATTCTCATGATACGTATATTTCACAGTCCTCTGACTTGAGATTACAGAGACTTCAACATTAGGAACACAGTGATTTGACACAATCAAACGTTGTCTTTAAACTGGACAATTATAAAGATTGTGATTGGTTACTGTGTGAGCAATGTGATGAAGTTGTGTAATCGAGATATAATTTGTCCCTCTCATATAAAAGAGATATCCGAGTGGATCCTCGATGTGTTAGGCTTGTTAAAAGGCATAGTCTAAGTGAATTGATATTGATCGATGTCACTTTGATGTTTTCAGTCTACCTAGAGATCGAGACTAGTACGATTGAACATGTTGGATTACAATTCCATGCCTTATGTTTGATCAAAAGGATATCGTGTGACAAAAGGATGTTATATACACTATTGATTAGGTTGCATCGATTTGATATTGGTACAACTTGGGTAGTCATAATGTCTTGCTAGAGGCTGCTTATGACTTGTATACCAAAATGTGTTTTGGTATACTGCCAACGTTGTGTGAGCCTATTGGGTCGCACACTAAGAATAGTTTTGCGAGATTTTAAGATGGTTCAGAAAAACGAATTTTATATGATAAAATTCATAACTGAAACGTCATTGTGGTGTATTACACTTATACTTCTTTAAGTAGGGGTATATGTGTAATTTACTTAAATCTATATACAAGGATTGTATAAATAGACGCTTTAAGTTAGAACACACATATGAAAGATTAAAGGCCGAAACTCTATTTTCGTTTTAGAAAGCGAATTAGGGTTTTTACAGTACGCTCTGGATCGTTTTGGAGAGAAACAAAAAGGTTTGATATTCTCTCGAAACTAGCACTTCGAATCTCGGCCACCGTTCGTGTGTGGAATTTCTTGGTAGAGGCGTTCATCGTTAGCGCGCCTTAGATATCGATCAACCTTGAGAAAGGTATATTGCGGCCGATGTATGATTAAGTTTTCACGGTTTAAATGTTTTTAATGGAATTAGATTCGAGATCTGTTAGGGTTTTTGTCAAAATTGTTTTGTTATTTCTTGTAACGGCCCGCTTTAATTAATCCCGATTAATCGGCTAATTACGGATTAAGATCTAAGCTCGGACCACGTGGACGTCGGAGAATAGTCTACGACAAGCCTAATGGGTGAAATATGTTATTTTTGTGTGGCGAGTGTATAATTATTTTACTATTATTTAATAGTTCGTGCGCGTTAATCGAGAATTTTGCTTGGTCGCGTTGTGCGCGGTAGTGACGAGAGTGTGCACGTCGCGGTGTGCGCGTGCGTGCTTGAGTGTACGGGGTAATATGGGGTTGAGTGTCACATCACATCACACATCATCTCACACGTCACATCACCATCCCTCATCATTTTTATTTTGCCTTTTTCTCCCAATATAAAATAATAAAAAAGGGGAAAGAGAGGAGAGAGAAAGAATCGGATGGAGGAGAGAAAAAGGGAGAGAGAGAGAGAGAGAGAGAGAGAGAGAGAGAGTGAGAGAGAGAGGGAGAGGCGCTGTGCGGGAAGGAAGAAGCGGCGCGCGAAGCGGTGGCGGCACGGGCGATGATGGCGCGGACAAACGGTGCCGTGGACAGCGGGGCTGGAAACTCTGGCCAATGGCTGAAGCGGCAGCAGAAGCAGCAGCGGCGCGGACATGCGCGTCGCGCGGACGGCGCCTGCGAAGGTGGCGCGGACGACGGCTCCAGCGAGGAGAGGAAACAGCGGCGAGCGACAGCGAGCAGCGCGCGCGCGGCGTCGGCGGCAGCAGCGCCAACGCGGCCAACGCAGCGATCTGCGCATCGACGCGAGTGAGCGGCGCGGCGCGCCGCGTCGGTGAGGAAAGCAGCAG
This sequence comes from Stephania cephalantha, assembly GCA_039657325.1. Classification (NCBI taxonomy): domain Eukaryota; kingdom Viridiplantae; phylum Streptophyta; class Magnoliopsida; order Ranunculales; family Menispermaceae; genus Stephania; species Stephania cephalantha. The sequence continues at coordinate 4,379,098 of CM077574.1, forward strand.
CAGCCGCGCGGCAGCAGCGGTGATGGCGAGCGGTAGCGGCGCCGGCGCAGTCTGTGAGCGAAAAACGTGGAAGCGTGCGCGGTGGCGCGTTGTCGGGCGATCGATCCTCGACGAGAGGCGCGGTCGACGAAGTTCGACGACGAGATGGAGGTGATGTTTACTTCACCTAATTTAGTTGTGATTGAAATGAATTAAGTAATGAGACTATAAAATGATAAAAATTGTATAATTGGACACCGAGAGACTTAGGCTACCATAGTCAGGTGTCGGGTACGTATCTCGAGGCGTGTGCGGGATATTTCGGAGAGATAATTGCGATTGCTTGAGGTAAGTAAACCCACGAGAAAGTCAGTTTAGAATTTACTTATTTTCCTTGTAAATTATTTATTTCACATTACTTTTCGCCAGTTCAGTTTGCATTGTTACTCTATTCCCGCGTGTGTACGTGTATGGTCGAAGGGACGGTGTGACCACTTTCGGCTCTCTTTGTTGCTACGGTGTTGGTCATACCTTAGACTACGCGTGAGATTTCTCTCGGCGAGTCGATCTCGAGAGCGAGTTGACGTGAGGCCCACCTCCGTCATAGATTTCCTCTCTTTTGAGGCGTTGGGCGGAAGTCTACCGCCAGGCTCGCGAGTTCCTCATTTCGGCCGTGAATAGGGGGTGTTGATTTCCTCACCCCCGGGGCCTTCTCGGTTCGAGTTTTTGTCCCGGGGCTCGACTTGACTATACACCACACTCGCGTTCCACATTCTTGATTATCTCACGACTTATATTCATGCTTTACATTCTTTTTCATTTACTTTATATGCATGAATTGTAGCCGTTTCCTTGGATTTCTTGTGAATACTAGCTTGAATTTCTCGGGATTTACTCACTGAAACTTGTCATTGTTTTTTGTGGCAAGTTGCGGTTCTCTGACGGCCGGGGAAGCGGTGATTGGCGACTACCTCTAGTTTGGAGCGCCTCCACTAGCTTACTCGTAGGTGTTTGTATTTACGTATATATATTTTTCTTGGGATCTTTTTGAGAAACTTTTACGATACATGTATATCGACACTTATTATACATCTTGTCGCCTTAAATGATATACATGGTATCATTTTCTTGGGTTTCCTCCCCATAGGTTGTTAATTAATGCATAACTTGTTTAAATTAGATATATGCAAGTTATTAAGACTTCCGCTATTAAAAATAACATGAAGAGAATCAAAATAATTAAATTAAGTTATAAAACTTTATAACTTGGTATATTTTGCTAAAATAATCATTTAAACATCAAAATTTACTAAGTTGGAGTATTAGGTGGTAAGTTCGCGGGCCGTCATAGACAGGCGTGCAGGCGACGTGGCATGGCTTGGTGACGCGTCCGGTGAAATGGCGGTGCCCGGTTTGTCTCGGAATTTGGGACCGTCACAGTTGGTATCAGAGCTTAGGTTCAGGCGAACCTAGGGAATAGTTTAATGGCTTAAGACATTGTGATACCGACGTCACAGTTGGTATCTAAGCCTAGGTTCAGGCGAACCTAGGGGAAAAAGGTAATACAACTGAATAAAACTTAACAACAAACATTAGATGTGGAAACCCGAAGACCCTGGCTTAGAACTTTAGTTGGGAAGCGAACATGGGACGGGAAGTGCCAAGGCTTATACGTTATATATTTTGATGTGTAATAGTATATATGCGTATACGAGGCTGATACGGACGTTCGCGATTTGCAAATTCGACATGAATGGACGACCAGTTCTTCATACGGACGATAGAGGCCAGCCGAGCGGCTCGACACCTGTCAACTCGGATCAGATATTGTGCGACACGGTCGCACTCCATAGTTTGTAGCTCGAGGATATGTTCGATTTCGAGGATATGTTCGATTGCTTCGAGTGCATGCAGCGGCAATACCGGCCTCTGTCACACTCGCCGCCACCACTACTGTAGAGCAAACAATTGTCACACCTCTGCTCCGGCGACCTCGCTTACGACCACTACTACCGAGATACTGTCGGCAGTCACTACACCATTGACTACGTCGATCGTGGCACCGACACTGATTCCACCCTTGGAGATCACATTCGAGACCTCCTTATTAGCTGAGGCGAAGTTGATTAAGGAGTTCGTTCATTTTCAGCCAGGCTACTATTATGGAGGCGGTGACCCAGAGGTAGCTGGGAAGTAGATCATTTCACACGAGAAACTTCACGGACTTTTGAGGATTCACGACGGCATACGGGCTAGGATTTCCGGATTTATGCTCAGGGGAGATCTTTGCGGTATGGTGGACCGCCCACACTGGCCGCTCACAGAGAGCCGAGTACTTGGGCAGAGTTCAAGAAATTCTTTTTTGATCAGTATATCCCGATCGAGATTAAGCTGAGACTGAGGGAGGAGTTCTTGACGCTGAGGCAGGGTGACCGGACGGTGTCGCAATACATGGAGAGATTCACATACACTGCTTACTTTGCGATGGACGTAGGCTGAGGCGAGCGACTTCGGGTCCACTATTTTATTCGAGGACTCCGACCAGAGATTGGGGCGAAAAATCACGCGCGTGGGGAGTGTGGATGGAGTGGGTGGTCTTGACCCACTCTACAGGGGTTCCGGCGACTTGCGAGGTGGAGTGAGACTGCGAGGTGGGATTAGACCCACGAGGTAGGAGGCCGGCGAGTAGGGCTGGGCCTTCACAAAATTTAATTATTAGTTCAAATAATAAATGTTTGGAGAGGGTGACGTTATATCATTTTAAACATAGCCACATGATAGGCGAGTTGGGCCAACACATACGTTATTCTCGGCATGGCAGCCGAAGGTAAGATGTTACCATAACCAAATTGGCATAGGATACCTATTTTAGATTGGCAAACGATAATTGCCGAGAATGTTTACGTAAGCCATGACTTTTTAGCTCAGTGCGCCACCAGTTTGAATATTGCAACAAGTAAGGAAGGGCAGTCTAATGCGAAGTTAAATTGTTAATAGAAACAAATGTTATCACACCTTGGTGTCTTGTCGAGAGTTAAGATTTTGACGATTACTTCACGCATACCGCGGGTTGTGAGTCAAGACATCCTATTAGTTTGAACACGTTAGGGAAATGATATATGCAAGATAGGAATGACCTCTTTCTGAGTTGACACGTATAAGGTGTGTAGTACGATAGTTGACATTGTGAGTGAAGTATAGCTTATAGAAAATCATTCATGAATGACTAAAAAAAAAAAAAAAAAAAAAAAGTCTAGCTTACGCTACACGGTCCACTCTAGTGATCGTCGGATCGACGATTAGGAACATGTATAAGACGTGGGACAAATAGGTTTTTAGTATACTCTATGGGAAGCGAGATAGTGTTGAGATGACTCGAGAACTACATGAAAGCAAGTACGGACTCCTTTAGCTTCGGCGAGCCTTTGGAGTAGTCTTGCGAAATAGCGATTCGAGTAACTCCACTATTGTGCCATGATTTGTTCGCGATCAGTGAGGTCGGTGGGGCCACTGCTTGCCACTTATTGGATTGGGAACAAGTCAAGAATACGAGCCGAAATAGAGTTTGCAAATATATTTAAGGTCGAAATGACCTCAAGCCAACCTAAGGAACAACATGTTTAGAAGTTCTCACGAATCCGAGAATTGACTCAATCGTAATAGATTTTGCACTTGTGATTAGTCAGAATTGACCGCGAACGTTAGGGATAATGCCACTAAAGGGACATGGAAAGCCTTGAAAGCTCGGTGATTTAAATCGAACTAAGCGCGTGCGAGTCATTAGTTTCGAGGAAAAATAGTTGTGTGGCGAAACAAGAAAGATTTAGGTGATGTATTATGACTAGATTCTTAAACAGGGAAACAGAAGATTCTAGGTACACGTTAAAGATGGAGAGTTAAATTTTAACTCTGGAAGTCAAGAGACGAAGTTGGAGTTAGTAGATTAACTATTGTTGTAAATATTAGCTCGACATCCGGGTAGGAAACGAGAAGAAGCGGAGTGTCTACGAGATCTAAAATCTATCTATGCACGACTCTTTAGAGAATCAAGAGAAGCAAAGGTCAACCTTACCATTCGAGTTATTGCACTTTTTAGATCCTTGTATATGAGAGGTATGACCTAGTTAGGCATACGCTACAACTAATACATAAGGACGCACGTTTCAACTACATTCGAGAACCTAAAACACGGCTTTATATAAAGTTAAATATATGGAGTTTCGAGCGTAGTTCAATTGGAAAATTGTGCTCGTTTAGCATCGCAGAAAAGTTTCGAACACCTTAAATATGGTAATAAAGCAAAACGACGAAGAAGTGCCTAAAAATATTTTCACTACGATCGAGTAACTTGATATGTTTTTGGGTAGGACATAATTAGATATGGTGGGTTGCAGGGTTGCCAACAGAAATGACAAAAGAGCGAAGGTATCACCATGGAAGCTTTATTTGTGTGTCAGATTGGCAAGCACATTTATCTCGATGAAACACGATAACCTCCGGATTTGGATACAAAGGTTAGCGTATATGTCTAGGGCGCCTAATTGTAGTCAAGCGATATGTGAAAAGAACATGATTTGTGTGAGCACTTAAAATGATATCTAATAGTCGTTAATTGGTTAAAAATTAAAAATTAAATTAAGGCTTTCAAGTAAAGACCAGATTGAGGTCTTATACGATATTATATAATACCGACAAGTTGAGTCGGGATGGTGCCTCGATGCACGGGGTCACACAAGTGGATGATTTGGTTTATTTGAATGTTTCTCCCTTGACGGACCTCATTGAGGAAAGAGAGTTTACCATGCGAATACGATACCCCACTGGTTCCAAGGTAGAGATTGGATTAAGTTTGAATTTCGGGACGAAATTCCTTTTAGTTGGGAAGATTGTAACGGCCCGCTTTAATTAATCCCGATTAACTTAGGCTAATTACGGATTAAGATCCTAGCTCGGACCACGTGGACGTCGGAGAATAGTCTACGACAAGCCTAATGGGTGAAATATGTTATTTTTGTGTGGCGAGTGTATAATTATTTTACTATTATTTAATAGTTCGTGCCGCGTTAATCGAGAATTTTGCTTGGTCGCGTTGTGCGCGGGTAGTGACGAGAGTGTGCACGTCGCGGTGTGCGCGTAACGCGGGTGTACGGGGTAATATGGGGTTGAGTGTCACATCACATCACACATCATCTCACACGTCACATCACCATCCCTCATCATTTTTATTTTGTCTTTTTCTCCCAATATAAAATAATAAAAAAGGGGGAAAGAGAGGAGAGAGAAAGAATCGGATGGAGGAGAGAAAAGAGAGAGAGAGAGAGAGAGAGAGAGAGAGAGTGAGTGAGAGAGAGAGAGGGAGAGGCGCTGTGGAGGAAGAGAGCGACGCGCGCGCGCGAGAAGCGGTGGCGGCACGAGGCGTGATAAGCGCGGACGAAAAATCCGGCGGACGGCGAAGCCCTGAAGCACGGCAGACGGCTAACAGCAGCGGAGCGCAAGCGGCGCGGACATGCGATGGCGCGGACGGCGCTTGCGAGGTGGTGCGCGGACGACGGCTCCAGCGAGGGAGGAAGCAGCAGAACGGCGGCAGCAGCAGCGCGGCGCGCAGCGGCGCTGACAAGCAGCGCCAACGCGGCCAGCAGCGGCGCGTCAGCAGCAGTGAGGTGGCGGCGCGGCCGCGTCGGTGAGAGGAACAGCGCGCCAGCGCGCGGCAATGATGATGGCGAGCGGTAGCGGCGCCGGCAGTGCGCTGGCGAAAGACGTGGAAGCGTGCGCGGTGGCGCGTTGTCGGACGATCGATCCTCGACGAGAGGCGCGGAGTCGACGAAGTTCGACGACGAGATGGAGGTGATGTTTACTTCACCTAATTTAGTTGTGATTGAAATGAATTAAGTAATGAGACTATAAAATGATAAAAATTGTATAATTGGACACCAGAGACTTAGGCTACCATAGTCAGGTGTCGGGTACGTATCTCGAGGCGTGTGCGGGATATTTCGGAGAGATAATTGCGATTGCTTGAGGTAAGTAAACCCACGAGAAAGTCAGTTTAGAATTTACTTATTTTCCTTGTAAATTATTTATTTCACATTACTTTTCGCCAGTTCAGTTTGCATTGTTACTCTATTCCCGCGTGTGTCTGTGTATGGTCGAAGGGACGGTGTGACCACTTTCCTGCTCTCTTTGTTGCTACGGTGTTGGTCATACCTGAGACTACGCGTGAGATTTCTCTCAGCGAGTCGATGATCTCGAGAGCGAGTTGACGTGAGGCCCACCTCCGTCATAGATTTCCTCTCTTTTGAGGCGTTGGGCGGAAGTCTACCTTCCAGGCTCACGAGTTCCTCATTTCGACCGTGAATAGGGGTGTTGATTTCCTCGCCCCCGGGGCCTTCTCGGTTCAGTTTTTGTCCCGGGGCTCGACTTGACTATACACCACACTCGCGTTCCACATTCTTGATTATCTCACGACTTATATTCATGCTTTACATTCTTTTTCATTTACTTTATATGCATGAATTGTAGCCGTTTCCTTGGATTTCTTGTGAATACTAACTGAATTTCTACGGGATTTACTCACTTTGAAACTTGTCATTGTTTTTGGTGGCAAGTTGCGGTTCTACGACGGCGGGGGAAGGCGGTGATTGGCGACTACCTCTAGTTTGGAGCGCCTCCACTAGCTTACTCGTAGGTGTTTGTATTTACGTATATATATATTTTCTTGGGATCTTTTTGAGAGACTTTTACGATACATGTATATCGACACTTATTATACATCTTGTCGCCTTAAATGATATACATGGTATCATTTTCTTTGGGTTTCCACCCCATAGGTTGTTAATTAATGCATAACTTGTTTAAATTAGATATATGCAAGTTATTAAGACTTCGCTATTAAAAATAACATGAAGAGAATCAAAATAATTAAATTAAGTTATAAAACTTTATAACTTGGTATATTTTGCTAAAATAATCATTTAAACATCAAAATTTACTAAGTTGGAGTATTAGGTGGTAAGTTATGGCCGTCATAAACAATGAGCGTGCGACGTGGCATGGCTTGGTGGACGCGTCGGTGAAATGGCGGTGCCGATTTGTCTCGGAATTTGGGGCCGTCACATTTCTACTGCGTATGAACCCCAGAACCCAACAGTGGTATCAGAGCCTTCGAGTTCTATTCCATTAAATTCATTGCATGTTTTCTTCTGATATATACATGATATATGATTGAAAGCATGTTAATAGTTGATTTATATGTGATATACATAAGTTTTATGTGATATTTATTATCATGTTTTGTGTATATGCTACATATATTCGTGATTTAATTGAAATCAGGTTCGTACATGCAAGTAACCATGTTAGGTTAATTCGAATAATTTTAATGAATTGAATTTCGTGTTCTTGTGATCCATGACAACATTAGGTATAATCTTTGTTTTTCGTGTATTGATGCATGGATGAAATCTCTGTAATTCAGTATGCATATTTAGGTTACAGTGTTTTAAGTTTCTTAAATTGTATAAGTCTTAATATTAATTCGAAACTAATATGATTAGGTTCGATTGAGATAGTAGTTCATGATTCAATTACATGTTTGTGATTATTTGGATGAGGACCGAAATTGCAAATTATTATTTTACGAAATTATTTATTTATCTCGTTGAAATTTCTATTTGATAAGAGATAGATAACAAATTAGATTAGGAGATATTAACAAAATCGGTTTCGTTATCCCTATTGGATAGGAGATAAATATCGAGAATTTTGTTATTGGTGATATGCTAGGATTCAAATATCTTAAGTCCTAATTGGATTAGGATAAGATGATTAGTTAGATGTGGGTCCGGGTTAATTAAAATGTTTTAATTGACTTAATTTAAGATAAATTAAAGGGTTAATTTAGGATAATAAAATCAGCGAAAAATATGACCGGTCAGCGGGACCGCCGTCTAACTAATCCTAGCGCACGAAAATTCTTTTATTAGTTAACAGTATAAAAATTTCCAAATTGTTTAGTGATTGAAAAAATCAATAAAATATATGATATTTCATTGTTTACATAAAATCACTAAAACTGAATAAAATCCCTCTATTAAATTTTAAGTCTCGAGCCATCCATTTTAAACACTTGTCAAGGCCTCAATCACACTAATATAGTTTCAGCCATATTTGGGTGTATTATGTTATCTTGGTGGGACAAGTTGGGTAAGAAGTTACCTAAATGTTTAAAATGATCGACTTAATAAAGCTATCAAAATAGTTTTGAGCTTTAGACACATGATGAGATAAAAAACATGCTAAGATATAAGATGTCCGTATCTCATAAAAGTATTTAAAATTACATAAGATGTAATTGGTAAATGTTACCTACCTAAATAATATAGTTATGTGTTTCATGCCATTAATTTGTCATAGAATTATGTGAAATATGGATTTTAGTCCCCTAAATAAACAATATGTTTTAGGAGGGTTGTTAATTTAGTGGGAGTCCATTCCTCATACTAAAATAAACTTTGCATAATCTTTATTGTAGATCAATGGTCTCTTCAAGTAACAATAATCCCTGTCGCTGCGATCCATCCTTGAGAAGGATAAGCTATACGGGACTAACTTTCTTATTTGGTTGGATACTTGAGAATCGTTCTCAAGCATGAAGCATAAGTTGTATGTCTGGATGCTCTAATCCACGAGGACCCACTTTGACCCCAATGCTACGAAAATTTGTGAAGGATGCGCATAATAAGCATGTCAAGCGATTCACGATGTTGCATGTATTATCTGGCAACTATGGTTCATGAACTTGAGAAGGACATGGAACTAATGGAAGCCTACGACATGTTTATGCTTATTTGAAGGAAATGTTCCAATGACAAGCTAGGCAAGAAAGGTTAGAGACAATCAATAACCTACATTCTTGCAAGATGAGCGAGGTGCATCGAGTTAGTCCTCATGTTACGAAGATGAAGGGCTATCTTGACCGACTTGATATACTCGGATTTTCCATAAGCCAAGATTTGGCTACGGATTTGATCTGAATTCATTACTGGGAGAGTTACTCATAATTTGTGATGAACTACAATATAAATAATATGAAGAAATCAATTTCGAGTTGCATTTGATGCTCAAAAGCTGCTGAACAAAATATCAAGAAACCCCTAATGTGTTGATGGTCAAAAAGGAAAGGGAATGAAGAAGAAAGGAAAAGGCAAGGCTAAAATTGTCAGAAATTTCTTCTGCTTTGTCTGTGCAAAGCCTATGGAACAAGTCAAGCCCCACTGTTCTGGCTTGAAAACACCAAAAGAAAAGGAAGGAAATTGTCATTTACGCCATGCACTGGACATTGGTTGAGAAATTGCAAACTCTATCTGGAAGATTTAAAGAAGAAAAAGGTAGTGCGACTACCACTACGGGTATTTATGTTATTGAAATTAATTTATCTACTAGTGATTCCTGGGTATTAGATCGGATGTGGATCTCACATTTGTATAAATGTGCGGGGACTTACCATAAGTAGAAAGTTGAAGAAAGGAGAAGTCATCCTCGCGTAGGGAATGGAGCATGAGTTCTTTTGCCACAGGCATGTTGGATCATATGACTTAGTCTTACCTAGTGGACTTATTTTAACTTTAAATAATTGTTATTTTGTGTATGCGCTTGAGTAGAAACATCATTTACTGTTTCATGTTTGGATATGGATGGTTTTGATTTTATTATTGCGAATAATAGATGTTTCATTTCTCGTAAAGGCATATTTTATGCAAATCTTGATTTGTGTGATGGTTTTTATATTCTAAACATGAAAATGTCCACTTTGATACTCCGAGTCTTTAACATAAATACAAAGAGATTCAAATCAAATGATTTGAATCAAACCTATCTTTGGCATTGTCGTCTCGGGCACATAAATGAGAAACGCATAACGAAGCTCCATAAAGATGGACTTCTAGATTCATTTAATTTAGAAACATATGAAACGTGCGTATCTTGTTTACTAGGCAAGATGACTAAAAGTCCCTTTACTGGACACAGTGAAAGGGCAAGTGATTTATTGGGTCTAATACATATTGATGTATGCGGTCCTATAAACACGATGGCTAGAGGAGGTTATCAGTACTTCATTACATTTGCGATGATTTCAGCGAGATATGATTATGTATATCTTATGAAACATAAAACTCAATCATTTGAGATGTTTCGAACGTTTCAAAATGAAGTGCGGGAATCAACTTGGTAAAACTATCAAAACATTTCGGTCGGATCGAGGTGGTGAATATTTGAGCCAAGAATTTGATGATCATCTTAGAAATTGTGGGATTGTCTCCCAATTGACTCCACCAAGCAACTCACTGATGGAATGGAGTTTACGAAAGGAGAAATCGAACCTTATTAGATATGGTTCGATCTATGATGAGTCATGTAGATCTTCCATTATCCTTTTGGGGTTATGCATTACAAGCTGCGGCTCTCACTCTAAATCGAGTTCCTTAAAGCGGTTGATAAAACACCATATGAGATATGGTACGGGAAGAGACCTAGTTTGTCTTTCCTTAAGATTTGGGGTTGTGAGGCTTACGTAAAGCGACAAGTCTCGGATAAACTAGCTCATAAATCGACAAGTGTTTATTTGTGGGTATCTAAGGAAACAAAAGGATATTACTTTTATAATCCTACGAGAGCAAAGTGTTTGTTGCTCGGTATGGTGCCTTTTTGGGAAAACAGTTTATTTCAAAAAACACTAGTGTGAGAGAAATAAATCTTGAAGAAGTTCAAGAATCGCAGATAAACACTGAACCGCTACTGGAAGTTCAACAACGTTCTGAACCAGTTGAACCTCCACAAGTGACACAAGGCCCACGTAAATTTGGTAGCGTAAGACACGAGCAAGAGAGATTCGAATTTCTCATTCTTGATGAATCAAAATGAGCCCACCACTTATCAAGAGGCTATGTCTGGACCGGACTCGGATAAATGGCTAAGTGCCATGAACTACGAGATGCAATCCATGTATGATAACCAAGTTTGGAACTTGGTTGATTTACTGAAGGTGGTAAGACCATTGGATGTAAATGGGTTTTCAAGAAGAAAAGCCGACATGGATGGCAAAGTGCATACTTTTAAAGCAAGACTTGTAGCAAAAGGTTTCGAAGCGGACTCGAGGTGTTGATTATGATGAAACTTTTTCGCCGGTAGCCATGCTTAAATCCATAAGAATTTTAATTGCCATTGCTTGCATATTATGACTATGAGATATGGCAAATGGATGTAAAAACAACATTTCTTAATGGAAAATTTGCTTGAGGACGTGTATATGACACAACTGAAGGTTTTGTACATCTGAGAATTCTAGGAAGGTATGCAAGCTTCAAAGATCCATTTATGGATTAAAGCAAGCTTTTCGGAGTTGGAATCTTCGTTTTGATGAAGCAATCAAGGATTTAGATTTTATTAAGAACGAAGATGAGCCTTATGTATACAAGAAGTTCGGTGGGAGTGTAGTTGTTTTTACAGTGCTTTGTATGTTGAAGATATATTACTAATTGGAAATGACATCCCAACATTGCAGAATGTCAAGTCTTTGTTAAGGAAATGTTTCTCAATGAAAGACTTAGGAGATGCAACCTATATCCTAGGGATAAGGATCTATAGGGATAGATCTAATAGGCTAATTGGTCTAAGTCAGAGTGCTTACATAGACAAGGTGCTGAATAGGTTCAGTTTGCAAGACTCTAAAAGAGGATTGTTGCCAATGTCTCATGGCATAAGTCTCAGCAAGATTCAATGTCCTAAAATAAATGATGAGCGAGACCGTATAAATAAGATTCCATATGCATCAGCTATTTGATCTATCATGTATGCCATGCTATGCACTCGACCTGATGTATCATATGCTTTGAGCACTACAAGCAGGTATCAGTCATATCTTGGTGAGAGTCACTGGATAGCAGTAAAGAACATTCTTAAATACTTAAGAAGGACTAAGGAAGTGTTCTTGGTCTATGGAGGTTTTGAAAATGATCTAATTGTAAATGGTTACACGGATGCAAGTTTTCAAAGCCTGATATAGATGATTTTAGATCGCATGATCTGGATATGTGTTTACTTTGAATGGGGGTGCGAAAGTGGAAAAGTTCGAAGCAAGAGGCGTGGCGAGATTCTACAATAGAAGTGAGTATATTGCGAGCGTTCGATGCGACAAATGAGGCGGTTTGGATCAAAAAGTTCATTTACGAACTAGGTGTGGTTCCAAGTATTGCTAACCCTGTTTGTTTGTATTGTGACAATAACGGGGCAATAGCACGGCCGAGGAACCAAGATCACTCCACATATCCAAACATATACTCAGGCGTTTTCATCTCATCAGAGAAATTATTGAAAGGGGAAACGTGAAGATTTGCAGAGTACCTACTGAAGACAACGTTGCGGATCCATTGACTAAAGCTCTTCCACAAGCAAAACATGATGGTCATGTTAGATCATTAGGCATTAGATGCATGTATGATTGGCCTAATGATTTAGTGCAAGTGGGAGATGTTGGGGCATGTGCCATAGGTCAATCCATTAATTGTCTTTATGAATACTTTTAGTTAATAAAATAGAGGATTTCATTTGTTATTTATTATAATTAATTTGCATGTTTACATTATAATAAGATCCATGGGTATTCTGAAATATCCTAAATGTCTCTGATCGATCATTATCTTTGGGAACTATAATGAATTAAGACTAGTGTGAGTCTTGATTGATGATCATATGATGATTATACGTATAGGGATACGAATCAAGATCACGATACTTGTTAGGGAACAAAATCTTGGACCGACCGCTATGAGAACATCACATGGATTAAGTCATAGTTGTTTCTCATGATAGGTATATTTCTAGATCCTCGACTTGAGATTACCAGAGACTTCAACATTAGGAACACGGTGATTTGACACAATCAAACATTGTCTTTAACTTAGGACAATTATAAAGATTGTGATTGGTTCTTGTGTGTGCAATGTGATGAAGTTGTGTCATCGAGATAGAATTTGTCCCTCTCATATAAAGAGAGATATCCGGTGGATCCTCGATGTGTTATTTGTTAAAAAGGCCTAGTCTAAGTGAATTGATATTGATCAATGTCAACTTGGATGTTTTCGATCTACTAGAGATCGAGACTAGTACGATTGAACATGTTGGATGACAATTTCATGCCTTATGTTTGATCAAAAGGATATCGTGTGACAAAAGGATGTTATATACATTATTGATTAGGTTGTATCGATTTGATATTTGTACAACTTAGTTAGTCATAATGTCTTGCTAGAGGCGTAAACATGACTTGTATACCAAAATGTGTTTTGGTATCGCTAACGTTGTATGAGCCTATTGGGTTGCACACTAAGAATGGTTTTGCGAGATTTTAAGATGGTTCGGAAAAAGCGAATTTATATGATAAAATTCATGACGAAACGTCATTGTGGTGTATTACACTTATACTTCTTTAAGTAGAGGTATATGTGTAATTTATAACCGTAAATATATACAAGAGGGTTGTATAAATAGACGCTTTAAGTTAGAACACACATATGAAAGATTAAGGGCGAAACTCTATTTTCGTTTTAGAAATGAATTAGGGTTTTAGTACGCTTTGGATCGTTTTGGAGAGAAACAAAAAGGTTTGGTATTCTCTCGAAGCTAGCACTTCGAATCTCGGCCACCATTCGTGTGTGGACTGCTGGTAGAGGGCTTTCGTCGTTGGCAGAGCCTTAGATATCGATCAACCTTGAGAAAGGTATATTGCGGCGAGGTATGATTAAGTTTTCATGGTTTAAACATTTTTAATGGAATTAGATTCGGATCTGTTGGAGTTTTTGTCAAAATTGTTTTCTAATTTCCGATGCGTATGAACCCCAAAACCCAACAATCTTGAGATCTAGGAGGATTTGAGCCAAATCGATGGTGAGTTCATGCTAAGGATTCAAGGCAACAAAGACATTTACAAGGTATAAATTTCATGTTTTTTTCAATTTCAATTTCATGAAAATGCATGTTAAAAACCCTTAATTTTATCAATGTAGATGGTCATTATAGTTGTCTTGGGTTGATTGGGAGTAATCGAGGTCAAATAGGCTCACTATAAGCAAGAGTTTATGATTTGGATCAAGATCGATGTTTAGATTATAGCCATTATCGTGTATAATGGGTTGTTGGAGAAGATAATGAACGATTAGTGTACTGTACCTAAATAGACGTATATACTCGCAAAGACGTCTGTACCCACAAAGATGTTTGTACCCATAGGAGAATCTATACCCATAGGGACGTTTGTACCAGCTGGGACGTCTGTACCACGAGGACATTTGAAACCACGAGAAAATTTGAAACCACAAGAATTGTGATTATAATTTTATTTCAATTATGCAATAAAACATATATCTAAATACCAAAACTTATCAAATCGACACCAGGGGAGCGTAGCTCGGGTTGGGGGGTACTAATCGGGTCGGATTCGGGAGTCGAGGAAGTCGAAAGCGTTTTGAGATTTATAAGACCACATGAACGTCACATGAGTATTTACTTGCTTTCATTATTTTTATTCTATCTTTGTCCAAAGTATTCTTAATTGTATTCCTTATTTACTTCGAGTTATCTATGTTTGTGTCACTTGTTTGAATGGTTGGTTGAGTTTACTCTGTCGGGTATTAGTTGTGTGTCTTTGACACCCTAGACCATAGCATGTATATCACGAGTCCTCGTTGAATAACGACCCAAAGCTACTTTGATAATATAAGTGTCGGTGCGTCGTGGGTTTACGCAGGCCTGAGAGAGGACCGAGGTATTGACTAGTTTGGGTGCGCCCTTTTGGTGGGATTTGGGAAGGTATCAGATGTATTGTCTAGTCGGATTTGGAACAAACATACACGTTTGCGCTTTTGTTATTTGCACATGCGATGATCCATTTACGGTTACATGTTTACATTCGGCATGTTTATTTAACAATATATATTGGATTTCTTTTACTTTATCATATGAATCTTTGAATGAATTTCTGGGGATTTTACTTACTAGACTCATCATTTGTCTTTGTTGTTATGGCTAAGTGCGGATGCTTCTATGAGTAAAGGTAGGGATATTCTTGACGACTATCTACGAGCTCGCCACTTGAGAATTGTGACACAAACATTAATAGTGACACTAACAAAGATAACTTAAGTAGATAAGTACAGGGACGTCCTGTGGGATGAAGCGTAATTTGTTCTCTAACTTTGATATTCCTATTACGGCGAGTGTCCGAGCTTATAGGACGTAATTTGTTCTCTCAAGCGATACCAAACTCACAAATGGTATCGGAGCGAGGATGATGGAGCCTATAGGATGAAGCGTAATTTTTCTTTAACGATACCAACGCCACGGTTGGAAATCTAAATAAAAGAGCATAAAACTTAATAAATAAACTTACATATGGAAACTCGATGATATTGCCTTAGAACCTTAGTTAGGAAGTAATGTGAGACGGGTAGAGTTAGGGTATATACATGTTATATTTTGTTATATATATGATATACGTATATATACGAGGTAGTCGAGACGCGCTTCTCGATGCGAGATCATGGTGACAATGGACTACGCCTCGTGAGGCTTGGACAAACTAGCGATGCGGTATGGATCTCCCGATGGCGACGAGTGTGGAAGATCGACTCGCGGCACATGAGACTCAAATGACCAAAGTACTCGATTACTATGGGATCGGGCCGCCGCACTTACGACACTCGCTACATTGCGTTTAAAACACCTCTAGACCCAATGGTTGTTACAACATATGCGTAGGGACGGTCGTTACCGGGTTGTTCCCCAAACACTAAGTGAGAGAGTATTTGTTGAGACACGAGGCGAGAGAGAGCTATAGCGGTTGTCATTCCCACTGGAGACACCAGAGCTTCTACGCTTCCACCCGACCACGGAAGCGGTTGACTACTACTCTTCTTTGCTGCGACACTTGGTATTTGTATTGCCCAGATGAGAAGCTTTTGAGAGAATTTACGAAGTTTCAACCGAGAGGCTTCTTCTACGAAGGTAGTGACCACTGAGGCGCGCGGGAAATGGATAGTGTCTCATCAACGGGTTTGTAAGGCGATGAGGAACGACGAGAGTGTGTAGGCATGTTTGTTTGGAGCACGCTTATCTGGATAGTGACATGAAAAACGCGGCGACAGTGGCACTCGGTGTTGTGCTATACGTAAGACCATAACACCTTAGCACGGCGTCCTCGATGAATTGCAACCTAAGTTGTTTGTCTTCGGTGCACGTCTTAGGTGGGTTGTAGGTCCATGTTGACTACCACGAGGGCTTTTAGGTGATGGGCTAGTGGAGCGGGTTAGAAAGGCCCACTTTGGTGGAATCCCAAGCGTCTTTGAAGTATGGTCTGTGGGGTTCGAGCATGAGTTGGCGACGTCAATTGTTCCGCCCAATATCGGTTCCATGTAAAGGTAAATTTGAAATTCCTCGAGATCTAAATTTCGGGGAAGAAGTTTCTCTTAGTTGAGAAGAATTGTAACGACCCAAATTAATTAAACTATGATTAATGTTAATCTCAAGGATTAAGGGTCATAATTCGGGCATTACGTGAGAAAACTCAGTTGACTTTGACACGAGAATCGAGGGAATATATTATTTATGGATGATGGTTGTTTAAGTGTGGTATTTAAAACATTATATTATTATAACATTGCATGTGTGCACGTTGCTATCGGACGAGTTGGTGTGACAAGTATTCTCTTTGTAATGCGTGTTAACGCAAGTATCGGGTAGGCGAACTATTGGTACACTAGAAAACTTGACTAATTCACGCTAAGATGACTAATTGTTTAACTAAAAATCGGTAATGTAACCATAGACTAAGTTGATTAAATCTGAACAATAGGTTATGACATACCTCGAAATGCATATTGAGATGCGAGGCATCAGGTACCAGGTAGTCGAGGGTTAGTGGGATAGCAAATTTGTCAATTTTGGTGAATAAAAACACTAACCATATATATTATGACGGGTCTTAGCTAATGCGATAGATCAAATAAATAAAGGCCTATAGTTGGTGAAATTTATTTGGAACCATAAGATTGATCTAGGGAGTATTGGAGTTTCAAATTGGTGTCACTAGGAGGGAGTTAGTCAAGATTTAGTGGGATAAATGTCAAGTTGTAGGCCATGAGATGAGTCTCAAGACACGTAAACACATGAAGATCAATGAATTGGAATCAATTTTACCTTAATATATAAAGATGAGTCGATCAACATAAGCAAACACTCTAAAAGAAATTTTGATTTCTTGGGAAAAGAGAGGGTTCGGTGGCAAAGATTTTGAGGTCTAGGAGGATTTGAGCCAAATTGATAGTGAGTTCAAGCTAAGGATTCAAAGCTAGCAAAGACATTTACAAGGTATAAATCTCATGTCTTTCTTCAATTTCAATTTCATGAAAATGCATGTTAAAAACTCTTAATTCTATCATTGTAGATGGTCGTTATATTTGTCTTGGATTGATTGGGAGTAATTGAGGTCAAATAGGCTCACCAGTAAGCAATAATTTCATGATTCGGATCGAGATTTGGTGTTTAGATAATGGTCATTTTTTCGTGTATAATGGGCTGTTGGAGAAGATAAGAAACAGTGTTTGTACCTATAGAGACGTCTGTACTCACAAAGATGTATGTAACCACATGGACGTCGAGTACTTATAGAGTGTCCGTACCACGCGAGGGACGTCTGTACCCGAAAAGGGACGTACGTATCTACGAGGGACGTTTGAAGTCACAAGAATTGTGATTATAATTTTATTTCAATTATGCAATAAAATAGATATTTAAATACCAAAAATTTATCAAATCGACACCAAGGAACAGTAGCTCGGTATCGGGAAGCTAATTGAGCGAGGTTCGGGAGTCAGAAGAAGTCATAGAGCGTTTTGAGGTTTGTAAAACCCACGGGAACATCATTTGAGTATTTATTTGCTTTCATAATTTTATTATTCTATCTTGTCTAGTGTATTCTTGATTCTATTCCTTATCTACTTCGGTTATCTATGTTTATGCACCTTTGTTTGAACGATTGGTTGAGTTTACTCCCGTAGGGTATTACATTGTATGTCTATGGCACGCTAGACCATAACATGTGTATCACGAGTCTTCGGTGAATAATGACTCGAGCTACTTTGTCGGTACATGTGTCGGTGCATCATGGGTGTACGGCGGCCACTTTAGGGGACCAGTGTATTGGGCAAGTTGGGTGCGCCATTTGGTGGGATCTGGGAGGGTATCAGAAGTATGGTCTAGTCAGATATGGAATAGATATATATATATATATATATATATATATATATATATTTGCATTTTATTGTTATTTACACATGCGATGATCCATTTACGGTTGTTTGTTTACATTCTACATGTTTATTTAACAATATTTATTTGATTTCCTTTACTTTATCATATGAATGCTCAAGTAAATATCCTTGGGATTTTACTTACTTGGACTTGTCATCTGTTTTGTTGTGATGGTGAGTACAATCCTTCTACGAGTAAGGTAAGGAGATTCTTGCAACTATCTCTGAACTCACCCACTATTTCCCACACTTCTCATAGGTGTTTATTTTGGTATATTGTTATATTTTGGGTTTATGGGAGCTTGGTGAGACTTGTGTACTTGTATATATTTACTTTTTCGTCTTATATATACAATGTGCTCTATAACGGGTTTTCCACAATAGGATTGATGCTATATAAAACCTAAAAGTTAATGAAAGTACATGTTTATGTTTAATTTAAGACTTATTTGTAAAATCTGATTATCTACTTGCAACTCAGCAAAAATACAAACCACTAGCACATCTAGGACTTGATTAAGCTACGATAAAGTTGAACTTAAGGAAATAAATTAAGATTAATATGAATAATTGGTTAATCAAACCAGTAACAAATACGGGACACAGTTATCAAGACATGAGATAGACGAGTAGGTGTTGGACATGTGTAGCTGGGCCCACTGGGTGAGTAGCGCACAATGTGACGACACCCAAAGGCGGCCTCGGGATTTGGGGCAACCTGACTACTATTCATGAAATCTAGGAATCCCTTCATTGGCTTAGTGAATGGTGGTAATATTCATGAAATCAAGAAATGCCCCATTTGGTTTAGTGAATAGTGTTACTATTCATGAATTCAATGAATATTTCATTTTTTATTGCAACGCGCTAAATGAGTGCTCGAGTGACTCGACGCGTATCAAAGACCTACTTTGACTTGGTGAATGGTGCTATTATTCATGAAATCATGGAATCGGTCCATTGGCTTGGCGAATAGTGCTACTATTCATGAAATCAAGGAATCCTCAATTGGCTTAGTGAATAGTAGTACCATTCATGAAATCAAGCGATGCCCCCTTTGGCCTAGTGAATAGTGCTACTATTCATGAATTCAATGAATGTTTCATTTTTATTGAAATGCACTAAACGAGTGCTCGTGTGTCTCGACGCGTATCAATGGCCTACTTCGGCTTAGTGAATAGTGCTACTATTCATGAAATCAAGGAATCCCTCTATTGGCTTGGTGAATAGTGCTACTACTCATGAAATCTAGGAATCCCTCTATTGTCGTAGTGTATGTGACGACCCATCTCCTAATCTAGGGCACCGCTGGCCTAATCCCAAGTAATTAATCTCTAATCATATACACGCATGACTTAACTACGTATTAATCAGCCCTTACAACCTAAACGCCTCTTTTCTCGTGTTCAAGATAAATAATACACTAGTCATGCCCAGTTTATAAAATTTAGTGTTAATTGAAACTTTTATTAAATTAATTATTTAGCGGAAGTCTTATTGATTATGAAGCAATTAGTAATTTAGTAATTTATTTATGCGGAAGCCATTTATAATTATCACAGAAGCCATTTGAAAAATCCTAAGTGTGGAAAACTAGGAAATGACATGACATATATAAAATCCTCAAAATGCGGTGAAAGCAGTAAAATAGTCTAAGTCAAGTTGGGAACAAACGCTCGACCCGATACACGACCCCAAATAGTATCTCGAAAGACATATATAACATATATAATCAAAATACCAAAAAAGACCTACAATCGATGCGGTGACGTTTCGCGGGCTCGGGGGATAGTCGCCGATCTTCTCCTTGCCGACTCTTTGGTAGACGGCTTTGCACCCACCGTCATAAAAAGGACGGTGAGTACAAGAATAAAACAGTAATCCCGATGACAAGTTTAATTTGCATTTCCAAATATTCAAATGGTATTTAAAAGCATATAAATGGAAAAGCTGGAAAATAAACCATACGCAGAGTAAATACTAGAGTTAAACAAGTGATGCGACACTTTAGACTAAGTAGTGGTGATTTAGGTCGGTCGCGGTGAAACGCGTCACTCGACTCAATAATCATATAGCACAAGGGACTCTAACCCCAGGTGTGTAGATCACCTCGGGGACTCTAAACCGAGTGTCATACAATGTCAGGTAACATGTGTCGACACCCCTGGGGACTCTAACCGTGAGTCGCGCACACCTCGATCGAGTACGAGACCTAAATTTGAAAACTACTTTAAAATTTCAAGGAATACCAAGTATGGATTGTCGAGGCATGAGCACATCTATACACCTAAACAAATAAGGAATACAAGTCCTCTTAAATATTTATAAGATATTCACTAGCCTAATAGCATGCTATTTATCATTCAATTCACATTTAAAACAACAAGAATAAACATAACATGTGATAGAATCAATTAATCAAATCAAATGAATGGATATCATGCAAACTAAACTCATCAAGTGAGCATAGACACAAAGAACACATGATATAAGAATACAAAGGCAAAATAGTCAAAAGGACTAAGAAAGGACAACGATAAATAGAAATGAAATGCCGAGTAAAGTTGTCATTGGGTATACTCACAACACAAAGTAAAGTCCTAGCTTTTTTGGCCTCCCGATACTCCAAATCTTGTATTCGCTCTCCCATACCCTTTTCCTAGGTTCCTGAGTTTGATGTCTTATTAGTTGAAATATAGTGGGTTAAGCTCAATTTAGTGTCTATTAACTCCTAAAACAAATATTTATTTCAAAATTAAAATTATTAAATAGTCTTTTATCGGGTAAATTCTTCAAAATATGTTAAAACCCCGTAAATCTAAGAATCGATGTGTCAAAAGTTGGTTTGAACTAGCTACGTTATTAAAACACATTTTTCTGAATTTTTGGTGTTTGATTAGCACGCTAATAGAGCTTATTAGCGCACTAATCATGAAACTAAAATCAAGTTTACGCGAAAATCATTAGCGCGTTAATTGCCCTCTTGTGACATAATTTTCAACTCGAAAATTATGTTCCAAAGTCCCAATTAGCTAACTAAACCTCATTTAACACCATCTCCATATCAAATTGACGCAAAACAACAATTAGAACAACCTTAAAACAACAATTTGATAAGTTTTCTCAAATCTCACAAATTCACTAATTTTTTCCAAATTATTCAAAAACCCGATTTCCTCAAAACCATTGATTAATCTTCCACTTATTTGTAATAAGATATGAAATTTGACAAACTAACAACAAAATCGGTGATTTAACCTTAAATTAGTTTTCCATTAAGAACTCTCAAAATGGGTTCATTAGACAGAGGATATGATGAAGAAGATGATTACCCTAATTTGGATCCTCTAATTTCTTTGTTCTCCGCTCTAATTCCAACTTGATAAATCCTTCTTCTTCTTCTCCAACATGTTCGGGATCAAAAAGTCCCATTTGCATGTGTTTGATCAACCCATTATATATATAGATATATATCAAGGTGAGGTTGATTCTTGGTCATTCATCCTCATGCAATTACGTATCTTGAGGTTTGTCTTGTGGTTCTCATTCACTCGTACTAACCCATTAATTCCAGCTCTCTAACACAACATATTGACACACATATCATGGGAGTGTGTGCTAGCGTGTATCCCGAGGTAGGTCTAAGTGTTGTAAAATTTTTTAAACCAAAGCTATAGGACTTTAATTTGATTTACATTAACAAACACAACCATAGGCTTATAAGTAATTCCTTATTCCATATTAATATTAAATAAGACTTACCAAAATGCTAACTACCCGGTTCCCACGGTTTGCACACATCTTGGAGGCTTATCCGCTCTCGTCTCGACTCCTACAAGCTGCCGTACAAACTAACTTAATAAGTATACATAATACATAACACTAGGCATACATCAATACAAAAATACAATATACTTACGCCACGTGCCTCAGGTCGGTGTGCATATTAAGGTGTAGGTCCCATGCGTCGGGTGGGTGATCTGATTAAGGAATTAAAATGGGGTTAGAGATTTGGGTCGTGACAATGTACTATTCATGAAATCAAGGAATGTCCCCTTTAGCTAAATAGTGCTACTATTCATGAGGATTCAATGAATATTTCATTTTTATTGAAATGCACTAAAGCGAGTGCTTACGCGTATCGACGCGTATCAATGGCCTAATTTGGCTTAATGAATGGTGCTACTAGTCATGAACTCAATGAATATTTCATTTTTTTATTGAAATGCACTAAACAAGTGCTTGCTGCGTCTCGCGTATGAATGGCCTACTTTGGTTTGGTGAATAGTGCTACTATTCATGAAATCATGAAATCCCTCCATTGGCATGGTGAATAGTGCTTAGGGATGTAAATGGGGAGGGTAGGGGATGGGGACCCCATCTTCGTCCCCATCCCGCATAAGAATTCATCTCCACATCCTCGTACCCATCCCCACGTGGGGATGAACTTTCATCCCCATCCCCGCCTAATCCCACTGACGATGAGAATCCCCACGGAGAAAAATTCTTCCCCATTGAAGATCCCCGCGGGGATTTTTTGCGGGAGATTTTGCGAAGAATCACTTTGGGAAATATTTTCCCCACATAATTCTTTTTCAAAAAGATTTATAAAAAGTATATTACACATGCATAGGATCACAATTGTTAAAAATCCCAACCAAATAATGTATAACATATGAATATAGTTGCAAATAATTCAAAACAAAACATATAATCATCCAAACAAGTTAAAATTATAAATCACATTAGAGTTTGTTTATCATTAGTGTTTTGGGTGAAAACCTTGTAATATTATATAAAATTGATATATATAATGTATATGAATGTATTTGATATATACGAGGACTTCCGCAGGGAATGCCTACGGGATCCCTGAAATAGGGATACCACGGAGATCCAATGGGTAATCTCCACGGGGATCCCCACGGATATTACCAATAAGGATTCCCGTTGGGATCCCCGCGAATATATTTTATCGTCATCCACGTACCCATACTCGCGTGGGTATGAAATTTTATCCCCATCCCACATCCATGCCCATTTAAATTCTCCATCCTCATCCCCAGATTGCAGGGAATCCCGGTCATGGGGAATCCTCGGGCCCCGTGGGGATTCCCTTCCGCTTGCATCTCTTACTATTCATGAAATCTTGGATTCCCTCCATTGGCTTTGTGAATCACGATACTATTCGTGAAATCGAGGGGAATCCCTCTATTGGCTTGGTAAGTAATGCTACTATTCATGAAATCTAGGAATCTCTCTATTGGCTTAGTGAATAGTTATACTATTCATTAAATCAAGGAATTTCCCATTTGGATCAGTGAATAGTGCTACTATTCAAGAATTCAATTAATATTTTATTTTTTTATTGAAATGCAATAAACCGATTACTTTCGCGTGTCTCGATGCGTATCAATGACCTACTTTGGCTTGTAGAATAGTGTACTCTTTATTCATGAATCATGGAATCCCTCAATTGGCTTGGTGAATAGTGCTACTATTCATGAAATCAAGAAATTCCTCTATTGGCTTAGTGAATAGTGATACTATTCATGAAATCAAGGGATTCCCCATTTGGCTTAGTGAATAGTGCTATAATAGTGCTACTATTCTTGAATTCAATGAATATTTCATTTTTTATTGAAGTGCACTAAGCGAGTGCTAGCGCGTCTTGACATGATATCAATGGCCTATTTTGGCTTGGTGAATAGTGCTACTATTCATGAAATCATGGAATCCCTCCATTGGCTTGGTGAATAGTGCTACTCTCCCTCTATTTCTTATAAGTGACTTTTTAGCCATTTTGGAATATTTCGTAATATTTGTCATTTGATAGTTTCAATACACATTAATTACTTAATTGCCTTTTATACCCTTCATAGAAAAAACCTATTAATTGTACATTAATAACTATCTATGTAGAAGTGGTGGGGTTGGAGAGATAAATTGTGATTTAGTCATTTAACTTCATCAGCTTTCTCCTCATTCAAGATAATTAAATGACTTTCTTAAAAATTGTGAACGACCTTAAAATGCCACTTAAATAGAAACGGAGCGAGGTTATTCATGAAATCAAGGAATCCTGTATTGACTTGGTGAATAGTGTTACTACTCATGAAATCTAGAATCCTCTAGTGGCTTAGTGAATAGTACTACTATTCATGAAATCAAAAAATGCCCCCTTTGGCTTTGTGAATAATGCTACTATTTATGAATTCAATGAATATTTCATTTTTTATTGAAATGCACTAAACGAGTGCTCGCGCGTATCGACACGTATCAATGACCTACTTTGGCTTAGTGAATAGTGCTACTACTCATAAAATCAATGAATATTTCAATTTTTTTATTGAAACGCACTAAACGAGTGCTTGCGCATCTCGACACGTATCAATGGCCTACTTTGGCTTGGTGAATAGTGCTACTATTTATGAAATCATGAAATCCCTCCATTGGCTTGGTGAATAGTGCTACTTATTCATGAAATCTAGGATTCCCTACATTGGCTTTTTGTGAATAGTACTACTCCCTCCATTTCTATGTAAGTGAAGTTTTAAGGTTTTTCATAGTTTTAAAGAAAGTCATTTAATTATTTTGGATGAGGAGAAAGTGTGGAGTTAAATAACTAAATCATCATTTATCTCTCCTAACCCCACTACTTATACATACACTAGTTATTAATGTGTAATTAGTAGATTTTTTTATCTATGAAGCGGTATAAAAGTCATTAAGTAATTAATGTGTAATGAAACTATCAAATGACAGATGTTGTGAAATATTTCAAAGTAGCTAAAAAGTCACTATAAATACACGGAGGAGCACTATTCATGAAATCAAGGAATTCCTCCATTGGCTTGGTGAATAATGCTACTATTCATGAAATCTAGGAATCCTCCTTGGCTTAGTGAAAAGTGGTATTATTCATGAAATCGAGGAATGACCCATTTGGCTTAGTGAATAGTGCTACTATTCATGAATTCAATGAATATTCATTTTTTTTTATTGAAATGCACTAAACGAGTGCTCGATCGTCTCGACGCGTATCAATGGCCTACTTTAGCTTGATGAATAGTGCTACTATTCATGAAATCATGGAATCCCTCCATTGGCTTGGTGAATAGTGCTACTATGCATGAAATCAAGGAATCCCTTCATAAGCTTAGTGAATAGTGCTACTATTCATAAAATCTAGGAATCCCCTCCATTGGCTTAGTGAATAGTTTCACTATTCATGAAATCAAGAATGTCTTTGGCTTAGTGAATAGTGCTACTATTCATTAATTCAATGAATATTTCATTTTTTTATTAAAATGCGCTAAACGAGTACTCAGTGCATATCGACGCGTGTCAATGGCTTACTTTGGCTTAGTGTTGAAGGCTTTATTGCATTGAAGCTATATTGGTAGAGACTTTGAATGCATTGAACGCATGTTGATGGAGACTTTGACTTTGACTGTATTGAAAACATGTTGGTGGATGCTTTGACTTGACTATATTGAAGAAATGTTGGTGGAGATTTTGACTTTATTGAATACATATTGGTTGAGGCTTTGGCCTTTCTTCTAGTGCCGATGGTGCGTCAACTACATGCTACACGTCTTGCCAGGCAGTGGTGACTGCACGAATCTCGAGGGCAATCGCCTCGCCTTCTTGAACGCATCTGGCGCAAAACAAACTCGGAGTATGGGGCCTCCGAGGTGAATACTCGATGCCTAAATTAGATTAGGCAATTGAGAAAGAATGAGTTAGGGTCAAAATGGAGAACGTACATATTCCTTCGATCTTTCTATGTATTTATAGCCTTAAGGTTTTACCCAGTTGGTTCCAACTGAAATATTGCCAAATTCGACTTTCTTATTTTTGTCAGATTTGGCAAATCCGAAATTTCCTTTATGCGATCTTGAGATTTTAACTTCAACTTATGTATATCACATATATGGGCGATCATAAAGCCTTCTCGAGATGCTCGTGCGAATCTCGAGGTAGGATCACAATATGTATACACTAAAGTCTATTTTAATGCAAACATGTGACACTAAAACTATTCACATCTGCAACCCATCAATATTATATTTTACACTATTTTAATTTTATCATTATTTTATTTAATTTAATTTTTGATGTAAAAGTATAAAATTATAAAGATACCTTTAAAAATATAAAAATAAAAAATTATTGAATAGTAAAAGATATCTGGTGAATCATACCTTACCAGAAATGATGTGGCACTTATTCATTTCACGCCATCCCTGTGGAATGGCGTCAACAAAAAAGGCTTCTCCACCAGCAATATAATAGCGTTGGTGTTGGAGAAACCCATATACACGTAATCAATGAGAATCGAACATGAACTAGCTAATATTGAGACAACCTACATACTATATATATCGATCCACCTCGCAGTCGATTAATTAGTGGTTGGTTTAAAAAAAATATGTCATATGATGAGTTTACAAAAAAAAAATCATATAAGAATAAATTAGGATTTTTTAAAATGTTAGCTGTACATTATGTATTTATTGAAAGCGGCTAAATCTGAGCTCCAAAGTAAGTTTGCTAAACGTATCTTTTTTTTTTTGAATTTTTTACTTGCCATGTCAGATCCCACTTTTTTTACTTGTTGTACATTTTTTTTTCTCAAAATTTCAAAAAGTACCCTTGTTGTACCCCATTACCCTCACATTCCCTCACTTCTCCGAATAGGTGTTCGGATACACAAGAGGTGACACCTCTTCGTACACACGCGACCGACACTGGCCACATAGGATCGACATCTCTAAAGAGGTCTCGGTTAGATTCCTCCGTCACCCATTACAGAAAATTAGTTATTTGTAAGATTTCTGCTTGAAGTCGATCTCGATACTTGCTTTTGTGAGTTGTCTATCATGCGGCGTGTCACGATGTGTTTGACACCTACTGGACTACAAGAATGAACAAAAAATTTCGAACTCCTAAAAAAGCACATGAAAATGACCAAAATTGTATGTTTTGCCTCAGAATCGTCTAATATTTCCGATTCCTATCAAAACGTTGCACTTAAAATACAATATTCAACTCTGACTCGAAAGCACTAAACCTAAATCAGCAATCCTACAAAAAAATACCGACTCAAAAAAATTAAAAAAAACTCGTAAAAAAAAAAAAAAAACTTCAAAATTGACATTAAAAAAGAAATGAAGAATGCATTCTGGACAAAGCGTCTAATCGACGTAGTTTTCTCGGACTTCGTGGGATCTCGTGAGTTGGTGGTAAGATGCGATGGGTGAGGCCAGGGTAAGTGGGGTACGAGGTAAGGAGGCGGTACTGGAAATGGTTGATAAAAATCCTTTATATAGAGAGGTAGTTGAGTCATTTCACTAAGGTGGAGTACGTTTAGTAAAAACTCAAGGTCCTTTAGCCGCTCCCTATTTATTTAGCTTGGTAATTGGTGAGATGAAAGTCCTCTTATAAGTGGGCGTGCCTCAAACTACATCTCCAGTCTATTGCCGGCCCTAATGTATGACTCTTGCTAAAAGCTCTTTCTAATAATTGGTCGTGTGGTGTGTCTATAATGGGCCCATAAATTGACCTAGGTTATGAGCCAGGTGAGTATCCAAATTGAGTTTCAAGTTCGTTTTGTTGTAAACTAAGTTGTAAGCCAACCTGGAACTTAGAGTCGTGGACTTGCTAGAGACTTAAGCATAAAAGACATAAACTAAGAATTACTAGAACAAGTAGAGAAGATGAGAGCAAGAGATAAGAGAGCTGAGTTGAGAAATGTAGAGATTTCCATTCCAACATTGGTGTAATGAATTGTAATGGGGTTGGCATCCTTTATAGGTGCCATTTGGTGATGATGATAATTGTACTTTATACAATGTGTACAAGCTATAAATACACCACAAGTCATACAACACATCACAAGCTGACATAGATAATATGAATGGAAGAGTTGGTGTACATTGGAGATGATTACAAGTTACATGACAATGTCACATAGAGCAAGTGATTATATATTGGAGTTGAATACAAGTTATGTAGAGTGCACAAGTTAGCTAAGCTATTCAATGTAGAAGTCATACTTGATGTTCACGATTCAATGTGAGAGCCATGCTTGATAACCGTGATCATTCATAAGCTTGGTTAAAGTGGTAATCCAATTTACAACACTCCCCCTTCTGATGACAACTTGCCGAGTAGAATATGTCTCCGTTAAACTCACGTATCTAGAAAAACCATGGGAAAAAAATCTAGTATAGGAAAAAGTGGTACAATGTTCTCATTGGGTCAATCTTGATTTGTAGTATAATTTATGCTGATTATTGCCACCATTTAAAGACATTGCTAGGAAAACCAAGTGGAATAAAACCATAGCTATGAAAAAGTCTCAACACATTGATACACTTTGAGATAATATATATATGCCTCATTAAAACCTCTTACTAGAAAACCTCAGAGGAAAAAAATCTAGTATAAGAAAAGAGTACATTGCTCTCATAAATTTATTTATTTTTTTATATGGAGTATAATAATGCTTAGGACTGTCTTCATTAAAAACTCAAGCAACAGAAAACCTAGTGGGATAAAACCATAGCAGCAAGGAAAAAAGGAGGTGCAATACACTAACCAATAACTCATTTTGATTCTCCCCCACTCATGTTCACATGTGTGAGACATTCATTCTCCGTTTTTGTTGCACATGGACATCATTTTTATATGAACCATTTAATATGTAAAACATATGATTGTCACTCTTTTGTGTATAGTACTTGCATCAAGTAATTAATTCATAACTTGTTGCTACTTGAATGATCCTTTGAACTTCGAGTTCATATTAATTTATACATGGATCATAATTACTAACAAATTTACATGCAATTTGGTGTATCAAGCATATTTCACGTCACCCCTTCCTTGAATTTGGCTTTTATATCCCACTTTAATGGTGGGAAAATTGCTTCATCAAAGTGACAATTAGCAAAAAACTTGCTATAAATAAAACTTCCACATTAGGGATCCAATTTTTAATCTTATAAGAAATAATGATTAATGAGAGTTAAATCAATGATAAGTCTCTACTATTGATTTGTCTAAGAATAATCTCACGGTGATACAAAGTAATCCGATTCAAGGAAATAGATAAGGATGTCACACGTGCAGATTTACGATATTTTCGCGATTATTGATGATTATGGATAATCAAATAGATCTTTCCACAGCCATGAATTGTCATTTGAATTTATGACTGACATTCCTTTTTTAATGTGTCTTATATATTCGAGAAGTTAAAGTCGAGAATATTATACTTTCCAGATTAAATCATATTCATATAGATAAATGGTTTCACATTGTCAGATGATTTCTTGCGAAACAAGATTACATTAATCTTGACAATACAAATTGTTGTACCCAGATATTGTTGAACGATTAGCCTGCGCTAAAGTCTAATTTGACTTATATTCACTTTTATAGTTAGCCAATGTACATAAAATTATTTGATTCACAAAACATAAACTTGAAATTCGTAATATTTAGAATGTGCGACTTAAACACATTTATTCAAATGTACATTTATCGAGTCATTTCCATCGATAAAACTCATAATATTTTTGCCTTTGATTTTGTCCAATCAGCCGCATGCAATAAGGTCACAAAAATATTTGGTAAGGGATCTCTTGACAATATTTAGGAAAATGGCGTCTTCACATATATGACAAAAAAATGTCAACATATTATGAAGCGTTTCCGTTGTCAATAATTATTTTACCCTTTGTAGTGGTGCAATCAACTTTATGTTCTAATCTTTGGTAGAATTGTCGATTACGAGCGCTTTGACTCTTAGAAATTTTCTATCTTTTTCCAATGTCCAGTAAAACAGATATTGTGTGATCAGACTGTCACAGTGTATATACAGCTTATATGCTTCTTAATTCAAAGTTATTACAATTCGACTGAGGGCGATATTATATTTATAATATTCATTCATTTACTATTGCTTTCATGAAAATGAAAATCAATCCTTAATATTTTATTGGATTGATCATCATTGCACTGAATATTTGTGTTGCAGTAAAGTAACTCGAGGCTTGACATTAACGATATATTTTATTGGTCTAAGTCAGGTCATATTTCAACGAAGCCTCAACATAGAGGTAATTAAAATTGTGGAATTATAATTGATATTTATACCGATTAAATTTTGTAGCTTGAGACTTCAACCGCTCATCTTGAAGCTTTTGTTAACAGATACCTTTTTTGGTATTTATATATTTATAACTCCATACAGGTGAAAAAATATATAAAGTGAAATATTCAACTTTTCAAATCTACAAAGCCAGATATTGGCAAATGATTTAAATTTTGTATAACACAATATAGTCTTGCATTAGATGTTTACATTCACAAATTATAGTATCTAATTGTCATGACAAGTAATCTCTTGTTCAGGTAATATAATAAGGTAACAAGTTCCAGCTATAGTTGAATAATATTTTAGAAAATAAGTTTAATATAAAATAGTTTTCCCAATTTTTATGCTAAAACATAACATATGATTAAATATATGTTCACAACTTGATTCATTAATAAACAAATTGTACTATTCGTATGAATTGGTGGGACAACCTCCAGGTTGGGTGAGAGACAGTAGTCTACTTAATATCATGCCTCATCTAAGCGGGATAACCTAGTCTCCCTTTCAATGTTTAGCTTTCTGGGGACAAGGCTTACCCACTATACTCCAAACTTATAGCATTATTTGTATTATAAAATCTAGAATATAACAATAACTAATTGTTTGTAGTTTTAAGAGAAAACTATATGTCACACATTGACTTTTGATTTCGATGTAGAAGATCGTACAAGCCTCTGCGCTTTCTGAGCATACTTTAAATGATCGGTGACTGCGTTACATTGCATAATGTATGACAATAATTACCTTTACATAATTAAATATGCATGTAAAAAAAAAATTAACCATGACAACATGGAAATAAATTAGAACTTATTTAATTAATAAAAATTATACCTTCTTAAACTTTTAATATCTTTTGAAAAAACTTCTTGATCTTCGAGACTCCTTCTTTATAGAGCAACTTACTGTGTCATGATAACGTGTTGTAACCAAGTTGTAAGCCAACTAGAACTTAAGTTGGACTTGCTAGAGACTTAAATATAGAAGACATAAACTAAAGAACCTACTTTAGAACAAGTGAGAGAAGATGAAGGCAGAGAGAGAGAGCTAGAGTTGAGGAAATGTAGAATTTTCGTTCAACATTGGTGTGAATTACACATGGGGTTGACTTCACTTTATATAGGTCATTTGGTGATGATGATAATTGTACTTATACAATGTGTACAGAGTTATACATACACCACAAGTCATACAACACATCACAAGCAACATATATAATACATGGAAGAGTTGGTGTACATTGGAGCATGATTACGTGCTACATGACAATACATAGACATAGTGATTATATATTG